>CM068721.1:30047737-30647737 GCA_035079005.1 Fraxinus americana
TTGATTGACTGACCAACAATTAGGTAATTAGCATTACTTGTTTGTGTGTTTGTTAGGTTTTAATTTTGTTTGAGGATAAACAAAGATTCAAGTTTGGGGGTGTGATATGTGTAGTTTATACACTTATTCGTGACCCTAAATCATCATATTTTATTGTTTTTTGGATTAAATTCTACCTAATTTATGTTATATTGTATTTTGTAGGTAAAATGTTCAATGAAGAATTGGAGAAAAGAATGCGAAGCTTAGTGATATAGTTAATTCGAGTTTCAACTTAGGTGAGAAGATCCCCGAGTCTAAAATTGTTTGAAAAGTCCTTAGATCCCTATCCGAAAGGTTTAGACCTAAGATCACTGTGATTGAAGATAGTAAGGACTTAGATGCAGTCAAGATAGAGAAACTCATAGGATCTCTCTAAATCTATGAACTCACCATATCTTAACCGAAAAATTTTAAATCCATAGCCAAGAACACTATTAGGGAAGAAGAGAGTGAGTCGATTGATGCTGAAACCCTTAGCGACGACGAAATAGCTTATTTCGTTAAAAAATTCCAGAAAGCGATAAGGAATAGGAGAAAACCTTAAGAACCAAAAAAATGATGTCTTTAGTAAATTCTCAAACGATAAACATGAGAAGAATATGCCTAGGACTTTTAATAAGAAAACTCAGTCAATTAGATTCCATGAGTGCCACGGTTTTGGTCATTATAGGAATGAATGTCCTAACTTGAAAAAGAATTTGAATAAAGGAATGCGTAAGGCATTAGCAGTGACCTTTAGTGATGATGGATTAGATTCGAGTGTTCACAATGATACATCTGATAGTAAGGATAAACAAAATTTTATGGCCTTTACGTCTATAACTAAGATTGAATCTGATAAGGAGAATGAAAAGTTTGAGAATGAAGAACGTAGAGAAAAATCTGAGGAAGATTCTAAGGATGAGACCGATACTCATGAATCTTATCGAAAATTATTTTAAGAAAGTCTTAAAATCAAGAAGGTCAATAACGACGTACTGAAAAAGGTTAATGAACTTGAAAGAGAGAAAGAGAAACTAATATGTGACCTTCAGGACTCTACCAAAAATCTGAGTGAGTTGAAACTTGTTAATAAGAACTTAGAAGCTAAAGTTAAATCCTTAACAAGTGATCTTAAAAAAATCTAATACTCAATTTCATTCATTTATGAGTGTTACACAGAAACTCAATCATCTGTTAGGGATGAATAAGCCTGCTGGAAATAGTCATGGTCTGAGTTACATTCAAAATGGTAATACTACTGCTAGTACATCCAAGACCATGTTCGTCCCAACCACCGACAAAACTCAAAATACTGGTAATCCTGAACCCAAGGACAAGAATGTCTTTGGATCGAGACCTACTAGACAACGTAGGATCAATCGTCCTATAACTCAACGACAACCTTCGAGTAGGTTTGAACCTAGGTTTATTCCCACCTAACACCATTGTGGCGCACTGGGACACATAAGGCCTAGGTGTCGTAAACTCGCGACTAGAAGTAAAAGTCAGGATTTCTCAAGCAATGTTATGTTCCTCGCCAATCAGATTAGCCATTTAACTAAGGTGATGACTCAATTGGCTAAAATCACTTTTACAAATAAGAAAGTTTGGGTTAAGAAAATTGATCTTCCTAGGTCTGCTAATACGTTGAATTGTTATGTTGCCCACGTTGCATTTAAAGCTCAAAATAACCCGATGAGGTATCTTGATAGTGCATACTCTAGACATGTGTGTGGTGATAAAGCCTTGTTCTCTTCTCTCGATGATTGGTATGGCTGTATGGTTACTTTTGGAGATGGGCCTACTGCACCTATCCTAGGTAAATGTATTGTTAATATATCTGGATTACCTACTTTATGTGAAAGGGTTGAAGTCCAATTTCTTAAGCATTTGTCCAATATGCGATACTGATTTTGAGGTTAGTTTTGTCCAGAAAAGGTGTACTGTATGTGATTCTACTGGTAACTTTGTCCTTGAAAGTGTAAGAACTTCGGATAATTGTTATGGAGTTATTCCTAATTCCAACTACGTGTGCAGTTGTGCCAAGATTGATGTAATTGAACTGTAGCATCCGCCTTGGTCATATGAACTATAAGAGTTTGTCTAAGCTTACCAGTAGGGACTTGCTAATGGTTTACCTAAGCTTGATAACACTCTATGTGGCCCGTGTTAACAAGGTAAACAGCTTAAAGTAAGTCATAAAAAAACTTCTATAATCTTGACATTCAAGCCACTTGAATTACTCCATATGAACTTAATGAGACCATGTAGGGCCGAGAGTCTTGGTGGTAACGCTATATCTTGGTTGTGGTTGACGATTTCTTTCGATATACTTAGATTGAGCTGTTGAGAGAAAAATCTGAGGTGTTCAGTCTTGTCATGTAATTGTGCAAAAGACTTAGAAATAAGGAAGACTTTACTATATAGAGAATTCGTATGATCATGGAAAAGAGTTTGAAAACTCGAATCTTAAGAACTTCTTCCTAAATGAGGGAATCCAGAATAAGTTCTCCTCACTGATCACTCCACAACAAAATGGGGTAGTTGAGAGAAAAGATCGTGTGATTCAAGAAATACTAGAGCCATACTTCATGGTAAAGGACTAGCTATGCATTTCTGGGATGAAGACATTAACATTTCGTGTCACATAGTAAACATGTTTTATCTTGGACCTAAAACTGATATGACACTATATGAGAACTAGAAAGGAAAATGGCCTATTGTTAAGTACATTCGTGTGTTTGGCAGCAAGTGTAATATTCTGAGAGATAGAGAACTTTTGGGCAAGTTTGATTCCAAAAATGACGAGGTAATTTTCTTAGGATACTCCAGAAATAGTCGAGCCTATCAAGCATACAATTCTCGTACACCCGGGTTGTAATGGAGTCCATCAATGTAGTGGTAGATGATGCCTGCAGTGAGAAGAAGATTGGGCAGAGTTGGAATACTTGATTGTTGAACTCGTCATAGTAACTGAACCTAAAGAAACTTTAGTTCCCGATCCCTCACACACTTCTAATGGTTTAGATACACCTACTAAGGAGTCCTCACTTCATGATAAAACTAAACCTCATAAGTAACCTTCGTCCAGAGTTAAGACTAATCATCCTAAAGTGAATATTATAGTGGATCTGGGTGAAGAGATGAGACTTTGTAAGACGGTTTTGAACAACCTGACATATGCTAGTTATGTTTCTCGGATTAAGCCTAAGAAAGTCAAAGATGCTCTTATGGATGAATGTTGGGTAAATGCAATGCACGATGAGCTAAATCAATTTGTGAGAAACAACGTATGTCATTTAATTCCTATGCCTGATGATCGTAATGTTATAGGTACTAAGTGGATATTTAAGAATAAAACCGATGATCAAGGTATCATAACTAGAAATAAGGCTAGGTTAGTTGCCCAAGGATATACTCAGATTGAAGGAATTGACTTTGATGAAACATTTGGCCTAGTAGCTAGACTTGAATCCACTAGAATTCTTCTGGCAGTTGCCTGCATGTTAGGATTCAAATTATATCAAATGAATATTAAGAGTGCTTTCTTGAATGGATACTTCAGGAAGAAGCCTATGTTAAACAACCTAAAAGATTTATTGATCATAAGTTTCCACATTATGTTTATAAGCTGAATAAAGCTTTATATGGTCTTAAACAAGCTCCTAAATCTTGGTATGATAGACTCACTACATATCTCATGGAACATGATTTTTCAAGAAGTGGTGCGGATAGAACTTTGTTCATCAGACATATTGAGAAAACCATCACCATAGCTCAGATCTATGTCGATTACATCATTTTTGGTTCTCCTATTGATTCTCTTGCTCATGATTACATTGAATGCATGAAGTAAGAATTTGAGATGAGTATAATTTGAGAATTAAATTACTTTCTAGGTCTCCGAGTTAAACAAATTGGTGATGGGTTGTTCATATCTCAATCGAAGTATGGAAAAAACCTTATCAAGCGTTTTGGACTAGACAGTAAGAAATACACTAGAACCCCCATGTGCACCAATGTCAAGTTAGGTCATGATCCGACAAATAAGAGTGTTGATCAAATACTGTACATGAGTATGATAGGTAGTTTATTTTATCTCACTGCTAGTAGACCTAACATAGCCTTTAGTGTAGGGGTTTGTGAGCGCTTTCAGGCTGATCCCAAAGGAATCCCAACCGAGCGTCGTACAACATATCATTAGATATGTCAATGGAACCGTTGATTACGTGATCTTGTACTCTCGAGACTCTCATCTTGATCTTGCTGGCTATTTCGATACCGATTCGGCTAGAAATGCTGATAATAGAAAAACTACTTCTTGGCTGTTTTTATGTTGGTGCTAATCTTATCACTTGGATGAGTAAGAAACAAAATTCTATCTCATTGTCCATGGCACAAGCTGAATATATAGCTGCAGAAAGTTGCTACACTCAACTGCTTTGGATGAAGCAGACGTTAAGTGATTATGGAATCGAGCAGGGTACTATGACTGTGCTTAACACTAGTACCAAAAATTTTAAAAAATTCCATTTAACACTCTCGAACCAAACATATTGATATACAATATCATTTTATTTGAGAGCTTGTAGAGACCCGTGTTGTAACCCTTGAGCATATCTCTGCAGAGAACCAATTAGCTAACATATTTGCTAAACCATTAGATGGTTTGAGATTTGAATATCTTATGATGGCTACTGATGTTTGTATACCTCATTGATTATGTATTATTGGTACATGCTCGTATTTTTCCATTGTGTGACATTGATTTATGTATGCATCATCTTTATCTATTTGTTTTTTATAACGAAAACTCATGCATTTTTTAAATTATTTTTATTTTTGTGTGTTTGACATTTTTTATGTACTTAGTATATTCATGCTTTCAATTAAAAAATAAAAAAAATAAAATGGAATATTGGAAAATAAAAATGAGGGAAATTCTTTTTATAGCATAATATATAATATACTTGAACTTGTTTGTTGTGATCAAGCATGGGGTAATTGATGAGCTGTAACATAGTTTTCGTTGTTGGCTTAAGTTATTTATGGAGTACTTAGTATAGATGTCTTCATATACCATCTACACTGCAGACACTACGTATGTGAGAAGGGTTACTACTCATTACTTATACTTTTGTATGCTGACAAGTGCAGTTTTAGGTTATTATATGTTATTCTTGGTCCCTTGTCATTTTGTGACAAAAGGGGGGAATATGTTATTGATGGAGTAGAAATTTTGGATGTATGTGATAATTTTGACTTGACATGATGTATATAAAAAAAATGATTAAATGATAATTTCAGTATTGCTAGATTAAGTTTTGATATTTTGTAGTTTCAAAATTTCATTTTGGTATGTTGGGTTCCATTGATATTATATCGTAATTTAGTTTATGAAATGAAACTGAAATGATGTGTTATGAGTTAAAACTGCTTGGATTAACTGCTTGAATTGCTTTTACACTTAGTACTATTTCACATACGTTTTACATTGGGTATTTGAATTGTCGATTTCAGGTAACAGGTTTTAATAAAGGAAATGGATAATTCAATCAAGACAGTTAGTGCTGGTTGTGTCAGTTATTGAGTCTGTAATTCTTTTTCACTACTACATTGACTTAGATTATAGTTTTGTCACAAAATGTCAAAGGTAGAGCTTTTTAGGTTTTTGATGTAATTGGGAAATCTGTGAACAAGAGGGACCAAATTTAATATGTTGTAAAACCAAGGAGCAAGTTGCAAATAGTAGAAATTGAGTTGTATTAGGTCTAGGGTTTCAAGAATGGAAAAGAAGGAAAAAGGAGCGCCACAATTTCGCTAGACTGTCGCATGACTTTGCTCGAGCGGCAGAAACAAAAACATTGTTGCCCGCCTGTCACTATACCTTCGCTTGAGTGACAAACTATCACTCGCCTTTCGCCCAACTTTCGCTCAAGCGACAAGTTTTCTGGAAAATCTTAATTCCGTTTTTAAGGCTTTTTGTCCAGCCCATTTAACCTCAAAACCTAAACTATAAATACCAAACACCTCTGAACGATTTTTACAAGGTTGATCATTGAGAAAATACATACTGCTTCATATCATCTTCATCAAACAAGCTTTCAACCTTCATGTTGTGATTTAATCTTGGCATTGAAAACATCAAATCCATCATTCATATACCAAACTGCTACTTCCTACACATCTATCAAAGTTCTAAAGATCAAGGGAAGGTGACTAGAGTTCTAGTTGTTGTAGAATGCGGAGTTCTTCGTTTATCCACAAGAGATAGACGAATACATAAAATAGGGAGTTGTTGTAGGAGCGTACAATCCGGATGACTTCGAAAGCAGCAATTGGGAGTTGGTGTAGAAGCAAGCAATTCAGGAGAGCTGTGGAAATTACAGTCAGGAGGTCAGCAAGTACTAGTGGTAGTCGTATCTCGCAGACTATAGATAAATAATTCGTTTATAGCGGATTTTTGACTAGCAGAGTGTTTGGAGTTTTTACCGAGTTGGGGCTTCTCCGTGATCATTTCTTGTATTTGTTTATTACTTTCATAACTGCGGTATTTCAATAAAATTTGACCCTACAGAGGGCGACAACAACCCCTCAAAGAATGTTTTCAATGATAATTAGCGTTAGCCTATAAATGAGAGTATCATTAAAGTAAAAGACAACATATTTACCAACAAATGGTCGGAACACCTTATTCATGACTTACATAAAGGTGCTCAGGTATTGAACAGTTCAAATGGCATAACTAACAACTCATAGAGCCCCTCTCATGTCTTAAAAGTTTTCTTCCACTCATCTCCGAGTCAAATATGAACCTGGTGGTAGTCACTCTTCAAATTTAACTTGCTGAACATGCATGTGCCACTAGTTGATCAAGCAAGTCATTTTGATGAGGAAAGAGGAAACGATAATGCACTATGTTCTTGTTTATTTGGCGGGAAAAACTATGTGCTCAGTTAAATGTCAAAATTTATGTTGTAAAGCACCCAAAAAAGAGCAAAAAAAAAAAAAAAAAAACCAATTAAATGTGATTTGGTTAGTTGCCAACAACCGTGGAAAATGGAGAATCACTTCAACAATCTAAAATTTAATTACCAGAATTTTCTCCCATCTCATCTTTTTTTACTCAAACCGGGTTAGTTCCTTCATTCTTTGTATTCCTTTGTGTATATAGTGCTAGACGGTTGATTATAACTTCGTTTTCATGTTTAAAATGATTGATAGATATATTGGTGTGTGAAAAAATGAGAAAGTACAACTATTCTACTATTTCATTGAGTTCGAAAGTAACTCAAACACGGACCCTCTTTTACTTTGGATGACTAGTGAACCTGGTTGCTCTGGTTTATTTGGCGTCGTTTATGATATTGGTAATCTCTTCCATAAATATAGGCCTTTCATTAATTCATGAAGATGGTCCCTGTTGACTTCTATCTAAATATTCTATCAAAAGTTTGTAAAAGTACAATTCTACCATTTAACTTTAAAAATATATATATATAATAATAAAAAAAAAGAAACCTTCCACTCCAACCCTACTAAAAGAACCAATAGATTTCGGTCTCGGCCTCCACTAATGACTGTAATAAGCCATCAGCAACATATATTTTTCCTGTTACACTAATCACGAAAAAATGTTTCCTCGAGAAATTGATTAGTGTCAAAGTCCTTGTCTATGTATCATGTTAAAATGTAAATATAGCATGAGTTTATTTAAGTCATTTCAACTTCTTTAATTCTGTTAAATTAGTTGCTATAGTGTATAAATAAGCTGCTCCATTCATTTGTAAAGTGTATTCATTTGGCTGAATTGATTTTCACTTTTTCTGCCATTTCCCTATATTTTTCTTGAACATCACTTTCACATTTCATAATGGTATCAGAGCGATAGTGCTTCCCTGCGATGGTGAATAATCCCAGTGTTCAGGCTGAGGTTCAAAGTCAGGCCAATCCTGCTAATTTATTCGTTGAGTCATCAGCTGAAGATACGGCTGTAGGATATGTGGTTTCTCTGATTAATCGACTGATGAGTGATCCAAGCAGTCTTATTATCTCCATTATGGAGATAATATAGTATGTAACTTATTTCGGTTATACTTACTGAAGAAAACTATGCAATATGGAGTCAAGCAGCAACCATGGCGCTTAGTGTTAAGAATAAGGAAGGTTTTGTTGATGGATCTATCACAAAGCTGTCTTGTAATGATCCTCTTTACAATGCTTGGAGGAGGTGCAGTCATGTGGTTTCCTCTTGGATTATAAATTCCATTCCTAAGGAACTTTATCCAAGTGTGATGCACAAGGATTCATCGAAAGAGATATGAATTGAGCTTCAAGATTGATGTAGTCAGGGGAATGGTCTTCGAATTTATGAATTGAAGAAACAAATTGCTTTGATCTCTCAAGCGAACAATTCAGTTAACTCTTATTTCAATAGGCTGAAAGGACTTTGGGAGGAATTAGAGAATAATAGACCTGGTGTTGATAACACTGATTAAAAATGCGAAGATCAGATCATGCAGTTCCTCATGGGTCTTAATGAACACTTTGCTGGTGTCAGAACTCAGATCCTACTGATGGATCTGTTACTTTCACTAAATAATGTAATAGACAAAGAACATATGATGCAGCAGCTTTTGCTGGAAAATGGTGCAGAGACCTTTTAATCAGAGGCTTAATTCAATTAATTTTTCTCAGAAGAAAGAGATGCCTATATGTAGTTATTGTGGTATGCTTGGGCATCTCAAATGTAAATGTTACAAGTTGATAGGTTATCATCCTAATCACACGTTTGGCAAAGGAAAACCTCTAGTAGTTAATGCTGTTGGAGAAGTACATCATTGCCAATCATCTCATGATAATGCCTCAGGAATAATGAATTCCCTGCACCTTAAAATCACTCCAAATCAGTGACAGCAGACCTTGTCTATGTTAATGTCTCAATTGCAAAGCCAAATCTCGGCCTGTAATCTACAGCCTCAGCAGGTGGTTTCTTCTCCATCTCCAGAGCCTGATTCATTTGCATTCTCAGGTAATCACATTCAGTTCAATGGTACTTATCATTGTACTATCTGCCCCTTGGCCAAATAACACATATTACCTTTTCCTAATAGTGACACTAAAGCCTCACAAGCCTTTGACATCATTCATTGCGACCTTTGGGGACTATATTCAGTCCCTTCCTTAGATGGTATGAAGAATTTCCTAACTATTGTTGATGACTATAGCCAAATGACATGGACATAACTCATGAAGGAAAAATCTCAGACTAGAAATCTCATTCGATCATTTTATCATCTCATTCAAGGTCACTTTCAACATAATATAAAGACTCTCTGGTCTGATAATGGTTTAGAGTTTCACATGAGTGATTTCTACCTTTCCAAATGAATTGTACCTCAGCTAAGTTGCGTTGAAACACCTAAAAAAATGGTGTGGTTGAGAGAAAACACCAGGACCTGTTGAACATTACTCGGGCCCTTAAATTCCAAGCCAATTTGCCTCATCATTTTTGGAAAGATTGCATATTGATAGCCATACACATTATAAACAGAACACCTACCAAATTGCTTGCTGATAAATCCCCTTATGAAAAACTTTTCCGTACCACACCTTCCTATGGCCATCTCAAGGTTTTTGGGTATCTTTGCTATGCCTCAACCTTGAAAAGAAATAGAACCAAGTTTGATCTCCGGGCTCTACCCCGTTTCTTCATTGGTTATCCATATGGAATGAAGGCATATAAGCTATAAAATCTCAAAACCAAGGCTATTTTTGTGTCTAGAGATGTCTCTTTTCATGAGAATATATTTCCTTTCCATCATCCTTCATTCCTAACCTTCTCATCTAAATCTGATAAAATCACTCAGTCTCATCCTCCTCTCTTTCCAATACATTCTCCTATAAATATTGATGAGTTTACTCCAATATCAATTTCAAACACCTCAAATATATCATATCCTCACAATTCAGTTTCATCTTCACGTGTTGCATCTTTTCCTTCATCTACTAAACCTAATACGAAAATCTGATAGACCATCTGCAGTCCCTTTCTCACCACCTATTGCCCCTACATGAAAATATGATAGACCGAAATGTGCTCCTTTATACCTACAAGACTATCATTGTAGTCTCATGTCTCAGTTGCCAATTCCTCAATCAGATTTTGTGAAGAAGGACTCTGAATCAAGCAAGCAGTATCCTATTAAGGACTACTTGGGTTATGGTTTATTATCTTATGCTCAAAGAAGTTATGCCTTAGCCTTATCCACCGTCTATGAGCCAAAAACCTTCATTGAGGCATCAAAGCTTCCTAATTGGGTTAAAGCTATGGATGCTTGAATATCAGGCACTGGTTTCCAACAGCACTTGGACTGTCACCAAGTTACCTGATTATAAGACTCCAGTAGCTTGTAAATGGGTCTTCAAAGTCACGCTCAACTCAGATGGAACCGGGAAAAAGAAGAAGGCTCGCTTAGTAGCTAAGGGATTTACTTAACAGGCTGGACTAGAGGAAACACCTTCCCCTATTGCAAAATTAGTTACTGTCAAAACACTCTTGGCAGTTGCAGCCACCAATCAATGGTATCTTCACCAATTGGACATCAATAATGCCTTTCTTCATGGTGAATTGGATGAGGAATGTCTATATGCTTATGCCTCCAGGTTATGAGTAGTAGGGGAGCAAGGTGAACAACTGGTTTGCAAGTTAAACAAGTCCATTTATGGACTGAAACAAGCTTCGAGACAATGGAACATGAAGCTTATTTCATACATCCTTTCATAAGGTTTTAAGCAATCAAGGCCTGATTATTATTTGTTTACCAAACAAGATGGCTGCTCATTCACTATACTTCTCATATATGTGGATATAATCATTGAAGGGAATAATTTGACTTACATCAAACAATTCAATGATGAACTAAATAGGCAGTTCAAGTTGAAAGATTTGGGAATCCTGAAATACTTCTTATGTCTTGAAATGGAAAAAAAATTCAACTAGAATATCCATCAGTTAGAGAAAGTATGCATTAGATGTTTTAACAGAAGTAGGCTACCTTGGTACACGACCAGAAACATTCCTTTACCACACAACTTGAAGCTTAGAAAGGATGAAGGTGAAGCTATTGTAGATCCAAGCATTTACAAAAGACTTGTGGGGAGAATTTTGTACCTAACAATAACTAGGCCTGACTTGTCATATGCGGTTCAAGTATTAAGTCAATTCCTTCAGTCACCAAAGCAGCCTCATCTAGAGGCATCTTATCATGTTCTACGTTATTTGAAGAGCACACCAGGAAAATGATTGTTTTTCCCTAATTGGTCTGATCTTCAACTCAAAGCTATTGTGATGCGGATTGGGCAACTTGTTCAAACACGAGAAGGTCCATCAAAGGTTATTGCATATTCCTAGGAGACTTGCTAGTGTCATGGAAGTCTAAGAAGCAACATACAGTGTCAAGATCATTTGCTAAAACGAAATATAGGTCTATGGCAGCTGCATTCTGTGAGTTTACATGGTTGAAGAATATACTAAGTGACTTGAGTATTGAGCATACCAAATCTGCTTTGTTATTTTTGACAACTAATAGGCTATATACATTGCTAGCAACCCAGTTTTCCATTAAAAAACCAAGCACATAGAGATACCTAGTGAGGGATAAAGTTCAGACAAAGGAGGTAAAGTTGCTGCATACGGCTTCCCATGATCAGTTAGCAAATTAATTAACCAAGCCATTAGCTGGAACTAGATTTATTTCATTACTTAGCAAGATGAGAGTGTTGAATATACACTTGTCATCTTGAGGGGGAGTGTTACAATGTAGATATAGCATGAGGTTATTTAATCATTTCAACTTCTTTCATTCTATTAAATTAGTTGCCATTACACATAAATAGGCTGCTCCATTCATCTATAAAGTGTGAGATTTATTTGGCTGAATTGATTTTCACTTCTCCTGCCAATTCCCTCTATTTTTCCTGAACATCACTTTCACATTTCATCATATCACACCGGATGATATTCATCTGCTCAATGATATATATATATAAAGCTACTCATACTTCCTATTTTACAAAAAGTTTAGATGCTGAGCTAACCTCATTTTTTCTTCGCTAAGCTTGTGGAAATTTAAAATAAAGAATCGTACTACTTATACAACTTTCTTTACAATTTTAACTTGGCAGGTATCACATCTATTTATTTTAAAAACTATTTTTAAAATCAACGACACGAATCTTGACAACTCACTAGTTGTACAACTAGATCAATTCTGAAATAAAAGCAAAAAGAAGCTGTAATGTGTAAATTCAAGTGATTCATCTGGTTTCTTGATTTCTTTTTAGATTACAAAAGTGACTAGCCATCGGATTCTTGGAGAGATTGGCCACTGTCAATGTTGATTTCCCATCAATTGTTTATAATTATGCCCCCTATTCTTGCTTGGAAACTTATGTCTGGTGCTCAAAATTCACGTTTTCAATTGTATCATTGGGAATCAAGGGAGGTTAGGTGGTCTTCGAGTTGGCGCCAAATTTCCCCATCATGAACGAGCTTCATTTTGCCATAACTATGGCTGGCACAGTTCTTAATACCATCAATCTCCATCTCGATGCACACACCATCCATCAAGATTGAATTTTATTAAAACTTTAAATTTCAAGAACTTGAAAACCTAATTATTTTATTGGCAAAATCCTCCATGTCAAATCACCAAGAGAATTATTTAGTACGGAACTGTTACTTTTTTAACTCAAGTTTCATGTAATTTGAAAGTTTGATTTATGAGGAAGTCTAGATAATTTTGGTTTAGAAGCCCAATTTGATAAGGGATCAAAATTCATCATGGATTGCAAGTTTGGATTGCGAGATTGATCGATAAAATGACTTTTGAATCGATAAAAACATGTTTGGAACGTTTTGGGACAAAAACCGGCACCTCAACGCAGTAGCGCGAAAGAAGGTAGAAGGGTCAACGCAAGCCACGACGCCGCTTGTTCAGGGAGAACCTCACGTCTGTTTGGTTTTTTATGTGGTTTTGTGTTCCACTTCATTCATAACTCCAAGATTTTGCTCCTATAAATACTCAACGAGGTATAGGCTCTTTAAACACTCAAAGGGAGACTCAAAATAATAATTAGATCATTGTTGTATACATTAGAAATTTGAGAGAAATGATTAGATTTGGATTGAGAGAATCAAATCTTGTAAAGTCAATTATAGTTTCATGATATAATAAATTCTCCTCCTTTTCCACAAAATCTTGGTTGTTGTGTGATCCATTATTTTCATATTGCTTATATTATTCTCGTTTTTAATTATTTGGCTTGGTTCTCAATAAGTGGTATTAGAGCGATTCTAATAACATTGCTTATTTCCAACTAAATGGCATGAGAGCTAAGGTTTATTTACTTTTTTTTGCGGTTCCTTGGAAGGTTCAAATTGGTTATTAAAGCCAAGTTTCAACAAGGTCAATTGTTTCAGGGATGACAACTATATAATTTAAGATTCCTTTTTTTGATCGCAACAGTAGATTCTCTTTATGGCAGATCAAGATACGAGCTATTCTTGCTCAATTTTGGATGATGCTTTGTTGGGGATAGATAGAATACTGGCAACAATGACTGTGAGAGACAAGAAATGGAAGGATCAAAAATCCCTATCACAGATACATCTTTATCTTTCCAATCAAAATTTTCAGGACGTGATAAAGGAGAAAAGTGTCGATGGGTTGTGGTTAAAATGGGAGTAGCTTTGTATGTCAAAGAAATTAACAAGTAAGTTATACTTGAAGCAGTGCTTGAATTCTTGTCGCTTGACGAAAGGTTAATCTTTGAAAGTCTATCTATCGGTGATCAAGTAAACCGTTGCTGATTTGGAGACCACGGAGATCAAATATGATTAAGAGGATTTATGGCTGATATTATTATGTTCGTTACCACCTTCATATGTAACTTTTAGCGATATCATTCTCTATAGTAGGGATATTCTCACTATTAACGAGGTGTTTATGTACTTTATTCTAAGAAAAAGATGAAGCATCAGTTCATCGGTTCTAAAGCCTAGGTGGAAGGTCTTGCTCTTTGTGAGATGAAGACGGGTGGTCTTGGCTGGGAGAGAGTCAAAGATAGCAACAATGATAAAGTCTATCGTATTGCATAATAAGGGCACATGAAGAGGGATTACTATGAGTGGCGGAACATGTTTGCTACTACAGATCAGAAGAAACAACAAAAAATTTCAGTAATATCAATCTTGCAGAGAAAGACAACGATAGAGATTTTTTGGTGATTACTGAAGGTGACTCCTAACCTGATGAGGATTAGATACTTGATTTTACTTGAATTTTTCATATGTGTTCAAACCAGGATTTGTTTTCTTCATATGAAACAGTTAGAAAGGGTTTCGTGATGATGAGAAATAATGAGCCTTGTAAAATAAATAGGATTGGTAATGTAAAAATGAAGATGTTTGATGGGACAGTTCGAACACTTGGCAGTTCAACATATTTCAGGTATAAACAATAATGTAATCTCTTTGAGTACTCTTTATTTAAAAAGGTATAGCTATACCGATGGAGATAGAGTTCTGAAAGTTAGCAAGAGTACTCGGAGTTGTGTTAAGGGGTGGAGAAAGTCCTGATTATATGTGTTAGAAGGTTCGGTGGTCACTATGGATACAGTTGGGGCTTATGGTTCAATAAGCAATAATTCGGGTATAGTTGATTGTGATCATGTTGTTCGTGGTGACTCGAACAATGATATTGGGGAATCATCTAGTAACCCAGGTAGAGCTTATTGTGATCTTGTTGATCATGTTGCTTGTGGTGATTCGAGGAGGTTTAGCAACTCTTGTAGACTTGGAATTGCTTGTGGCTATTTGAAAATGTTTATTGACTCGACTAGAGCTAGAAGTGAAACATATGATTCAAGCAAGGATGGCGAACAAAGAAGTTATGCTGGTAAGTAGGACTTGAATTTAATTCACAGTTGCTGAGTATACCTAGTAGGGGCATGGTGTCTGGCAAGGGCTAAGGGTGTCCGAAGGGACATGGTGGAAAATTTGGAGAATGACCTTAAGAGTGAAGGACTTTGGAATGGATAAAACATGTTTGGAACACTTTGGGATAGGACCAAGGGCATTGGATTGTGGTGCCGCGGCACCTGCAGCGTGAAAGAAAGCCCAACACCATCCTTCGGCGCCAAGGTGGGGAGAATTTCACCCCTATTTAGTTTTGAAAATGGTTTTGTGTTCTATTTCATTCATAACTCCAAGATTTGGCTCCTATAAATACTCCACAAGGTGTAGGCTCTTTAAAAACTTAAAAGGAGACTCAAATCTTGAGTCAATTAGATCATTGTTACATTAGAAATTTGAGAGAATGGTTTAGATTTAAATTGAGACAATCAAATCTTGTAAAGAAAACTTTAGTTTCTTAGCATAATAAATTATCCTCCCTTTCCACAAAATCTTGGTTGTTGTGCGTTTCATTATTTTATATTGCTCATATTATTCTCGTCTTTAATTATTTGGCCATGTTCTCAACAAGAGTTATCAAAGCAATCCTGATATTATTGTTTGTTTCTAATAAGAATATACCTTAATTCTTGGGAATGATTATTTGTTACTCGATCTTGATTTCAGATCTTGAATTTTGAACATCAATTGCAATCGCTTTATATTTGATTTCTTAATCTTTAATCTTTGATATTGCCTCTTTTCATTCTTGAATTTTTATTCTTCACTTTAGCTTCTTGCTCCATAATCTTAATTGTCTCAACTCCTTTTTCTCGATTGTTGATTTCTTGTTCTTAATTGTGGGTTTTGGGGTCTTCCTCTTCAATATGTTCTATCTTGTATTCTTGTGTTAATGAGATGACACAAGTAATGAGAAATTACATATGAATTGGAGATCATAACCTTATTTACATTTCCATATGTATTCGATTCGTCGTCTAATACAACCATAATGAATCCGATCTTTACACATGTTTAGCTCATGCTTTATTTAGATGTCCAAAGTCCAATAACTTAAGTTCTTTATTAGATCACTTTAAATAGGCTTAAGTTTAATATAGGCCTACATGACAAATTTATATTTCCCCCCACGTCATCCTTCGCCATGCCGAATCGAAGCTTGTGTTTGTTGATTAGAGATACAGGGCCAACAAGAGTGGATTGGGATATTTTTAATTTGAAATCTAGGATTTTGTATTAGTGGTTATGGTTCTCAATGATGGTGGTGTGATGGCCCAATTGACTCGATTTTTTTAACTAGCTCCAGGTTGCGAAATTTTTTTTCCCCATTGAATCTAATCTAAAAAAAGGGCAAATTTTTGGAGCATTATTTAAAAAGTGCATTCAATTCCTCTCTCTTCATGCATCCGTCTCTTGATTTAATCCTTTTTTGTTTTTTTGCTTCTTGATTGAATCCGTTGTTCATTCATTAACCAAGAAATTGTTTAGAAATACATAGATTCATAGAAATCCCAGTAACAAGAAGCATTTATAGAAGCAGAAAATAGTGTAATTCCTGAAATTTCCATGGCAAAAATAGCAAAGAAAATCAATGGATCTTTGATCAATCTAAACTCATTATTCTTGAGCCATTTTCTTTCAATTGCTCCATTGAATTCACTCGTTTTCTCTCCAAAAAAGAATTCAAGAAACCAGAAGAATCATTGTTATCTATAATGTAGCGCCAGTGAGAAGAGGTGCGACGTCGGTGTTTTAAAAAATTGGTTCGGAGCTAATTTCAAAATCTTTCTAGATTCAATTCAGAAAACTGAACGCTCATTTTCATTTCATTTAATTGTTTTCGTTTGAATTTCATTGAATTACACAATACAACTTCATTTTGATTTTATCCCAAATTTCAAGCATCTCAATAATGAAAACTTGAGGACAGCTACATATCTTTCTGTAAAACAAGGTGTACAAGTAGCTTTACTGTGTATGTGTTGTGTGTGTGTGTGTGTGTATATATATATATATATATATATATATATATATATATATATATATATATATTTCTAGGATTGGCTATTAGTACAGGGCTTAGCATCCAACGGGACACCTATCCCCCTGCCATGGGGGGCAAGTATCCCATGATGCTATTTGTACATAAACGAGTACTAGAAGTAGTACTAGAAGATGAGTTGGAGGAAAATGATTGGATGAAAAAGTTGGCTGTGTTTGAAAATGTCTAAAGAGTGTTACGTAACATTATGTAAGTTTTGATGTACATAAAGCAAGATTGTATATATTTTCAACAAATCACTCCAACACCACCCGTCCCCACAATCCACCACTACCTGCCACCAAAAATTCCTCACTGCTTACTGCCTAAACCTCCACCACACACGATCACAACCACCACCATTGTTGCCACTGCCATCGATCCTCCACCATTTCCCTCCCCCTCCGTGTATCAAAAAAGTTTACTCTAGGTTTTCTCCCTCACTGGAGACTCGAAAAGCTGGGAAAAATCTTGATTTTTCTGATAAATGTATATTCTTCATAGCACTAGTTATTAGAACGATCAATGACATTAGAAAAACCCTTCAGTACCTGAAGAAATGTTCTCTATAACGAGCCTTTTCCTTCATATGTTTTTGGCAACAAAAAAGGAATTTTGAACCTTGTCATCCAAAAATTTTTGACCCAGCAAGCTCCACCCAGGTATTAGCTCCAAAGTATGATTCTTTTCTAAATAACTTATCTTATCTTTCATTATCTGAAACTACTCTTCAGATTATTCATTTCACACAGCCTCCTCAAAGGTCTTTGGCTCTCTATCAACAAGCTCCTCAGAGCTTGCATGAGCAAAAGCTAGCTCAGACTCATATCCAAATCTTATAGGTGCTATAGACTATCTCCTCTCTCTATCCCTAACTAAGTTATAATCTGATTAATGATTATCTTCTTCAGGAGTTTCTCTATCACCACTTCCTCTCTATTCTCCATGTCAGGCTACTCTTCCTGAGTCTCCACCGCACCCTGTGTATCAGCGATGGACGTGCTGAGTTTTCCTAACTCCAGCTTCAACTGATTTCTCTCTTCACCTTGTTTTTCTTCTCTCACATGTTCAAATTCAGTTTTAAGGCACGACATTTCACCCTCATTGAATGTAACATCTCTACTCACAATGATCTTAACCTCCATTTGGTTCCTATCCCACAACCTGTAACCCTGACACCTTCAGGGTAATCGAAAAAGTACATTTTCTAGCTCTAGGTTCAATCTTTCCCTCACTTTGATAAGAAAATACAGTACATCCAAAAGTTCTAAGCATAAAATAATCACTTAGTTTGCCAAGCCATTTTCATGCGAAGTATTACCATTCAATGTAGCAGATGGAGTTAAATTAATCAGATAACAAACAGTCATAACAGCTTATCCCCAAAAAGACTTTGGAACTCCAAAACTTAACATCATGCAATGCACTTTATCAAGTATGGTTTTATTCATCCTCTCCAGTACCCCATTTCGCTGGAGAGTATAAGGAATAGTTTTATGTCTTATTTGTTAACCTATGGTTAATTTGAAATCTTGAAGTTTTGATTATGACAAACATGTTGGTCCTATTTACTAACGATTTGAATTCAAGTGATTATAGTCTCTCAATTGCGTACAAAGGAAAGTTGATCAATGGTCGTCAAAAGATCAAATGCTATCACCACAAATCGGACTCTTGAAGAAAGTCAAAATTGAAGCCACATTCAAGAAATTAAGAGCCAAACTTCGGAGTAAGATCAAATACTCGTTTCTTATCTAAGAATGTAAAGGTACTAACACTTTTGATATATGACTTGAGTACTTAAGCTCAAAATCTTCCTATGAATTAAAAATATTTTTTGCATTAAAAGTCATTCGAATGCAACGTTTTAATTAAATATAAAAATGACTTTTAAAAAGATATTTTGACTTGAAAAAAATATTTTATCTGGGAAAATTAGTTAATAATATATTCCAAAAGTCCATACCTTTTAAAACCTTCAAATCGGATCAAACGGAACCATAATGCTAAAAGAGGACCGCCAAACTGCCAGGGCGGTTGACCTAGGATATCGACTGGACTTCTCCAACGGTTAGATTTTTTTAACGTTCTGACTTTTGATTTTAACTATACAAGAGGTCATTTTGGTCATCCAGAAATTGACAGTCGACCGGACCGGTCATCCGGTTTAACAAAACTTTTTGACATTTTTCATCTCTATAAATACCAATTCTCTTATCATTTATTACAAGAACTAGAGAGCATTCAATTGAGATTCTTGTGAGCTAACATTGCATTGATTTCTTATCTTATTTATTATTATCAAATCATTTTTGCTTTGAAAAACTTTTGATTGATCTCAACTTTGAAAATCATTTCATTCATCAAAGTTTTTCAAAACTGACTATTGAGATTTATTCATTGCTATATATTGAAGAGTTAGCCTACTTCTCTTCTTGTGCTTAACTTTGAATTTATCATCCATTAAGAAGAGAATATTTCATTTGTAAATTCATCTAAATTGTGGGTTATGTTGAGGTCCCAGAAAGCTCAACGTTGTAAAATGATTGATTGCACCGTAAAGTCAATCAATGTAGTGAAAAAGGCCTTGCTCATAACGAAGAGCTTGGTAACGGGGAACGCATATTGTGTTTGGGATCGAACCTCCACAACAACATCGTTTGCATTCTTTTCCCTTTTTACTTACCGTCTTTATATTGCTCAAAGTGCTCGTACTTAATTATCTTTATATTTGTGCACATTTGTTGAATTGATATAATTGCTAGTATAAGACTTGAATTTATTTTAGAAAAAGTTTTAAAACCAATTCACCCTTCTCTTGTTTAGCTATTATTGGGCTTTCAATTAGTATCAGAGCAAGGTATTCTTTTTCAAAGATTTCACAATCTTGAGTAATGGCTAACCCAATGTTTCAAAATCATTAGGGGCATTCCACAAATCGACCTCCCTTCTTCGATGGCACACACTGTAATTATTTGAAATCTAGGACGATTGTTTACATTCAATCAATTGATTATAACATTTGAGAAGTTGTCGAGTATGGTCCTTATAAGCCTACCAAGACCATTAGGATAGATGGTCAACCCGATCAAACAATCCGCAAACCTAGAGAAGAGTACGATGAAGAAGACAAAAGAAAATTATCCTTAAATGCCAAAGCTAAGAATGCACTATATTGTGCATTAGATAAAAATGAATTTAACCGCATTAGTACTTGTGAATCCCCGCATATGATATTTGGTATGCACTTGACGTTACTCATGTTGGCACTAGTAAAGTTAAAGAAACAAACATTAATATGTTAGTCAAGGAATTTGAAAATTTCTTTATAAATAAGATGAATATATTGTTGATATGATTATTCGTTTTACCGACATTGTAAATGGCCTAAAAGGATTCGATCACAAATTTACTAACGGTGAACTTGTGAGCAAAATGCTTAGGTCACTCTCGGAGGAATGGAGCCCTTTAAGGATGTTGATAGAGAACACCAAGGATGTGAACACATATCCCTTGGAGAACTCTATGGAATCTTGATGACCTATGAACTTAATAATACCAAAATCAAGGGGAAAACAAGAAGGAGCAAAAAAGAATCAAAGGAGGCTCTTAAGTGCAAATTTCTCTAAAATCAGCAATTGATGAAGGAACAACAAGTAATAATATGAGCGATTAAGAGCTCGATGATTTAGTTCTTGTCAAGAAATGGAGCGACCAAGAAATGGAGAGGGTTTCAAAACAATAGAGAATTTCAAAAGAAAGAAGACAAGAATGAAGAAAGAAGAAAGAAAATCATTTGCTATGATTGTGAGAGACCCGTCCACAAAAGAACCGAGTGTCCAAGTAAAAAGAAAAATTTCAAGAAAAAGGCATTTCAATCCACATGGGATGAAAGCGATGTGATGAAAGTCAAGAAGAAATCGCCAACATGTGCATCATGGCAATAAATGATGAGGTAAAATCTATTGTACAACTTTCATATGACGATTTATTTTCCTCCTACAATGAGATTTTAGAAGAATTTGAAAAATTAGCTCTTAGTCATTCTATTCTTAAAAAGAAACATAAATTACTGAAAAATGAGATGGAGAAAGTTTTAGAGACTAGAAAGGAAAATAAAGAGTACGATTTATTATTCAAAGAAAATTGTTCTTTGAAGGAAAAAGTCGAAGATCTAACAAAAATCATTTATAAATTCACTCAAGGGAAAAATAATTTTGACTTAATGCTTGGTAATCAAAAATGTATTTTTGATAAAGGAGACATTGGATATAAACCATTTTTAAAACAAAAATATCTTAAGAATCTATTTGTCAAAGCCTCAAATTAAATTCCCTCAATCATTACTTGTAGCTTTTGTAATAAAAAAGGACATGTGGCCTACAATTGTGTAACAAAAAAGAAGCTACAATTTGACAACAAGTGGACTCGAGGATCCACTAAAACTAACTATCAAGGACCTAAACTTGTATGGATACCAAAGATAAAAAATTGAATTATTTTTGTAGGTACCAAGGAGGACAACGAGTAAATGGTTCCTAGATAGCGGATGTTCAAAGCACATGACCGGAGATGAAATCTTGCCATCAAACTTCAAAGGAAAAGATGAAGGCCATGTCACTTCTGGAACAACACTAAAGGAAAAATCATTGGAATTGGAAATATTGATAACCGTTTCTCACCTTCCATTGAAAATGTCCTATTGGTAGATAACCTCAAACATAATTTACTTAGCATTAGTCAATTATGTGACAAAAGATATCATATTAAATTCGATTCTTCCAAATGTCTAATTAAGGATGCTACATGTAAATAGGTGTTGTTTGTAGGAAGCCGAAACAAAGATGTTTATATCATAAATATCGATTTGAAAATAATGAAAAATGTTTAGTGAGTCTAAAGGATGATTCTTGGCTTAGCTATGACATAAGAGATTAGGTCATGTTAGCATGGACCGTCTCTCAAAAATTTCCAAAAATTGCTTTGTCAAAGGATTGCCAAACTTAAAATTTGAGAAAGATAGAGTTTATGATGCCTATCAATTTGGAAAACAAGTAAAAAGTTCCTTTAAACCGAAAGTGTACTCTTCAAATACATTCTCCACGTGGATCTTTTTGGACCATCTAGATCGCTAGCTTGAGCAGTAAACATTATGCTTTTGTAATTGTTGATGATTTTCCTAGATTTACTTGGGTCATATTTTTTAGTCTAAAAGAAGATGCCTTAAAAGCTTTTAAGCATTTATGTAAGAAAGTCTAAAACGAAAAGGGTTACACCATTACAACCATTAGAAGTGACCATGGTGGAAAATTTGGTAACATCGTTTTTGATAATTTTTGCAATGAAAATGGATATTAACACAATTTTTCGGCTCTTAGGACTCCTCAACAAAATGGTAGAAAAGAAGAATCGTACATTGCAAGAGATGGCTAGAACCATACTAAACGAAAATAATATACAAAATACTTTTGGGCCGAAGCCGTCAATACCGCTTGCTACATTGCAAATAGAGTTTTTGTTAGTCGTAAGTAAACTAAAACTCCTTACGAGATTTGGAAAAATAGAATTCCCAATATTAGTTATTTTAAAGTTTTCGGTTACAAATATTTTATTTTTAATACAAAAGATAATTTGGGAAACTTTGATTCAAAATCCGATATTGGAATTTTTCTAGGATATTCATGAGCTAGTAAAGCTTATACAGTATTTAACAAAAGAACTCTAGTTATTGAAGAATCCATGCATTCACATTTGATGAGACTAACTCACTTGATCGTGAGAAAGAAATTGATGATGATGTAGGTTTAGAAGCTCCATTTGAACAAATGAACAAAGGAATGCCAAATGAAGAACTGATGAAGGAGCCCAACGTTCAAGAAAATGAAGAAAAATCAACTGAAGCTCAAAGAGATCCATTGCTACCGAAGGAATGGATGTTTGTTCAATCTCATCCAAAGGAATTTATAATAGGCGATCCATCCAAAGGTATCACCACTAGAACCTCTATTAGAAATCACTTTGGTAGCTGTGCATTCATTTCGTAAATTGAACCTAAAAATTTTAAAGAAGCCGAGTTTGATGAATTTTGAATACTAGCAATGAAAGAAGAACTAAATCAATTTGAAAGAAATCATATTTGAGATTTAGTGGCTAGACCAAATGATCAAACTATAATTGGTACAAAATGGATTTTTAGAAATATACGGGATGAAAATGAGATAATTGTGCTTAACAATGCTAGATTAGGGGCCCAATATTATAATCAAGAAGAAGGCATCGATTTTGAAGAAACATTTGCATCGATAGCTAGATTAGAATCAATTCACATGCTTCTTGCATTTGCGTGTCAAATGGATGTCAAAAGTACTTTTCTTAATCGTTTTATTCAAGAAGAATTTTTTTGTTGAAAAACCACCCAGTTTTAAAAATCATAAACATCCGAACTATGCTTTCAAACTTGGAAAAGCTCTCGACGGTCTAAAATAAGCTCCTGGGGTTTGGTACGAACGATTGAGCAAATTCTTAATTTCAAATGATTTTTCCATTGGAAAAGTGGATACTACTCTTTTATTTAAAAATCAAAGAATGATATGATTATTGTTCAAATTTATGTTGATGATATTATATTTGGTACTACTAATATTCATCTTTGCGAAGAGCTCTCTAACATTGTGTTTGATACACAACTTTTTCCTTGGACAATGGAAAAACTTTTCCATTTCCATGCAAAAGAGGTGTTTGATGGGAGAAATTTGGCCAAAAAAAAAAATTTCCACCCCACCCCATGCGCCCTCTTTTTAGGGTTGGTGGTAAAAGCTTTCCTGGGTGGCTGCTGCCACTTTTTTTGGCAATAAAAACAAATTTCATAACTAGTTATAATTTTTTTTTTTCACTTTAATAGATAATTTTCATGTAAAACAAAGCTAAACAAATACTAAACTTTGATAAAAAAAATAATTTTTTAAGAAAAAATTTCATTTTTTTTTAACTTTTTGGCAATGGAAACAAATTTTATAACCAATTGTGGAAAAATATATCACTTTAATGGACAATTTTTATGTAAAACTAAGCCAAATGAAAACAAAATTTAAAAATTTTTCAACCAAAAAATTATACCAATCAAACATAGTTAATTAACAATTCTCTGTAAAACAATTTCTAGACAATTACTTTTCCTGGAATTCATTTTCTTTCCACCCATTTTCCACCATTGCAATCAAACGGACCCTAAATGTATGAGCATAGAATTTGAAATGAGCATGATGAGAGAACTTAAATTCTTCCTCGGTCTCCAAATTAAGCAAACTTGTGATAGAATCTTCATTAATCAAAGTAAGTATATTTTGGATATGCTTAAGAGATTCAACATCGATGATTTGAAGCCAATGAACACCCCTATAAGCACATCCATAAAATTGGATAAGGACGATTAAGGTATGTCTATTGACATACCAAAATATCGATGTATGATCGGATCCCTTCTTTATTTAATCGCAAATTGGCCCAATATTATGTTTAGTGTGTTTCTTATGTGCTAGATTTCAATCGAATCCTAAAGAATCTCATCTCAAGGTCGTGAAACGAATCTTTAGATATCTTAGTATTACTAGAACTTTAGGGTTTTGGTATCCTAAGAGCACTCACTTTGATCTACTTAGCTATTCGGATGTCGATTGGGCCGGATGCACACTCGATCGTAAAAGCACTAGTAGAAAATGTCATTTCTATGCTTTGCAATTATATCATGGCTTAGCAACTGAAACTAGGCGTCGGGGCGTCGCGATAGGGTGCCCATATTCAAGAATGGAAATAGGGGCTTAGCTTCGGGACAAAGGCTAGGGCTCGCGGCACTGACCCCCTGATATGTGAATAGGCGCTGTATACAGGAGTTCTGCTATGGTTATTCTTCTAGAACTCCAAAAAAGGCTCCTATATATATTCCACATGGATTTATCTCTACATTACATTTAATAACATCTTAAGAGTTATAGAGCTTATATTTCAATTAAGATTATAGATATCTTGATATTTTAAATGTAATTACTATTGATTATAGTGAATTTTCTCCTCCTCTCGCTATGATTTTTTCTTATCTTGGGTTTTCACATAAATCTTGGTATTCTTGTTTCATTCTTATTTTTTTTAGTTATTGTTATTATCTTGCAATCAGTTCATAATAAACTTATGGCAAGTGAATATGTGAGTGGTTCTCGTGCATATAGATTTGGAGAAAGCGTTGTTTGGCTTTGATGAGATGCCCTCAACCAGGAAGCAGTATGAAAACCAATGTAGGGATCGGAAAGCCCAATCTCAAATTTCATCTACATCTATCAAGTCAAATTCTTTAGATGTTCTAGAGGAGAAAAGTACCACTGTATTGTGATTGAAGTTGGGGCAATGTTGTATTATAAAGAGTTCGACCAGCAAGTTATGCTTGAAATAAAACTTGTATTCTCACTGGCTATTCAAAAGTGTGTCATTATATGATCACTTAACTATGTTCAAAGAAATCATGGCTGATTTGGAGACTTTGAAAGTCAAGTATAATGATGAGGACTTGGCGTGATGTTGTTGTGTTTGTTGCTACCATAATATATGAGTTTTCGAGATACTATTCTCTATAGTCGGGATATTCTCATTGTGGATAAGGGTTATAATGCTTTGTTGTATAAGGAAAATATGAAGCATCTTGTACAAGGATTTGGGAGTTAAACTGAAGGCCACGTTGTTCGTAGGAGGAATCAATATATGAATCTTGGTAGAAATACCTTCTTGATGAAGTTTTGTGAGCATTGTGTTTCTGGAAATAGAAAATTGTAAAATTCTCTAAAGGAAGATGCAACTTGAAGAGAACACTTGAGTATATTCATTCAAATCTTTGGAGACCAGCTAGGGTTTTTTTTTTCTGAAGAAGGTGCTTATTACTTGTTGACAATGATTGATGATTTGTTAAAGTAAGTTTGGGTATTCTTCTTGAAATAGAAGTGTAATTTGTTTGAGAACGATAGTGATTGATGATTTCTTAAGGAAAGTTTGGGTATTTTTCTTGAAATAGAATAGTGGTGTGTTTGAGACCTTTAAGAAGTGACAAAAAAATGATACAAAAGCAAACTGGAGAGCATGTGAAACGTCTACGCACATATAATCAGCTGAAGTTCTGTTTAGATGGATTTAATAGCTTTTGCAGGGCTGAAGTTATCTTGAGCCACTTGACATTGATTGGAACTACTCAACAAAATGGTGCGGCGGAACAGATGAATAGAACATTGATGGAAAATGTTCATTGTATGCTTTCAAATTCTGGGTTGCATAAAATGTTTTGGGCCGAAACAACTACTACGAATTGTTTTCTGATTAACTTCTAACCCTCAGTTACCATTGAAAAAAGGATACCAAAAGGGGTATGGTCCGGTTAACCTCTTGTTATTTTGATTTGAAAAAATGTAGGTGTCCTGCTTATTTTTATGTGGATAATGGGAAGTTGGAGTCTAGGTCTAGAAAGTGCATATTTCTTAGGTATAAATCAGGTGTAAAGAGGTATAAAGTGAAAGCTCAACTTTATAAGGAGTTTGAGGTAAAAGATTTAGGTATAGCAAGGATGATTATTGGTATGAAGATCTCGAGGGATTGGAAAGCAGACATATTGTATTTGAGTCAAAAATGGTACATTGAGAAGGTGCTTCGCATGTTCAATATATTGAATGCAAAGGCTGCTAATACTCCATTTGCTACCCACTATAAATTATCATCTGGATTTTATCCACAGTCAGATGAAGACATTGATTATATGTCTCGAGTTTCTTATTTCAGTGCAGTTGGTTCGCTTATGTATGCTACGGTTTGTACAAGACTATATTTTATACATGCGGTCATTGTAGTTAATGGTATTTGGCAAATTCGGGCAAAGAACATTGGAAATCATTGCAGTGGATATTCTTATACTTAAGGAGCTAAACTAATGCTTGCTCGCATTTTGGAAGAAATACAGATGGAGTCATTGGGTATGTGAATTCAAATTATGTAGGCAATTTTGATAAGAAGAGATCACTTAAAGGGTATGTATTTACCCTTGGAATCTGTGCTATCAGCTGGAAAACTACTTTGCAGAATACAATAGCTTTGCCCACATCAGAGGTAGAGAACATGGCCATTACAGAGGCATGAAAGAAGGCTATATGGTTGAGAGGATTGATTGTTGAAATAAATAAAGACTCATAGATTTCTACAATGTATTGTGATAGTTAGAGAGCTATCTTTCTAACTAGGTATAAAAAGTTTCATGAGAGGATTAAGCACATTGATATGAGGTGCTACTTTGTGCATGATATGATTGCATGTGGTGATATTGTAGTGAGCAAGGTTGATACCTAAGATAATTCTGCAGATATGATGACAAAACCACTTCTTATTACTAAGTTGAGCATTGCTCGAACTTTGCTGGTATTTGTCATTGATTAGCCCATAAGGGCTTGTTTGGAAGAGGTGGACTGGGGTTTACTTGGATATTTTTTAAAATTCATTATATTGGAATATGGTTCAAGGTGGAGATTTGTTGTGGTACGACCCAAATTCCTTTTAAATTTGGTGTTTGATCGAATAAAGCAAGTGTAGAGAGTTTTGGTTTGATAGTCCTAATTGATAAGGATCAAATTTCATCAAAGATTAGAAGTTTGATTTAGAAAAGGACTTTGAGATGGAAAAAGATGCCTTCAAAGAAAAGTAGCCAAAAACATGGCGCTAGGCACCCATATTGAAGAATGGAAATGGGGGTTGGTACCATACCGTCGGTCCCTTGATACTTGAACGGGCCTTTAGCATTGCGATGTAGTGGCGCCACCGTGAAAAAGTTTTTTCCAGTTGTTTACAATTATATATCTTCTTGATCTAGAACTCCAAAAAAAGGCTCCTATACATATTCCACATGATTTTACCTCTACATTACATTCAACAACATCTTGAGAGCTAGATAATACAAATTTCATTGAGTATTGAGATAGTGCAAAATTAGAATGCTACCAGTTCAAGTGAATCTAAGGAATGGTGCAAAATCATAATGATTGAATGTAAAACCAAGAGGCACTAGGTGTTTGTTTGGAGTATAAAGTGTCTTCTTGAGCTTGCAAACATATCCAGGAATATGAGAAAGACCAGGAGGGAGAACCATATAAACTGCCTTTTGAAGATTTCCATTCAGAAAGGCATTTTTGACATCCAACTGAGAAAAACTCCATTGACGAACAAATGTACTACAATAAGTGTATGAACAGTGGTCATCTTGGCAACAGGAGCAAAAGTCTCTTCATAATCCAGACCATACTACTGATTAAAACCCTTAGCAACCAATCTAGCCTTGTAACGCTCAATTGAACCATTGATTTCATTTTAAGCTTATAAACCCAACGAGAACCAAATAGCATGTTTACATGGAGGTAATGCAACCAAATTTTAGATGTCTCTCTTATGTAGAGCAAAGAGTTCACCAGTCATACCATATTGCCAAAGAGGATCCAGAGTAGCTTCTTTATTGGAAAAGGGTTCAACTGCAAGAGATTTCACACGTGTTTCCTCATATACAAGTTCACTAACCACTGAATCAATTGAGGAAAGTTGAGTGCAATGTAAAATAGAGCCTCTAAGTCCCTCAAAATCGCTACGAAGTGCCATAAAAAAATTGAACTAATCGCTACTCCTCTCTAAAAATAATATATTCCTCACATGCTTTCAGTCCTGCTGATATTGTAAGAGCCATCTCATCTGAAATTGAATTCATAGCAGTGTAAAACTCAAGAATACTCTTTTTTTTTTTTTTTTTGTAAAGTCGAAATGTCAATCTCCAACTGATACAACTTTGCAAAGTTAAACTTGGGGTATAGCTTCTGAATGTGATCTCAAACTTCCTGTGTTGTTTCGAAATTTACCAACAGTGTACCAATGGACTGCTCAACAAAATTATAAATCCAATAAGAATTTTCGCATTGTTTGACTCCTAATTATCTAACTCTATCATATAATTATTAGTAATATTATTGGGTTTTAGAACAGTTACATTAACATAACCTTACAATCTTTTTCCCTTTAGAAAATTCCTCATCTCGATACTCCAATGCAAATAATTTTTACCATTTAATGTGTCACTAATGGATTGAAGTGAATCATCCCTTTCAGTTGCCACCATAAAGTCAACAAATAATCAACTACGAATCAAAGAAATCACCTAATTCTAAATAAATTAACGACAACCAGTGTAACTCCGTGAATTACAATCGAAATATATTGCACAATGCACTTACAACAAAACTAATACTACCAAACGATTGGAAACTTACCAAGGAACAAATTGTCTCTTTGAATCTTCCCCATAAAACATGTCACGTACCACAAGCGCCAGCTATTCTTCAGTCAACTTGTTCACTCGCCACTTGAATATCGTGTAGTAGTATACAAGCCGGTCAGGGATGATCGTCTCATCACCTTAAACTAAAATATGATCTCCAATCTTTGAAAGGATGTCAGGTTTGAGAGATATTGCTTATTTTCAATGGCGGCTCAACACAAAGCTAGGGTTTTTGATTATTTTCAATTTCACGGGTTGTTTGAGAAGGAATGGAATAAAAGGATCTACTTCAATGAACATATTTGAGCTCTGATACCATGAAACAATAAAAACTAATTTGATAAATCAACCAAACAAGAAGAACAACTAAAAGAAGAAGAAGAAGAAGATCAATTCTTGAGCAACCAATGATTAGGTTTCTTTACACAATACATATGTTTATATTCGACAAGAAGATCAATCAAAAAAGAAACACACTAAAGAAGGAAACTAATAATATTATGCCTAGATTAAATATTATGCTATATAAGGCTAACAGTATTCACTTTCACAGATGGAATAAACTGAATATTTCACTTGTATGCATGTAATTATTTCTACATATTAATCTTCGGTTTTCGAAACAAAAAATTAATTTTTTTTCAAGGCACAGATGAAAAACTTGACCGTTTGAAAACCCACAAGTAAACGAGATCGTGATCAAGTAATATAGTAGTGTGTAAAGTGTCGAACCCACGAGGACTACATGTTTTATCGAGTTAAAAAGTTAAAATCACCTTAATCGAATATCAATAATAGTTTATAATAAATTTTTATCTAATTTATCACGTACAAGAAATTAAAGTAAAAGTTTATCAAATTTATGAGATGTATTGTTAAGATCTAGAATCCCCCTTATTCATCCATTTTTAATTTAACAATTAAATTAACAATTTGATATCATGCAAGTTGGTTGACGTTCCAAATTTAATTAAAAGCATCTCTTTATAGTCATAGAATCTAATCATATATATGACATTTTTATATCTCTATAAAAGATACCAACATATAAGAAAGCATTAAACGAGTTAGAACATCTAAAAAAAATTATGTAAGGCATAAAGGTATATCTCTATCATCTATTGAACCTCACAATATTTATTACTATGTGCTAACGATCCGATTACCTCTCTCGAAAATAATAATAAAATCCACAAACAATTCAACTAGTGGCCAATTAATTGAAAAGCAAACTAAACCATAATAAATATCCACGCATTCAAACAAATTAATGTCAAAATAATTAATTAATACTAAAAATTTCAAAACAAGGGTTCATCAATATTTTAGCAATATAAAAATAATAATGGAATTAAAAATGCAAAAGTGGAATAATATCACCGGAAATTGACCAAACATGACAAAATCTGGAAATAATTGAATTTGCAAAAAGCTTAATCTCTTTCCCTCTTCTGCGTGTATATTGCTCTTGGTTTCCGTGAGTGAATATAATTAATTAGCCTGCCACTTTTCCATTCTCACTTTCTCAATATGCTTCAGCCGTCAATTCTGTGTATATAATCATATTTTAGCCTTGCTTTTTTTTTTTTTCTACTTTCCTGCTCCTTGTTGTGTCCCCTCGCTCTTTATATATACATATACATATATATATATATATATATATATATATATATATATATATATATATATATATATATATATATATATATATTAAAATATTCACCAATATTTTAATACCATTAAAAGTCCAAATTGAGGCCCAATTAATTTAATGCTTGCTTCTAAGTTTTCAATTCTTTCATCTAATGCAAGTAGGTCCTTGTAATTTGGATTTTGCCATTTTTTGCCACCTTTTGCTTCATTTCTTCAATTCTTTTTCCATTCAAAAAATTTCATCTATTAAACATAAAATGCAACAATTTAGAATATATTTTATCAAAAAAATATCAAATATCGTTATTTTAGGCACAAAATAAGTGCAAAAAATTACACTTATCAAATACCCCCAAACTTAAATATTTATTTGTCCTCAAAAAAAATTATAGTCTAAATAATAATAACACACAAGTATGCAAAAGTATTTGGTTAGACAATCTAGCTTTTTATCTCAGAATTTGAAATCGCAATATTAAATTTATAAACCGTTTCAAAATCACAATACCAAACTAATATCTACTCTTCCAATGCAAAATAGACGTGTATGTATAAAGAACTAAGTAGACATCATTACTTTACAAGTTGCTTCAGTTCCCGACCCTCTGTGGTCAGATATATCATTTCACCTCTCGTATGATTCATACACCTCCAAACTTTTTTTTTTTTTTTTTTTTCACTTTTTTCCCAGTGTGTAATCTAATGTTGAAATGTTCATTACTATCCTCACCCTCTCTAGTTCAGGTGGATTTTACTAATTGCAAGTCAATACATCAATAAACAAAAATTCTCCAATTCTTTGACTGCTTCGACCTCCAAGATTCAATTAGGCTTATCCTTCATCAAAAGTCAAATTCCCTCAAACAAGTGTTTGGAACTTAATCAAGCCATTTAATTTTTTTTTTCTTTTTTTTTAGCACTTGCTTTTTTCTTTTCTTTTTTTTTTTTTTTTTGATTTTCAAATGTTTTTTTTTTTTTTTTTTTTTGTATTCTCTCTCTTAACCTTTCTAAATTACCCATGTAACAGGCTTTAGGCCGATAACTCCCAAATTAGATGACTTTAGGGTAGCAAGTTTTAAACACCTTTACAGGCTTAATAACCCAAGTCAAAAAGGTTTCGAATAGAATTTTCACATTTTTTTTAAATTTATGCCTTGACCAGTGCAATACCCCTTATTAAACACCTATTCAAGCAAACCAACCTCCAACTTAAGATTTTTGCCAAATTTTATCTTGTTAATTTAAGACAATCTACACAGAAGTTTTTAAACATAGAATCCCTATCCATATCCGTATCTTCTCACAGCAGCAAAATCACCCTCAAACTATGCTAAATTTGGTCTAAGAAAGAAGTAATTTAGTATGGTTTGGGTAAATCATTTACGTCCAACTATATCAATATATCAATCATATGAATCAACTCGTAACATCACAATGTTCAACTTAATTCTAGTGCACATATAATATCGAGTTTTTGCAAGGTTACACATCAATTAGCCTAGCATACAACATATTCATAATTCATAAATTAACGCCAAAACTCAAATTTAATCAACATTGTCAGCCATATTATCTTGCCCACACAAGCACACAACGAAAAACAAGAAAATATATATTTTTTATTTTATTTTATTTGTGTTCAAAATTTTTTGATTTTTTTATATACTAAAATAATAACGAAAAACAAACACACAAACACTCAAAAGCACACGAAAAGTAAAAACTCAAAATTTTTCCCACCCCCAAACTAAAAACCGATATTGTCCTCAATGTCATTAAATATAAGTAAGAATATAAGGGGATGGGGAAGAAAAGGAAGAAGGTGTTCCCCAAATTTCTCTGTTGAAGGTATGAGGCATTATGTGTGACGATTAGACAATCTTCTTTATCATGCTTTCCCCTTGTTTTGTGTTGGTTTGAGTATTTCACGATGTCATGTTCCTGCACATAGCGGTCAAATCAAAAAATGAAGATCAAATAACCTAGAACATGTATTACTTTGCTCAAACACTCGAAACAACTAAAAATAAATGCAATGGCATAAGTGAAAACATGATAGGATAGTGATGCCATATAAATTGAAACATGCCTATAACTAATGCAACCTATTGATCAAGAATCAAACTTCATGCAATGCAATACCAAAAACAAAATAAATAAAAGAATTAAGAAATTGGGTTGTCTCCCAATAAGTGCTTAATTTATAATCTTTAGCTAGACTTAGCAGCTTGATCATTTCAGATTGTGGAGTTGGGTAAATGAATTCTCTTGATCAAAATCTCCACCCCAATATGCTTCCAAATGTTGCCCATTCACTTTGAAGTTGCCTTTTGTCTCATGAGTCACCTCAACTACTCCATGTGGAAAGACTTGAACAACTTTGAATGGTCTAGACCATATAGAGCTTAGTTTTCCAGGGAAAAGTTTCAACATAGAATTGAACAGCAATACTTTTTGACCTGGAGTGAACTCACTCCTCTGGATATATTTATCATATAGTCTCTTTGTCCATTCCTTATAAAGCTCTGGATTCTCAAAAGCATCCATCCAGAATTCATCTAATTCATTCAGCTATAGCATCATCTTTTCTCCAGCTATTGTCATGTCCATGTTCTGCTACTTTACTGCCCAATACGCTCGATGGTCCAACACCACTAGAAGGTGACAAGCTTTCCCAAACATAATACGATGTGGTAACATGTCGATTAGTGTTTTGTAAGCAGTCCGGTATGCCCACAGTTCATCATCAAGCTTCCTTGACCAATTAGTTCTCAAACCATTCACGGCCATCCCCAGTATTCTATTTAGCTCTCTGTTTGATACTTCTGCTGGCCACTTGTTTGGGGATGATAAAGTGTTGCAACTCGATGTTTTATCCCATATTTTTCCAATACTAACTCTAGAAACCTGTTGCAGAAGCGTTTACTCTCATCACTAATAATGGTTCTAGAGGTACTAAAGCACGAGAATATGTTTTTCTTCAAAAAATTAACAACCGCTCGAGCATCATTAGTTGGTGCTGCTACTGCTTCTACCCATTTCGATACATAGTCAACTGCCACCAAAACGTATTGATTGCTGTAAGAGGATGGGAAGGGTCCCATAAAATCTATCCCCAAAACATCGAAGAGTTCCACTTCTAGTATTAAATTCAAAGGCATCCTCATTTGGCACACATCTTCGAATTATCTGATTAGCTCCCCTCCTACATAATATAGGATCCTCTCAATAATAGTATTTCAACTCCGAAAAGAACTTCTTCCTCTAGGGATGTGTTAACTCAGGTGAAAGTACATTACACACCAAGTAATTCACTATGTCTGTATACCATGGCCCGTAGTCAACAGCAAAGAGACACTCATCTGCGAAAGAATCCTTTATATTTCTCTATTTCCTGTGCTCTAGCTGTTCAAGCCTTGAAAGGTGGTCTGCCACCACATTTTCATTGCCTTTCTTGTCTCAAATCTCCAAGTCGAACTCTTGAAAAAGAAGTATCCACCGAATCAGCCTAAGCTTCGCATCCTTCTTAGATATTAAATATTTCAGAGTTGCATGATCTGTGTAGACAATTACCTTCTGTCTCATGAGATATGATTTGAATTTATCAAAAATAAACACAATCGCTAACATCTCCTTTTTCTGTGGTTGCATAATTTAGCTGTGCAACTGTTAAAGTCTTGCTCACATGGTAGTTGACGTGGAGAATTTTATCCTTTCTTTGACCAAGTACCACACCTACTGCATAGTTGTTGGCGTCGTACATCAACTCAAATGGTAGTTCCCAGACTGGTGCAACTATAACCGGTGTTGAAATTAAATTTTCTTTAAGAGTATTGAAAGATGCCAAACACTCATTAGAAAAATTAAATGGTGTATCCTTTTCAAGTAGGATGCACAGTGGTATGGTGATTTTGGAAAAATCCTCGATAAACCTCCTGTAGAACCCTGCATAGCCGAGGAAACTACGTACTCCCTTAACTGAAGTTGGTGGGGGGTAGCTTTTCGATCACTTGAATCTTTGCTTTATCCACCTCGATACAATTTATTGAATCATGTGTCCTAATACTATTCCTTCTTACACCATGAAGTGACACTTCTCCCAATTTAACACCAAGTTCATTTCCTCACATCTCCGCAAGATAATTCCGAAATTTGAGAGGCAACTCTCAAATGATGAACCAAACACCGAAAAGTCATCCATGATGACTTCAATGATTTTCTCCACCATATCAGAAAAGATTGCCATCATGCATCGCTGAAATGTGGCAGGAGCATTACATAACACAAATGGCATTCTTCTTTATGCAAAGGTACCGTAGGGGTACGTTCTGATCCTCTGGAGCCACTGCAATCTGATTATATCCTGAGTACCCATCCAACAAGTAGTAATGTAAATGTCCTACAAGCCTTGCCAACATCTGATCAATGAAGGGTAAGGGATGATCGTCTTTTTGAGTTACATTATTTAATTCATGTAGTATATTCACACTCTCCGTCCCGTGACTGACCTTGTTGGTATCAACTCATTATTCTCATTATGTACTACAATAATCTCTCCTTTCTTTGGCAAAACATGAATCAGACAAACCCACTTGCTATCAGATATTGGATATATGATACCTGGATCAAGGAGCTTTAACACCTCTGTTCGCACGACGTCCTTCATGGCGGGATTCAATCTACACTAATTTTCTACGGTTGGCTTATACTCTTCTTCCATTAAGATTTTGTGCATATCGATGGGCTAATTCCTCTGATGTCTGCGATAGACCAATCGATGGCTGTTTTATGTTCTCACAAAACTCTTAGTAGTCTCTACCCTTCCACATCGGTCATCTCATTTGCAATAATCACAGGAAGTGTAGATGACTTTCCCAAGTAAGCATATTTCATATGTGATGGCAGTTGCCTGAGCTCAAGATTTGGTGCTTTCTGAATAGTAGGTATTGGTTTACTAGATCGTTTACCAAGTTCCTCAAACCATCTTCTTCTGATGGGCAGTGTAGACTCTACAATATAGGCGATCTGGCTTATCTCTTCAATTGTTGATTTTTTATCTTGTATGTATAAGAAAATTCTCCAAGTGGTCTTGAGGGTGCTCAATGATGAAAGTCTCCTCCACAGTCAAATTTACCATATCAATGCGCAGACAATTGTTTGATTCGGTAGGGTACTTGATTGCGCTGAAGACGTTGAATGTCACCTACTCATTATTCAATCGCAGTATCAATTGTCCCTTCTGAACATCTATTAAAGCCACGTATGATGCCAGGAATGGTCTTCCCAATATCAGTGGCACATCCCTGTCTTCCTCAACCGTGTCCAAAATGACGAAATCTGTCGGGTAGATAAATTTATCTACCTTCACCAATATATCTTCAATAATTCCTCTAGAAAATTTTAGGGACATGTCCACCAGCTGCAAAGAGATCGATGTTACCTTTGCCTTTCCTAAATTTAGTTTCCTAAAAATAGAGTAAGGCAAAAGGTTAATGCTAGCACCTAAATGGTACAATGCATAGTAAAACTCCCTGGGTCCTTTAGTTTAGGTGACAGCTTATTTTATAAGATGGCACTGCATTCTTCGTTCAACATAATCATCCCCAACTCTTCCAACTTCTTCTTGTTTGTAAGTATCTCCTTCATGAATTTTGCATAGATGGGAATTTGAGCAAGTGTATCCACAAATGGTATATTGATATGCAACTTTTTGAATACCTCAAGAAATTTCGAAAATTGCTTGTCCAGCTTATGCTTTTGTAGCCTATACGGATATAGGAGTACTTGAACGATTTCTTTGGCGGGAGCGGTTACCTTAACCTTTGGATCCTCTGCTGCTTTCTCTTGTTCTTTGTACTGTTCAGATTCCTTCAAGTGCTACTCAACCGGGGTAGATACTTTCTCTTCTATAGCAATTGGTCTTTTCACATTTATCTTAGGTAACTGTACCCCCACTGCGAGTAGTTATAGCCTTGCAGTGCTCATTTGGATTCGTTTCAGTATCACTAGGTAATGCTCTTAGTAGTCTATCTAAAAGTGTATTAGCTATCTGTCCTATCTGATTTTTCAAATTTTTAATGGCTGCTCCCTGAACTTGCAAACTCTTATCCGTATGTTGTATGTGTTGAGTAGATATTTTCGCCAACTTCGTCACGAAGATCTTCTAATGAAGACTTCTTCTCATTCTGTTGAAAACTAGACGGTGTAATTTGCCGTGGTACGGTCTAAGCACCCCGATTATTGCTCCACTGAAAACCTGGGTGGTTTCTATAGCCTGGGTAATAAGTGTTAGGATTTAGATTGTGTTGTTGCCATTGAAAATTTTGAATATAGTTTACCTCCTCCATTGTCTGAATAAAAGGAAATCCTACATTACAGTCAACACTCTCGTGGTTTCCTCCACAATGTTTACATTTCGGTCCTATTGATTGGGCTACATTCGTCTGATCCACCTTCTGTGGTAATTATGCCAATTGTGCTGAAATTGCTGTCAAAGAATCAACTTCATATACCCCAATAACTCTCTTTCTACTTATCCTTTCAATAGGCCAAGTGCACTAGTAAATGCCAGATCCTCCATGATTTGGTAGACTTGATCCGCGGTTCTTTTTGTGATAGAATCATCGCACGTGGAGTCTGCATTAACCCTACTTATTAGATTCAGACCAATGTAGAAGTACTACACTTGAAGTCATTTCTGCGATCCGTGTTGTGGGCATTGGCGAAAAAAACCTTTGTATCATTTCCAAGCATCCGAATAACATTCCGAGTCCAATTGTTGGAATGTTGTAATCTCGTCTCTCAGCTTTGCAAACTTTTCTGGTGGAAAATATTTGCTAAAAATTTTTTGACTCAATTGATTCCATATAGTGATGCTCTGAGGTGGACAAGTGTTTAACCACTCTCTGGCTGAGTCTCTCAATGTGTATGGAAAAAGTCTTAGCTTGATTGCTTCACTGGACACCTCTGGATACTCGATAGTTGCACATATGTCAAGAAATCTCGATACATGAGCATTGGAATTCTCCGAAGCTTTCCCAAAAAATTGTAGCGTGCTTTGGAACATGTTGATCAAATCAATTTGTAGGGGAAAGTTTGCCTGACCAGACGCCGGATATACTATGCTAGATTGGCTTTCCACAACTGGTGGAACCATGTATTCTCCCATTAGCCTTGCATTTTCATTAGCTAAAGCCACATTTGGTTGTACTGCTTCTAGATTAGCTCTTACGACTATTCGATTCAGATTTTCCTGTGCCATATCTTTATCTTTTTGTTTTTGGTATGTTTCCAACTGTTGCCTTTTTCGAAGGTTGAATGTTAGTTCGATCTCCGGGTCAAATTGAACAAGGTTACCGGTTCTCAAACTTTGCATATACGTTCTCGAAAAAGTAAGCAAAAACACAATAATTTTTTTTTTAGAAACTAAACTAAAGAAAAACGATAAAATTCATATTAAAGCTAAAATTAACTAAACGTATCAAAAACAGTCCCCGACAACGAACTTATCCTTCAAACTTATGTTGATTCACTGCAGTGGCATCTTTCCTTCTTTTTATTTGGCATACATGTTTATGCATTGAGAACAATACAAAATTTGGTTAGGGGAGGGTCAATTTGGATTTTGTTGCGAATTGTATATGATTTGCATAATTTTCATGGAATTTTGTCGTGATTTTTTTAAACAAATAGAGAAATGTTTTTGTTTGAGTCTCTGATTTGCTGCATGTTTATGCTTTTAATTGACAAAATATGCCACTAGGAGTTAATTTTGTTTATGAGAATCTAGATGTTGAGACACTTGTTGAATTCTTTTCGTACAAAAAAGCCTTGTGGTAAGATAGAAGTTAACACAAATGGCTGGAGGAGTCTCTTGCTGAAGTTTTCTTTTAAAAGAATTGGTGAGAATTGAGAGCCACATCATACTAAAAATGGCAATAAGTGTTCACTGATTCTGTGAATTACAAACTTCTCTTGAGAATAACACCATATTGTTTGTGGTTAGATGGTGGATTACTTGGAAAATGATGAAAGTCAATTTAGGATAGACAATTGAGCCTTCAACCAAGCTTTTCTATAATTACAACCCCTATTAGCCACTTTGAGCCAATACACATTTATAGCCTTTTTTTTCATGTACCTATGTTATCCATACCTCTCGATATTGAAGTATAGCCTATACACGTATTTTTCCACCTTTTTACATCCAAGTGTGTAGTAGGTATTTGATGTTTATTTGTGAATAAAAGAAACAAGCAAAATGACATAGCTAATATGTGTTATTCTCTTGAGAATAACACCATTTTATTTTGGGGTTTAAAATATTGAGGAATGTGTTGATTGAAAGGTATGATGTATTGAAATGCAGGATAAGATACTCAGCTATGTGCTTGAAAATTTTGAATCCTAATATCCTTCTTTTCATATAACCTAACCTGAACTTCATTACAACCTTTTGCATTTGACTGTTTTGATCCCAAGTAGGATTGTGGAATGAATAGATGAATTCTCATTTGACGGTATGTATATCACGAGATCAAAGTTTACTTGTTGCTTGTTCATAAATACTTAAGCTATATAGAGAGAAACCCCACACTAAACATTTCAATACTCGTGAGTTATGGAACTGAACCTTTAGCTCGAGACATACTTGATGTTACGTGTGTTAGGGTTGGCAGTAAGATGACTATGACTTGACACACACTCACACATTTGCAAGTGTTTTTGATATCCTGATAATTACGACACTAAAGTTCTTGTGGTGTTGAGTTTTAAAGGGGGCATGAACCGTGGTTGAATTAGAAATTAACAATTTGAATCGTAATATAGACTAATCATTTATCATCTTGTTTTGCAAAAAATTGATAGGGACTAGAAATAAGCAAGTTGGGGGTGAGATATGAGTGTAAAATATCATGTTTTTTCCCTCTTATTTATTGTTCTCATGTGATTATTCGATGCCAAAATGCACTCATTATCTTTATATTTTGATTTCGGTGGCAATTTGATGGATATGGCAAAATTTGGAAGGAATAAGTGAAAAAATGGGTCAAAGTAGAAGAAAACAAAAGTTCAAGGATCAAATTGCAAATATCCAAAAAGATGAATCGGAAGGCAAAATGAAGATATGAAGATTTGAGAGTGTTAGGCATCAATTGGATGAGGAAAGAAGTTAAAGGGATGAAATATAGTGAAAATATTATCACATATCAACTCCCAGCAAAAAGTGCTGCTTCGGATTTTGTCTCAGTTTGAGACCTATTTTTGGCATAGGAAACATTAGAATCGCAACAATTTCTAGAATATTAGTAGCCATTTGATTCATCTTTCCAATGAATCTTGAATCGCCTCAATCGGATATGGGGACAGAAAGATATGGCCATAATACTGAAAGCTGTCTCGTGGAAGTTATCTAAAGTTATGCGGTTGCGTAGCTTAAATGCAATGCGGTCGTATACTCTACTTTAGTGAATTCCAGGGCCAAGTTAAAATGTTCTATGCGGTCGCATCCACTTATTTTGTGAGATCATATACAGTATTTCCGAGACGAAAATTTTGGTTTTTGAATTTAAGTCAACCATTTATGGAAATAACTATAAATACGTGTTTTAAAACCCTAAACATGAGGAAAAACATAGAGAACTCCTCCATACTACTTTCTCTCATTTTTGTCTCAAGAATCTCCATTAAAAATTAAAAATCTTGGTGAAGCCAATAAGGAACTCAATCGGAATTGATGATTTCGCATTTTATATTCATGTAATTTGATTTTTCATTGTCAAACAATTCTAAGAGTCAGATTTTCTTTCCATAAATATTTTGGAATTAGCTTAACCTTCACTAGATTTTTCATGAATTCAGTCATGCCTTTTTCCATCGAAGAATTAAACTATTTTTTGAGTTTCAATTTCAATTAATTTATGTTGAGATTGGTTAACATTTATTAAATTTTTCATAGATCCAGGCATGCTTCTTCTATCGAGTGAACTATTTATTGAATTTTAATCTCAATTTTACTTTATTGGTAGATTGGTTATTGCCTTATACTTGATGTATATGGTCGATTCTTGATCTTATTCCAATAAAAAGAGTGTGAATGTGTTATAAGAAATTTAGATTCTAGGATTACAATTTAATTAAATTGATTTGTAACATCATATCTTCCGATTAGAGAGTTGAGATGAAGGCCTCTAATTGAGTTATACTAATGAATAATTGATGAGAGTGATACAGTCCAATTGAGTGAATTTTGATGCTTCAATACCCCCAAACATTTATTTTAATTTCATTATTTCAACTATTGAATTCTTAAATTTATTCAATCAATAAATTCTACTTCACAAACAAGAGAACATCCATCATTTTTTATTCTTTGAGCATTTCTTCCATCTCCCTGTGGAATCGACACTCTAAAGTTGTACTACAACTACCGTGTTATTTTTTGGGTGTAATCAGGTCAAATCAAAATTAGTATCACAATAACACTTATCGTACTATGTGAAAAGCTTTTAATATATTCTAGCAAACATCAAAGTGACACAACAAAAATATGTAAATTCAATAATCAAACAGGATCAGCCCAGTAATAAGGTAGAATATGTGATAAAAATTATGCCTTTGACAATTAAAAATATGTTGCACCACGATTTTATCACACCACATCTTGATGTCCATCCTCCAATGTTAGTCCATACACAAGAATGAATGTGGAACTCCACCACCAGAAGATAGCCGAAGTCTTGCCAAAAAAAATATTTAGGATTTTTGTCACTTTTATGATGCTAGCAATTAATAAAGACAAGGTGCTGTAAAACCCTAACCATATGATAAATGGCTTTCTTAAATTCTGTTCCATTGGACTTGGTAAATGCACAGGCCACGAATCTAGTTGGATCCAATAACTAATATTAATTCAATTACTTGGAACTTATCCCTGTTATAAAATAGAGAGGAGGAGAAGAAATTAGAGAAGTTGATAGACTTCCGTGTTTTCATTGAGAACTAAAATTCCATATTTATAGGAAAGAATTAAGGCTACAAGAGATACAATTGAAATAAAAACTAGGGTTATAGATGTATAGGGGTCATTCACTAATAAACATATAATTTGCAATACTCTCCCTTGAATGATACATTACAAAATATGTACCTCGTTAAAATCTTGTTTGATAAAAACTCAATAGAAAAAAATATCAAGTGAAGGAAAAAGAGTGCAGTTATTTTTGAATAATAAAAAATTAAATGCTTTCTCATTAAAACCTTGCCAGAAAAATCAGTGAGATAAACCTAAGCGAAGGAATAAGAATACGGTTACTCCTCATGATCTTTATCACTGAATTTTTTTTGAGTCAACGCATTCCAGTAAACCAATTTTTTGAATGTAGATATTGATGGTGCTTTTGTGAATAAATCAGTTACATTGTCACTTGAGTGAATTTGTTGCACATTGATGTCACCATTCTTCTAAAACATGTATATGAAAGAACTTTGGAAAATGTGCTTCATCATATCTCCTTAAATATAACATCATTTGAGTTGTGCAATATAAGTTGCATTGTCTTCATACAAAATAATTAGGCTATCTTTTGTTGAAGCTAACCATAATGCTTGAATATGATAGGTCGTGTTCCTCAGTCGTATACATTCTCAACTTGTCTCATGAATTGCAATAATTTTAGAATGTTTTGAAGATGTTGCTGTCAAGGTTTGCTTCACAATTCTCCATGCTATAGTTGTTTCTTCAAGTGTAAACACATTCTGTTTGTGAGTTTGCTTTATGTAGATCAGAAAGATTACCAATACCTGTATATTCCACTAAAGAAGATCTTGACTTTTGTTAATAAAATAATCTCAAATCGATAGTACCTTTTAGGTAACGAATTCAATGTCTTTGAGACGATATAGAGCTATATCTAGCAAGGAGGTTTACAGAAAAAGCTATGTTGGGTCGAGTACAATTTGCAAGATGGGTTAATGCTCAAATTGCACTAAAATATGGTATTTGAGGATTAGGAACCTTTTCTCCATCTTCAAGTGGACGAAATTGATCTTTTTTGCACATCAAGTAATTTATGATCCAGTCCATTCTATGCAAATCTTTGTCGCAACCGACAAATAATCCACAAAATGTAGACTGTTCGGATCCATTAAGGTGTCATAGACAAAAGAGGGTTCAACACCTTCTCCGATTCGATTGACCACTTCCTGCCCCAATTCCTTCCAGGTATGTGAATTAGGGGGGATGTCCATTATTTGTGCCACTGACTCAGGCATTTCATCAGGAGACGAATCTGAGCATAACCATAAATGATGCATATGCATCTATGTGATTTTGAGCATGTATCATTTGTTCTTCGCACTTTAAGTCCTTCGAGCACTTTCATATATATGTCACTATCAAGTGAGTCATATAGATAGGAAATTACTATATCCATAAGGCGTATATCGGGCCTTTAGGACAAAGTTAAACTAATTAAAAATTTAGAAGTGATGGTGTCCATTACATGAGAATATATTTCCTCATAATCAATTTCTGGTCTTCATAAAAAACTTTGAGCTGGGAGGTGAGCTTTGTATCTTGTAATTTCATTATTTTCATTTCTCTTTCTTATAAAAACCAATTTATATTTTACAAGGATTACATTTTTAGGTGTTCAAACTACATGTTCAAATACTTTTCGTCCAACTATGCTTGTATGGCTTTTTTCTATTTTGGCTAATCATTTTTTTGTAAAAATCTTTAATAGACTATGGTTCATGATTCTCATTTTGTATCATTTCAAGAGCCACATTAAAGTAAAAAAATGTTGTATATCACAATATTGTTTCGTTCCATAATTTATGAAATAACAAATTATTTATTTAGATCTCATTGTTTTCGAACACTTATGGTTCGGTAGGAACCATAAATTCAATAATGGATTGATCAATATTTTCTAATATTACTTCTTTCAAAGTTTTTCGTTGGTTTTTCTCTTATACTTTTCTCTCTTGAGGTACATAGTCTTTGGAACTAATTGTTTAACCATACTTTTAGCGTATTTGAGATTCATTTGCTACAACAGATTGTTTTATAGGGACATCAATTTTTGCTTTAATATTTTGTACTGACACATATGACTTTGTGGCACTTTTCAAGTTGGTCATGGCAAAATATAAAAGCTTATGGGTCAACAAACTTTGAGTTCACGATAATATTTTATTCAATCATTGTTATGTGATAGACGCCTCTAACAATATTCGATGTATCTCATATTGTATTATCATTATTTTCAGTTAATGTCAAGTACAAAAAAATTATTTCTTTCTTGAAGAATAGTATGGTGGTTGTACTATCAATTAAATAGATATCTTGAAAATTCATCTAGAGTTTTCTAATGTTTTACATTTGAAAAAAATTTCAATTAAACAAAAGACATAATTAATTCTAAAAAATATAACTAACTATGATATAATCATATAAGAGTCAATGTGCACATGGCAAGAGTTGTATGTTGTCATTCTGGGATAAACACAAATTCATAAATTACACATGCTATAATTTTTCGAGAAGTGTGCTACTGCGAGAGCGTTTTATATATTACTATTCCTTTTTCAAGAGCAATTTGTTGATATTCTTCTGGAATATTAAAATCATAATGCCATGCTCTTTAGGAGCAATAATATACTATTATTTAAAATAATAAATTGTATAAGAATTTTCTCTTCGAGAGTAAAAACATAATCTATATTAAATCATATTTAATTATTCTCTTTGGGAGCAAGTAAAATCTAACTAGAAATATACGTAAATAATATAATGCTATTTCAGGAGCAATAATACTTTTTAATAGGCAGGTATAAGAGTACTAAATTCATAAATTATACTACATATTAAAAGGAATGTGAACGTGATAATTAATCGAACGACAAACCAATAGCAAAAAAAATTATGACGGATATGCATACATAATTATCATTAGACATTAACAGCGAAAAATTAAAATCATAGACAACATATTTTTGCATAAAATCAATGAAAGAAAAGTGCCATCATATGTAAACTGTATCCAGTAAGTGAATGCATGCATATTGTATGGATTTCACATAATTACAAGAATTAATAGATGGACAAAAAGATTAACTGGGGTTGAAATCTTTTTTTTTCTGTGGACAGAGCGTGCACGTGGGAGGATATAATTTGGATTCTTTGTGTTAGTGATCAGATTTAAAAATTTTGACGGTAATGTATAATATTTGGTTTGCAACAATGGAAAGGATTATGTGGTTAGTGATGAGATTACAAAATTTTGCTGGTACTGTATAATATTTGGCTTGCGACAATGGAAAGGATTCTGTGGTAGGTGATGAGATTATAAAATTTTGATGGTAATGTATAATACTTGGCTTGCGACAATGGAAAAGATTAAATGAAAACTCGAAAATTGTGCAAAATTGATTTCGACAAACTCGCAATCACCAAGCATATACACAAAGAAAGTTATTAATACGTTCTAACTAATTCCCTTTGATTTGTGGAGACTTGTGTTAATAACATGTTATAAAATACAGAGAAAATGAGAAGAAACTGGAGAAATCAACAAATTTGTGTGCATTTTATTGAGATTAAAACCCCATAGTTATAGGAAAGAATTAGGACTATAAGGAATACAATAGTAATAAAAATTAAAGTTATAGAGGTATAGTGGTCATTCACTAATAAGCATATAATTTACAACAATCCCAATATAAGAAATCTAATAGTGTTGTAAAAAGAGAGAACAAGAGAATAAAAAATAAAAGTCAATAGACTTGTATATTTTATTGAGAATCAAGACCAGTATTTATAGAGCCTAAAATGAAAGTTATAATTAGAATGAAATAGAAATTCTGAACTAGATAAGACTTATCTATATATTATGATAATACTAAATAATCATCAATAATTATCTCATTATTTTACAACTCCCTCTTTGATGATTATTTATACAATAAATATCTCGTTAAAATCTTGTTTGATAAAAACTCAATGGTACAAAAAAATCAAACGAAGGAAAAAGAGTATAGTTATTTTGGAATATTAAATATAAATGATGCCTCATTAAAACATTGCTAGAAAAACCTAGTGGGATAAAATCTAAGCGAAGGAAAAAGAGTACAACTACTCTCCCTGGTGTTGATCACTGAAAATTTTGGAGTCGATGCATTCCAATCTTGTGAACCAATTTCTTGAATGTAGATGTTGACAGTGCTTATATAAATAAATCAATCACATGGTCACTTGAACGAATTTATTGAATGTTGATATCGTCATTTTTCTAAAGATCGTTTGTATGAAAGAATTTTGGAGAAATATGATTTGTCCTGTCATCTTTGATATAACCTCATTTAATTGTGCAATACACGCAGCATCATCTTTTGTTGAAATTAATCCGCATGATGGTTGGATATAATGAGTCATGTTCCTCAACCGTATACATTCTCGACCTGCTTCATGGATTACAATAATTTCAGAATGATTTAATGATGTTGCTGTCAATGATTGCTTCACAAATTTCCATGATATAGCTATTCCTCCATGTGTAAACACATATCATGTTTGTGATTTAGCTTTATGTGAGTCAGAGAGATAACTTGCATCTGTATATCCTACTAAAGCAAATCCTAACTTTTGAAAATAAAATAATTTCAATTCAATAGTACCCTTTAGGTAACGAAAAATATGTTTAACACAATTTCAATGTCTTTGTGTTGGTGTAGAGTTATATATATCCTGCAAGGAGATTTACAAAAAAACTATGTCGAGTCGAGTACAACTTGCAAGATAAGTTAATGCTCCAATTAGACTAAGATATGGTATTTCAGGACCAAAAATCTTTTCTCCATCTTCAAGTGGATGAAAAGGATCCTTTTTTACATCAAGTGATTAAACAACCATATGTGATGCCATGGATGTGTATTATCCATATAAAAGCGTTTTAAGAATTTTTCTGTATATATAGATTTATGAACAAATAATCCTGCTAGAAAATGTTCAATCTACAACCCGAGACATAATTTGATTGTTCCCAAATCTTTCATCTCAAACTTATTTTTCACATAATCTGCAGTTTTGTTGAGCTTTTCATTTTATTTGGCCAATAATTACTTTGATCGAGGATGAATTTATTTTAATATCCTTGCTACTCATAATATGATGCACTACATCATGTGCGAAACTGTTGTCGGAAACTTTTTATTTTTCAACTATATTCTTTTTTAGAATGATATAACTTATTGAGATATCTTAATTTTCATTATGTCAGGTACTTGAACCTTTTCAGGGGTTTTAAAACTTGCTATGTCTAAATACTCATCAAGAGTATATGCCTCCTTAATAAGATCATCTTTACCAATTGCTCCATTTTTGTTTGAAAGATTTTGTAATAGAATCAAATATTATCACGCTTTAGGCGTGCTACAAATTTATCAAACATAATATTAACGAATTATCCTTATAGGAATCAATTCGAATTGGAGCATTTAAAATCGATGTGTGAGATTGTTAACATCTTTGGTCAGTAAATGCATCTAAATGAATTATTCTTCAAACTTTTAGTTCGAATTGTCTTTTGCGAAGATTTAGATAATGATGCATTTGTACATTATTTTCGTCTTTTTAATTCCTCCCCCTAATGCCGAGAGAATTATCCAATCAAATTGACAATCATTTTTCCAACATTATAAAATATCACACATTTGGAATAAAGGTTCAAGGTACGCATTTATTCTCAGGATTCTTTAGTTTCCATCTCAGTGCATTGTGGTGGATCAATTTTACATATACTGCACTATCGAAATAATTTGATGAAAAAATTAGGCTATCACCATAAGCTAAGTTATAATTGTGAGAACTATAATGTTGGCATGATGCGTAATGGTTTTCCCTAAAAAGAAATGGGAAGTACTTTGTTCTTAATTAAATTAAACGAGGCGTTTAACAGGCAGTAGTGTTACCATTTATCGACATCTCAACGAACACTTATTAAAATGTTGAGATTTATGATAACTAGCATTAACAAGATACGCCGTCTTGATTGTATAATCTGAAAATTATGTTCATAATTTGAGCAGTACTTTCGAAAACTTCAGGTTATGAACACCATGCAATCATCTAGTATTTGTATCAAATCTATTAGATACAAATAATATTTAGATGGTCAACATTCAGGATGATGGGTCCCATTTATCTTCAGAAATATAAGGAATTCAAGCCATATTTAGCTAGTAACGATCAATGACTAATTTTCAATAAAGAGAACAAATATCAAATATGAATTCTTTGGATTGAAGAATCTGCTGGTTTTTCGTTAAATGTCTATTTGAATTCTCATTTTGCATCATTATTGATCCAATGATGATCCAGTTGGTCATGCCAAATAAATTATACTTCTAGTTCAATATAATATTTATTTTAATTGTACCACACATTTTAGAAACTTAACATGTTTCCCTTTAATTTAATAGAGAATGCTATCAATAGTAAAATTTTATTATCCTACATTACGCAGTATTGATACTTCTTTAATATCAAAACAATATTCTTCTCAAATATTAATAATACCTAGTCATGATTATTCACAAATAATAGAACAATATTCTTCAAGAATATCGATATATTTAAATCAATCATAACATTCTTCGAAAATATTAATATGTATAAATTTGTTCTTCTTCAAGAACATAATACAGTATTCTTCAAGAATAGTAATATATATTATTTTTACTTCTTCTGGAACAATATATCAATATTTTTTTTGAATATTGGAATCTAGTGAAATGCTATTCAGGAGCAATAACATATTATTATTTAAAATAATAAATTGTATAAGAATTTACTCTTTGGGAATAAAAATATAATTTTTAATTATGCTCTTTAGGAGCAAGCAAAATATAACTAGAACATAAGTGTGCTGCTTCATGAGCAATAATAAATTATTATTTAAAAAACATTAGTTCTTGAAGAGTATATTTTCTATGATAATATAATATTTACTGTGCTTCTTCGAGAACCACATGTCAATAGTTTTCTTAAAAATATATATAATTTATACTCTTCATGAGCAAGTAACATTTTTCAGACATATTAATTATAATGTTGTGATACTTCATGAGCAACAACAAACTATTTATAATAGATAGATTTACGATTAAGATTCTTCTGAAATATTAATTATAAAGTTGTGCTACTTCAGGAGCAATAACATGAGAAATTATTAATTTAAAATTTATATAAGTACATCTAAAAATATTTAATCATGTTAAAGACAGAGAGCATTTAATAATCATTATAAACGTATATTTTATCACCATAAACAAACTAAAAGTAAAGAGTATTTAATAATTGAATTACGTGGATTAGAGCATAGTAGAAATTAATATAATAATAGTGCTCTTGATTGCCCAAATTGAATCAAATAATGATATTATTGCAAGTAGTTTCTGCCGCAAAGTGGATTTGATTCAATTTGTTTCTACTTTGTACCCAAGTAGTTTCTGCCGCAAATATTATTATTATAATAATGCTAATTGACTCAAATTCATATAAGTCTAATGATTGTATCAGGAATGGTTTAGGATTTGCATGAAGTTTGGTACAAATAGTGGTGGAAAGATGTGCTATGATTCAGCCGCGTACATGTAAAAAAAAATCACATGTCACCAAATTAATTTTGGTACACGTGAGCTGATTATGTTTAAAAAAATACTACCTTCTCTAAACTTTAAAAAATTAAACTTTCATGTTGATAACGTGTTGTAAAAAAAGAGAGAAAAAGAGAATAGAGAATAAAAGTCAATAAATTTGTATATTTTATTGAGAATCAAGACCGGTATTTATAGGGTCTAAATAAGAGTTGCAATTGGAATGACATAGAATTTCTGAACTAGATAAGACTTAGCTATATATATTATGATAATACTAAATAATCATCCATAATTATCTCATTATTTTACAACAAATAGCAATTATTATGGCCATCAATAATTGGGCCTATGATATGATACTTACAATAGGGATGACAACTGAAATGGGGCGAGTTGGGACAGCCATTCCCATCCTCCACTCTGACGGATATTTTTATTTCCTTGTCTTGTCTCCAGACCCAGTTAAAGCAGGGAGAGGCGGGTCAGGTCCATGCCCCGTTTACCATCCCATTTATCTGTTTTAATTTTTCACTTTTATTTTTAATGTTTTTAGTAGGTGAGAATCATTAATTTTTTTATTATTTTTTTCAAATTGTAGAAAAAAGTCACGTTTCCTCTAGAAATGATGATATTTATTATTATTATTATTATTATTATTATTATTATTATTATTATTATTATTATTATTATTATTATTATTTTAAATGAGCTTTAAACATTGTAACCATGTTGACCGTATCTGTCCTCCCTTCTTGAGACAATGACCCCCACGCTCATCCCCATCCTGTGTACTCGATTAGCAAGGGAATTACTGCCCATCAGGGTGGGGCCCTACGAGTATCAGGTATAATTTATTTTTTGTCATCCCTACTTACAACACTTTGTTAAGTATTAGTGACTGTGTTCCCATAGTTTATTACCTTTGGTGGTGAACCATATTGACCATGAGAATTGTTGGTTATGATAATGGCAATTGCTTAAACACGAAGGACTACTTTGGAGAATATAGGGTGACAAATATTGATAGTTAAATTATGGAGGACAATTCATTAATGTGAGCCTTGCCTATCAATTAACCATGAAAATTATTGTTCTTGTGATTGCAACTGGTCCACATAAAGAAACCTAGGTTTTACAAAAAAGAAAATTACTTCGAACCCTATTTTCAAGTTTTAATTTCAAAAATCAGATAGTAATAATTTTTTATAAAAAATATCTACCCACTTCACTCCACCAATGGGCCCTTCGGGTTTCATATTTTGCCATGTTTACCATATCTCATACCCCACACCCATGCATCACCATTCTTGAAGCTTCTTTTCCAGGATGAATATTTCAACTCGATATCTTCTTCTCCAAATATTCGGAAGGTAAATATATATTTTTCTTCTTCTTCTTTCATTTCTTCTCCTCTATATCCTTGATTTCAAATTTTTTTTGAAGCCCTCCTTGCTCAAGGACAAGAAGTGGGAGCAGAAACTCTGACGACAATCACATATAGCACATTATCCTTCGTGAATTCTAGAAATGCTCTTGTCGATTGGCACTCTCTCCAAGTCGAACAATATGATGTCCGTCACCTACTAGCCGTCCCTTATAAGATCCACTGCCACAGTCGTACCCCCCCAAAATCTTCAAAATGGCCGTATTGAGATAAATGCCCAAATTTGCTCACTCGCCAGATAATTTTAGTCAGAATTGAATATGGTATTTCACATATGTGCAGAATAATACTACTTCCTTAAAAGTTCATTTTTGTCGATTTAAACCCCCCCAAGTTTACAGATCTTAACAAGTAATAAAGTCAATCTAAAAGTCTGAATTATCATTCCTACGAGTACTACTGTATAATCATTGATTAAATTATTCTTAACTTCAATTTGGTTGAGAACAAATAGAAGTAGTTATTTGATGTGATTTTTTATTTTAAGTACATTAAAATAATAAAAGTGAATTTTTTATACGATGGTACAAATGTTAGGATAGTTCACCTAGATATTTAACTAAGTAAATTCTACATCTGTTAATTCAAATCACCTAAGTTAGATGCTTTAAATCTCTAAGAATTTATGAACAACCGCTAAGAGTAGAAAATGTATCTCTACACTTTTATGCTAATTGCTTGCTTTTACTACGTGGTCTAAATAAATAATTTGCCTCTTTGTGTAATTATTGCTCACAAATCAATGAATTAGTGGCCAGCTAATTCAAAGTACTAAAAATAGATAATTCACAATATCAATTGGAGATTTAAAAATTTTTAATTAAAAATAAGGTTCAAAAATATGTTACAATCATTCATTCTATCTAATTACTTAATTACACTTCATAAGATAACAAATATAAAAGAAGGATTAATTACACATCATAAGATAACAAATATAAAAGAAGGAATTAAAGGACATCAATAAATTTTAAGAAAAAAGAAAAAGATGAGAATCTTGCACCAAGAATCCGTCTCTTTTGTGAAATCTTTGAAACCCTAGTTTCTTGATTTTTTTTCCCTCCTTTTGTGCTTGTGTAATATATGTACAATGAATGGATCAAGAGTTTGAGGAAGAGAAAAAAGTATATATATATATATATATATATATATCTTCGTTTTTTTAAACTAAAAGCTCCGTTAATACTTTCAATTGATCACTTGCAATCTGGTTAATCTCCAATGGCTTCGAATCAATCTCAATTATGCTCCAAATAGCTTTTTTCACACCAAATGTATCAAAGTTGGGATTTTCCTACAGTTAACATAACTTACATAAATTAAGTAGATATTTGCTCAATTTATATATAAACTGCACTTATCATTCCTATTGTGCTCTTTTATTCTGTATCTTTGTAACGGTCCTTCAGATTCATTTTATATTTCAATTATGATTTATAACCTAAAAGGTATGAAGTCAAATAGGTTTAAGGTGAACTTAAATATGTATAAAAAAATGGCGAGGTGAATTGAATTTTATAAATACTATAGATTTAATCTTAGATGTACCACTTTAAATAAATATCCCCTTCCTCTATACGGCCCGAGCTACACATTCATGAAGAATTTTGTTTTCCATCAAAATTGTTGGCGATAGAAGCCATATGAACAAATCCTCTCACCTAATCAGGACTTTCACCTCCAAATCTCACTAGTTTTGATGTTCAAACAGGAATGAAGGATGAAAAGCTATTTGGGAGGGAGATATTCGAATTGCATGCCTTTCTCTTAGGAGACTTTTTGTTGGCTATATTATAACTGATTTGATTAAAAGTCACACCTATTCAATGGCCTACTGCTTTTATTGATAGCATGTAGCCAGCCTGGATAGGGAAAAAGGTTCGCAAGCTTTAGGCGAACCTTCTGTGATTCCCATTTCCTCTCGTGTTGCTTTACACTTCATTAATAATTGGCCAAGTTCATGGATTTCATTTCTGTTGGGAATTTACTTAATCATGCACATCGGAAAATAAATCAAATTTCAATTCCTACCACGGAACTGCTTTATGTTTAGAATAATACATTTGATGAATTCAGCAAACTCCTTTGCTAATTCTTAAACTCCAATAATTACGATCTGCAATCCAAGTTGTCCAATTGTCTAGCCTCTAATGGTGATCCACACAGAGAACAAAAATGACAGCTAGGGTTTACTTTTCTTGTACTAACAAGAATAATGAACATTTCATACCATTTACAAACCTTAAAAGCTTATTAATATAAGCCCAAGTGGGCTTGGCCCATCTCTAAACTTAACCCAGTCCGATATTGAATTAATCAGTGTTCTAAAATGCGTAATGCGTAGCGAAGCGTCGAGGCCGAGAATCAAGAATCACAAGTTTAGGCGTGTCAATGCGAAGAATAAGCGTCATAATGCATTTCGTATTTTTAAGGCATTAAATATATTTTTATGTAAAAAAATAGATTTTTTAATATATAAAAAAAAAAGATTTAAAAAAAAGGGGGGATTAGACGGACTAATGCGCTCCTAATGCGCCTTTTAGTTGGAAAACGCATTTTTTCCGCATTTCCCGAATTCGACGCGTTTTGGTCACGCGTCGCGCCTAGGCGGCGCATTTTGCCGTTTTTTAGAACAATGGAATTAATCAAATTAATTAAATTCGGTTCATGAATTAATTAATTCTAGCCTATTAATAAGTAATCCAATTAATTAATTATTCTACACTTGTCAATTAATTAATTTGTAGATCTCATTCTTCTGGTTCTCTTTTGTGTGTGACCCATTAGGTTCCCGATCACGATACCTAACGGCGTGAATTATTATTTTGATCTAATCAAAATCGATAAATTAAAACACCCCTTTTAATTTATCACTAATTCACATTCGTCATCCCAAATTGACATCTAACAATGTATCAGGGCAATACATGTGATGAGAAATGTCATGTTATGAGACAAACCAAAATTGTTCGTTTACCGTGAAATTATAATTCTTTCGTCAATATAATCCAATCAATTATGAGATATGGATATGTGTCAATCTCAATTATCGATCATATCTTTTATCTCAGTGTTAAGTCAATGTAAGTATTATGCCCTAAGTGAATGTATGCCGCGATAACTCTTCGTCAGTGGATCTGCAATTTAATAACTTGTGGGAATTTGTTATTTCTTTACGTCATTTCATTGTATTATCTTTCCGATGGGATAATACCTCCTTAAGACATGTTTAGATCATTGATGAAACCTTAATTCCTTCGCTTGCACGATGACTCCATTGTTATCACAATGCAGAAGCGTGTGATTAACAATGTTAAGAACTACTCTAAGTTCATTAATGAACTTTCTGATCCAGACCACAACTTTTGTTGCTTGTAAAGCAATGATATATAAGACTTCCATTATTGAATCAACGGTTATTTCCTATTTGGAACCTTTCCAACACACCGCTTAAGAGTAAACCAATATCCTATTTGAGATATGCTATTATTCTAGTCTGATTAGAAGTTAGCATTAGTCTATCCATGAACTCTTAGTTCATTTTCTCCTTATAAAATCTTCTCAAGATTTTATCTATATAGATTGGGATGAGTTAAGTAATCATTTAGATCTATCTCTATAGATCAACTTGCTTCTCCCATATCTATCACGGAGAAGTATTTAACAACTATAATTTATTGAAGTCACCTTTGATATTTCCACGCTTTTTTCAATTGATTTCTTTCATTCTTTATGTTTGATCTCCTTTGTCTTCAGCCGTTTTTCCCTTTTCTTCCACAAGAGCCCCCCTCCCCCCCCCCCCGAAATGAGGTATTCTCACTTGTATTTATAGTGTTTTAGAGTTTAGATACAAATTAGGGCTTAATTGGAGCAAGAAAAGATTCCAAAAATATAAAAACACATTTCCACACCCGACGGCTCCTCGGTGCCACTGTAGCGGCCCTGCGGCACCGGATATTCTGTTGAATTTCAGAATAGTGGGCGCCACGGCGCCTGGTTCGCTAAAAAGGCAGTTGTACCTTCTCTCAGTATGTTTATCATAACTTTTTATTCCGATGTCCAATTGAAGCGATTCAAAATGCGTTGGAAAGCTAACTCATCGGGCTATAACTTTAATTCAGACATAATTCTCCAATTCAATCATTTTATATTCCAAACATAGGTCTCAATATGAGACTAAAGTTCCAGAGCATAACTTTTTGGTTGGAAATTGATTTGTGATCATCTTTTGACTAAATTTGATCCCTTTGACGTCTTTCTTTATTCAATTGACTCCGAGCACTCTCAAATCTTTATCGTGAGGTTCGGCACAACTTTTAAGTATTATTTTAATCCCTAAACTTTGAATCTCTTACAATTTAGCTGTTTCTCCGAATTTGTCAACTTTTGGTTATTTTCTTCAATCTCACCAACCTATATCACAATATCGAAACACACATAAAAACACTCTAAAAATTTCTCAAGGGTAAAAAATAATACACTAAGTGGCATATATATCATGAGTGTGGAGCACTCATCACCATGAATGTTAATTCGTTGCTTGTCTTTTCATTTAGATTTTTATGTTCTAACTGTGGTGACTCAGTATAGGAGATCCGTCTTTTTTACTTCACAGTCGAGCTCTTAGCAGACTTTGTGCCCTAGTAACTGATATCCTTAGTTTTTCTTCTGAGCTTCTTAAAGCTGGAAGATTGCTTCATCCCTTCAATTCAAACTTTTACAACCTTGGTGTTCAAACCACCATCCTTTTAAGCACCAAAGAATTTATTCGCCGAAGGATTTAGGCTCTAGCAAACCTAGAGGAGCTAGTTACATTCCTTTTGGGGAATTCGATCACCCGATCTACCTCTCGTCCCGCTCCTCATTCCCCTATCTCCATGTAAGGGTCGAGAAGACAGTAGTCTTCCTGTTGCTAATGTTTTGGTTCAAGGATCGTTTCCCTTAGAAACTACATCTCATTCCTTACCCATCCATACTGAGGAGCTTAAAGAAAAAAGGAAAGAATCAAGTGGATCCGAGTAAATCTTGGTCCTAAAAATTTCTTCATCCCTTGATTTTAGGTCTTTTCTCAATCCCTGCTATCATATTAAACTAGATATAGGGGTTTTATTCTTCTTTCCTCCTTTAGCTATCCCAGACTACCAGGTAGTGTTATGGCTATTTTAATCAGTCCGGGAAGAAATTAGTTGATGACCTTACTCCCACACAAAGGGGAGAAATGATTGATGCTCATCTGTCACGAGCTATTGTATTACTCCAACACCAGCAGGTGAAGTATGAGCTTTGCTTTAATTGAGTCACCAATCTGAATAGGAAGGCCCAAACCCAGAAGGAAGAATATAATACAATCCAGAAGAAACTGGATGCAATTGAGGAAGAAAAATCACAATACAAGAATGTTTCTCGAAGCGCAAAGGAGCAGGGCGGACCCAGGAAGGAAGTTCACTGGGGGCGAAACCAAAAAAACATTGAAAAAAATCTGAAAACCTAAAAAAACCTGGACAAAAAAAACTAAAAAAATCTGAAGAAAAATTCGGAAATCTGAAAATTGAGTGGGGGCGGCAGCCCCCACTGTGCCTCATGTAGGTCCGTCGCTACTGAGGAGTACGCTAAGGCAGAAGCTGCTCTTTTAGTCGATATCAGGAGATACTCCTTAGATTTAATGCGGACTCAATTAAATAATCGAGCCTATTTCGATTAGATAGATTGCAAAATCACCAAGCTGAAGGAGGAGCTCCAAATGCCTAAAATTGATTATTTCCTCACAATAAAGGATGGTATTCAGGATCAAGATGAACTGGTCTTACTCCATCAAAAGTTAGAAAGTAAAAAGGATGGATTTTCTATTGTGGAGTTTGTAGTTGCTTAAAGGAAGGCTTATGAAGCCAAACTTTTGAAAAATCCATGCAGGAATAGGGAAATAGAGTTCTCGATCTTATCAAGTAATTTCATCCTAAGTGGAACATGAATTTCTTAGAGGTTTGCGAAGAGGATGTGAATGACACCCAATCTCCCAAAGCCCTATTTGTAGCGATCGAGAATTTGAAATTATTATCTTGAAAAACGTGTCGCTAAATTTTAACCCCGAATTTTAATGAAAGCGTGTTAGCCCAGCTATTATAAAATCAATTTTTAATCTATTCAAGTCAAGCTCAATCCCGAACAATTTTAAAGTATCCAATCCCTTATCACTTTTAAGTCTAATTACTTATTAGCCCAAGTCGTGATTATTTAGGTCCATTTTCGCTTAGGCCCAATTATGAAAATTCTTATGGCCCAAATTCTTAGCCCATTTAAGCTCCTAGGGATTTGTGCCCTAAAAGATTTACTATTTTATTTACTCTCATTTCCCCCACTCCTCACACCTCCAGACAGCTATTATTGGTAAGAAGCTCCACCTCCCTCAATTTTTTCCCCTCGTTTCAGTCTACTGTGAGCTGAATATTCATGTTGATGCTAAAATAGATTTTTAGCACCAAAACAATCCCTCAAGATTGGAAACTCTAAATGATGTTAGAACATCAATTTCTAGCATCATCACCATGATGTTTTCACACAAAATCGACACCAGCCAAACACAGTGCAAGCACACATGAGCTGCAGCCTCCCAAGCTGCAGCCTTCCAACCCTCAACCCAGAACCTCCATTCAAACTCCAGTAGAAATTGAACCACCACACCAACACCCAAACTGTACACTTCCCCAAAACACACAACTCCAACCATTCGAAGCAAACACCAATCACAAACCAACCACCTGCAACGCCAAATGCAACCCCGACCCCAAACAACCCCTATTTCACCAAAAAATCGATAGCCACACCTCAAAAATCAACACAAGACAGCCATTAAAATCAAGAAATACAAGACCCATAACTGACCTCAACCTTTGATTTGAAATTGATTGCCGCCAAGGAAAAACTCAAAGAAAAATCGAACCCCTTATGCCTCGGTCAACCTTCTACCTGTGCGCCAAACCATCCTACCACCTCCACTCACCCACTGGCGCCACCACGCGACGGTGGTGCCACCACGCGATGGTGGCGCCGAGTTGTTGCCTCACTAGCGGCAAAAAATAGGACAAAGGGGGAAGAGTTTTTTTTTTTGTTGACAATGAAGAAACTTTTAATGTTATATATCTGGTAAGTTCTTTTTGTTGTCATAAATTGCTTGTAGCTCAACTGGCCATCACTTGTATATTCAAGTGGGAGGTCACCTTTTCGAATCCCCCTCCCAACAATTTTACTGTTGAGTACTTTTAATTCTACAATTTTACCAAAATTAAAAAGGAATAAGGGAGAGGTTTCGAACCATGACCTCTTCGTAGGAAAATACATTCTTGACCATTGTTGCACTCATGCAATTTGAAGCTAAAATTTCCAGAATGCTATATATTATAATTTGGCTTTTTTAATGAAATTGTAAAAATTTAATGCTCTTCCTTTGAATTATACAAAACTTGATCATAATATTATTTGGTCAATATTGTTAATTAATACAATAAAATTATATATGTTCAGTTTGAACAAAATAATTGTTATATTTAAATTTTAAACCTTGTTTGATTTCCTTATTTTTTTTTTCAAAATACATATTTCTTTCTTCTTTCAACCGCACATTTTTCAATAAAATAATATTACATACAAATTCAAGATTTTTCCTTATTTTTAACCATACATTTTCATCAAATCACTATTCCAAACTACATTTTTTGCCAAAAAAAAAAAATATAGGGCATCAAATGGGGCTCTTAATATTTTATTGTCGACAATGGTCGACGACCCACGGTCGCCCGTGCTGACACAAAATCTTGGGTCCGTCACTGCTTACAATGATTTGAAGAAAAATGAGAAAAAAAAAGTTTGTTTGTGTGTGTGTGCGCGCGCGCGTGTATATATATATATATATATATTGCAGGGCGCAAGGCATGCGGCATCAAGGTTTAAGCCTAAAGAGTCTAGCGATGATCACCCGGTGGCTCTCTAGAAGTTCTTTATAGGCATGGGTAGACACGTGTTTAGAGGGTATATTTATGCCCCTAATGCATATTAGTTATAGTTTCATCATAAAGTCACAAAAATAATCATATTGAGTTTAATAGATTTGGTTAAGGTCGCAGTAATAGAATTCAAGTTACATCAATTCTCGTGGGAACGATACTCGAAATTTTACAATTTTCACTTTATTACTTGTCAACGAACCGTACACTTGCGGTGGTTTTATTCGAAACATTTTTACGTGAACATATATAGTCTTGCACATACTTAAGTGGAAACTCTTGGACTTGCAGCAAATCGATTATGAATGATTGAGGAATGTTGAGGACGAACTTAGAGTAATTTAAAGATAAATGACCAGATTACAAATAAGAAAGGATGACTTCGGAGCAAAAGATGAAATCTTGGGGTCCAAAATGCACATAAAGAAATTTAAGTGAGTGATACGATTCCACAAGGTAATTGAGGCTATGATCGCAATTAATAACTTTGCAGAAACAACACCCAAAGTATAAAAGAGATTCAAGCGCAACCCCTACACTTGTATAAACATATAAAGAAACAAGACATGAAGTTAGAGGCTCAAGTACACTTGTAAATTATTCCGACGGTCACATTGGCATAATGACATATAGCTTGCAATATTTTTTGGTGTTTCTTTGACTCTCCCCCATCTACTCCTCCTATCATGGTTTGGTGGCGCACTCCATCATTTGGATCTGTTAAGATCAACACCGATGATTGTATCAAGGATGAGTTTGCAAGTGCGGAAGGCATTGTCAGGGACTACACAGGAAAATGTATTAGGGCTTTCTCAACTTCATATGGACAGTGTATGATATTAGAGGCGGAACTCAGAGCTATTCGTGATGGGATACTACTAGCTAGAGATCTTGGTTGACAGATATTTGGGTTGAAGCTGACTCGATTGTTGTCATTCACTGCATCACCGAGGTGGCGAACCGTGGCCTATCCAGGGGATACGCAGACAGATTGCATATATCATTTCTTTTGGCAGAGATATGGCTTCCCACATCTTCAGAGAAATGATCCAAGTTGTAGATGTACTTGCTACCGAAGGTTGATATCATTATAAATACTAAGAATATGGACCAGCCAACCTACTACGACATATCAGAGTGCTTGTTCAGATTGACAGATATAGTTTGCCCAACACTAGAATTTAAGTATTTGTATTTTGGTTTTACTTTTCTTTTTGCTTACACTTGTGCTCTTTGTAAAGGAGTAGTACTCATTATTTGCTGCTTTCCTATTATTCTTTACTTTCTCTATAATGGAAGTAATACTTCCTCATTCATTGATTTTATTGATATAATTTGTAACTACGGTATTCTTTCGCCACAAGTGATGACATATTAATAAAACCTCGGAGGTACCGACCTCCTTCCATTGAAAAAAAAAGGGTTCAAGTACACATATTTTGCTCAATTAAGAGAGCCAATTGAAGTAGTTATCACTATTCTTTGAAAAACTTTGAAGAAACTTTTGATACAAGACATTTTCCTACATATTTCTAAATCTTTTTTTTCTTTTTGGGATTATTGAAGAAGAATAATCAAGAACCACCGAAGGAATTTAAGATTCAAGATCACTTTCTATCTCTTTTTCCAAATCGTAAATTTCGGTGATGTTGTATTTATTATTCTTGTAATATCATGATTTTTGGTTGATAAGAGCATTTTATGTGCTTATTCGGGACTCAATTCATATTTATTTATTATTACTTTGCGTAAATATCTACTTAATTTAGTTTAAATTTGGTTAATTGTAGGTAAAATCCAGATTAGACAAGTTTGGATGAAATTGGATTGAAACGGTACAAAATTGAAGAAATGGAGATCAAAATAATCAAGTCTTGAAGATGAGGACATGTCCTACAAATAAAGCGGACAAATGGTGCACAAAAAATTAATGTGAAGGACGAAAGTGCACTTTACTATTAAAAATCTCAGCTTTTATTGGATTTCTAATTACACTCAAATTCCACATTAATGATGCTTTAGGAGTCCTTTTTATAGTTAATAGAGACTTCTATATATATGATTTTATTTTTTTAAAGGGAGACCCAATTTTAGAGAGAAAAATACATAATCATCAAGATCAAAGGGTAAAAAGGTAGGGTTTGAAAACTTTTAAGATTGAAGAAGATTCATGGTGGAAGATTCAATTCTTTCCATCATCAAGATTTCAAAACTCAGTTATGAACTCTATTATTTTCTTTCATTATTATGATTAATTAAATTCATAGTTAGGACGAACAATGTAATTTATGTGCGATCTTTAATTTAATTTTCAAGATTTTAGTAGTTTAATTTTTATGTGCTGATTTTATTTATGGTGTGTAATGCTTGAATTTCTTGGCCAATAATTCAACGATCTTGTGAATTTATAAATCGAATCGACAAATCATCTCATCTAACTATGATTTTCTCCTTCTACGCTCTTTAGTTCCGATGCTCAAACTTGGAGCAAAAGGGAAAATAGTTATTTGAGAGAGAAATATTTGAATTGTAAGATTTTCTCTTTGAATGAGGGGTTATTTATAGATTTATCTCCAAACTTTGGGGTAAATTTGATCATTTAGGAACATGAGAGATGATAGCTTTTCATTGACAAATTCATAACCGATTCCGTTATCACATTCTGTTCACTAACATGTATGTCATATGTTAGCCTCAAATTCAAGCGTTAAGCATTTCCCTTACGTCCTAATAATAATTCTTTGATCACGGGCCGTCCGGACCTGAAACCTGTCCGGGCCGATTTAAGAAAAATCGGGCAGCGGTTAACCGCTGGCCCGTGTTTTAAAAAAAATAAAAAATAATTTTTTTTTAAAAAAAGCCTGCTGCAGCCTACCCAAAACGGTCACAGGTCTTATCCTGTGACCATTTTTTCTAAAATTTTATTTTATTTCGAAAATAGCAATGTATAGTAACGGTATTTTTTTTTTTTTTTTTTGTTATAAGTAGTGGTATTGTGAAGTGAAAAAATAGCAAACTCTCACAATCTACAACTACAAGTTTAAAATCTCTATTTTCTCATAATCTCTCATTCTCTCTTAATATTTTCAGCAAGTATTTTTCATATTTAGTATTTTGTGCTTTCTTTTCATCTTATTATTTCAAAAAATTTTGTTAAAGTGTTATGGATTCTCACGATTTTTCTTCAAGAAATGTCAATTTACATGATAGTTGTTCTCCAATAAATTTGGAAGATGATAATGATCCAAATATTGGATCCTTCAACTGCAAAGGAATAAAAAGCACACATCTGATGTTTGAGAAATCTTTACAGTGGATGAACCAAACAAAAGAGCAAAGCACTCTTTGCAGAAAGAGTTATGGATGGGTTAAAGGTCAAGGCACGAGCATATTGCGAAAACACAAAGATAAACATATGAATGAAAGAGGGCATTTTGATACTAAACAAGCTCAAATTAATTCTTTTACTAACACTAGTGGAACAGTTACTTTTTCTAATTTTTGTTATTCGCAGGATCGAATGAGAGTAGGAATGTCTGAATTTTTGGCAGCAAGTGAGATGCCTTTTACTTTTGCAGAAGACCGATACTTTGAGGAGTTTATGCAAAAGAATGTTCAACCCGCTTATCGATCTGTAAGTAGAAATACTGCTCGCTCAGATATTTTGAAATTATTTCATATAATGACTGAAAATTTAAAAACTGAATTTAACAACTTTGATGGAGTATGTGTTTTACATCTGATTATTGGTCTGGACGTAATCACAATGGTTATGCATGTGTCACTATACATTTTATTGATAATAATTGGTTATTTCCTAAAAGAATTATTGCTTTTCGCTTACTTGAATATCCACATAATGGAATAAATTTGTGTGAGAATTTATTACAGGTTTTTAATGAATTTAATGTATTGAGCAAATTATTTAGCATTAGTTTTGATAATGCTAGTGCAAATACTGTGTGCATTGAACTTTTGAAAAGGACACTTAATCCCTCATTTGACTCTAAATTATTTCATATGAGGTGTGTTTGTCATATATATAATTAGTTGTGGAAGATGGTTCAAAATTAATAACACCAGAAATACATAAAATTACAGAAGTATTAACTACATTTCTTGTTCAAATTCTAGACAACAAGAATTTATAAAAATCTTGGATTGAGGAGAAGAAAATTTATTGATGATATTCCAAATAGGTGGAATTCAACATTTGTTATGTTAAAATCATGAGTTGGTTATACAGATGCTGTAACGTCCCGAGTTCCGTGAACCCGGATTGCTACGTCATCGTCTTTTGTAATTGAATTAACTAAAAAGTTTTTGCAGAAATAACTAACTCTTAAAATAAAATACCACATTCGTAATAGTAAACCTCAACAACAACAAAATTCATTTGATTAACTTAAGGAAAATCGTTTAAACTTTAGAACTCAAGTTTGAAATAACGGAAACAACAAAATAAGTTCATAATGCGTAAATTTCAAAGGTAAATAACTTCGACTATTAATTTTTGCCACCACTACCCATCACACTCGACCGTCTCCGAAATTTGCAAATATTGTTAACATAACGGAATGAGTATTTCGAAGAAATACTCAGTAGACTTATCGCCGATAGTTAATTTACAAAATAATTGAACTCATAATCATTCAAAATATACAGTGACATCATCATCATCATCTTTGGCTCATTTTCTTGAAAATCATAAGCTCTTTAAAATCATAGGGTGTGGGTAGTCTCGTCTTGTGCATTTAAGTACATAAGTTATGCATAACATTCTCATCTTATCTCATAAGAGATACTAGTCTCTTCTCATGCATTAAAGCATATAAGTTATGGCAAACATAACAACATCATATATCTCATATGACATATTTTCATCTCATGCATCAAAGTATATAAATCACGTAAATTCACATAATACATGCAATTATAATTTAAATTAATTAATGGTGACGAGTCTACCTCAAATTATCTCAAGTCTCGTAAAAAGTGGAGCGGGATGTAACCTCAATCTCCTAATTGTCCGTACGTTTCGTCTAGCCAAAATAGAAAATAGGTTTTGAATTAGTATTCCGAAATTTAAAGTTTTAAAGCGATAAAATAAAGTTTAGAGACCTAATTAAATATTTATTAAAACTGAATTTAACAAATCTAAGGGTTGAAAATAATATTTTCAAAGTAATGAGGCTAACTGTGGGAAATAAGAATTCTAGGGACTTAATTGAAAACTATTGAAACTGAAAATAAAAGTTTAAGAGCTGAAATTGAACTTTTAGGAATTAGGGACTTAATTGGAAATTTATTGAAACTGAAAATAAAAGTTTGACGACTGAAATTAAACTTTTGCATAAGCTAGGGACTAATTGTTAGGAAATGGAAACTTTAGGGGCTGAAATTAAAATACTTAAAATCCAGGGCTGATTTCTTTAAAAACAAAAGCTCTAGGGACTTAATTAAACATCTTTAAAACTTGGGGGCTAGGGGATAATTTCTAAAAAAAATCAAAATAATTTAAAATCAAATATATATATCTCTCTCATTTCCAGAGAGAGAGAGCACGACGGGGAGGGGCTTAGCCCCTTCCTCCGATTCTACCACGACCGTTCGGTCGGTGGCAGTGCCACCACGTGCTCGTGGGGCACGCACGGTTCGAAAAATGGCGCAGGAGGGTTCAGGTTTGTGGCTCCTTGGTGGCAATCAAGCTCGAAAATGATTTGGGGAACAAGGTAAGTTCATGGGTTTTGATTATGTTCTCGGTTTTTGTGGCTATTGGGTGTGGTTTTTAGGTTGGAAATAGGGGCTGTCGATTTTTGGGGTGGTTTTTGGAAGTGGCGGTTTGAAGTTGATTTTTGGCTGCTTAGGTGCCAATTTTGAGGGTAAAAATGGTGGCTATTTGGTGTGGGTCGTAGGCGGTGACTGATGGTTCTAGATGGTGGTGGTGGCATGTGAAATGGTGGTAGTTTTGAGTGGTTGCAACTTGCGGTTTGCAATCGGGTTGGAGGAGTTGGAGTTCTACTAGGATGATGGCCGTGTGTTGGCTATGGTGTTGGGTGTGTTGGTGATGTCGGATTGGAGTGGTCTCGAGAGTGAAGTAGAGGTGTTAGGCAGTGGAGGTGTTGTGGTGGTGAGGAGATGGTGGTGTTGATGCTAGAAATTGATGTTCTAGCATCAACATTGGTCTCCAAAATTTGAGGAAGGGGAGAAACTTAGAGAAAATGGCTGTTGTGTGAGTGTGAGGAGAGGGAGAATGTGGACGATATTTGAATAGTAATCATTAAGGCACAAAAACCCAGGAGCCTAAATGGGCCAGAAAATTGGGCTGTAAGAATTTTCATAATTGGGCCTAAATGAATTGGACCTAAAATAATCAATACTTGGGCTAATAAGTAATTGGACTTAAAAGTGATAAGGGATTGGACACTTTAAAATTATTCGGGGTTAGGCTTGACTTGAATGGATTAAAATTTGTTTAAAACGTTCGGAAATGGATTCGATTCGAAATAAATCTCGTTTTATAACGGCTAGACGAGCACGTTTTCATTTCAACGTTAGGGTTTCAAATTTAGTGACACGTTTCTCAAGAAAAATAATTTTATATAATTTAAAATTCTTGGTCACTACGGATGCTATTAATGCTTTCGTTAATTCAAAGCAACAGCAATTTCATATAGATGATTTTGATTGGAACATTGCATTTAAAGTCATGAATTATTTGAAACCATTCTATAAGGCAACAAAAACTAGTTCCGGAGTTTATTATCCAACAAGTAATCTTGTGTGTTTTACAATTTGTAGAAATTGCTAATCAATTTTCAAGTCATAAAGACAATCCATTTTTCTATGATATTGTTTGTACAATGGAGGACAAGTTTCGAAAATATTACGAAAATATGCTAATGATTTTTCCAATTGCAACTGTAATGGAACCTCGTATTAAATTTTTTGGAGTTCAGTGTGCTATGGACCAACATTCTGAAACTTTATCTTTCAATATAAATATTACAAATCGGGAAATAGAATGATTTATTAACGAAATGTACAATAGTTATGCTATGAAATATGGTAATAATGAAAATGTTCCTTCTACTACGAGTTCTGCTACAACTTCTAAAGGTAAAAGTTCTTTCTTTTCTTTAATAGCCAAGAAACGCAATGTGTCTTTTACTTCATCTACTAGTTCATTTTCAAATGAGAATGTTACACCAGTTGAATTAGAAAGATATTATCAATTTGATTACTACAGTTTAATTCCACAAGACGAGGTTGACAACTTAGATATTTTACAATGGTGGAAGGTAAATGAACGATCATATCCAATATTATCAAAAATGGCCCGAGATCTACTAACAGTTCCAATCTCAACAATGACATCGGAGTCTGCTTTTAGAGTAGGTAACAGAGTGCTAGATGAAAGAAGATCAAGACTTAAAGAAGATATTTTAGAAGCTCTCATCTGCGTGAGAGACTGGATATTTGCAGATAGAAGAATGCAAGATAAAATTGCTGACGATATTACTCAAGACTTTAAAAATCTTACCATAGATGAATAGAATTTGATTTGTAATGACGAAATTATAGTTAAGTAGGTGCCAACCTAGTTGGGATGTACTTTAACTATAAGTTTATAAATAGTTAAAAACTGTTTAATTTGTCAAATTAGGTAAAATATTGTTCGAAAAATTGTAAGTTTTTATGTTATTGATGTAAAATTTATCGAAAAATAATCAATGTAAAATTTATTTTTATGTAACTTTTATCGATTTTCACTATAATTATAAAATGTATTTTTTACCATTTATTTTTGAAATCACAAAAAAAAAAAAAAAAATCGGGCGGACTGAACCGCCCGAACCAAAAATCGGCCCATGTGGGCTTCTGATTCGGGTCGGGTTATGCTTTTTTTATCCCGGTCCGGAAAGCCCACATGGGCCAGTTTTTTGTTCGATGGGCTGTGCTTAGGCTTTTCAGTCTGCGGCCCGGCCCGCCCGTTTTGACATCCCTAGGGATGGGTTAGCCTACTTAGCACGAGTCTTTTTATCTCATTCGAGCGTCTTTTACTTCGTTGGTATTGGGAGAGGTTTGCGGAGTATATTTCAGCAGATAATCTCCTAAGTCAGAATTTATTATTTATGATGACTTGATCGTTTATGTATGGGATAAATGGAACGTTTTTTAATCTTTAACTCCAATTCACAAATGACCTAGGGGAACATTCTTTTGACTCTCTCTATTCTATGTATGCAATGTATGATTGTTTTACGGCCGTTTGTTGTCCGTCCTTTTGCATTCCACGACTAAGATTACTTGGCATTTCGAGTGATAAGTCTGTTGGGATTCAACAGTTGTGATGAGATCTCTATGACACTATATATATGTTTTCAGTAGCTGTAATGCATCCTTTTGCTTTCATTTTTCTTAATTACAGAACATGTTTTTGATAGTTGGTTTATTACAGGTTCTGGGGAGAAGCATCTTGCCTTCCCCAAAATTCTTTTAAGTGTTGTAATCGATTCTTCATTTCTGTTTTCAATTTCACTATGTATATTTCCCCATTGAACCATCCTTAGGCCTTATGCCAATATTTTATGTAATCGGTCATGATCTTCAAATTACCCTAAACTTCTTCCTGCCATGCTATGGTTGCATTTTTGCAACTTTGATTTTGGCGTATATGATCTAGAATAACAGAGAATGGTTTGGAAGTTGGTAAGTTAGATATGCTCTTGCATCTTCCTCAAATATGCATCTGAGAAGGCTCACTATGCAAGGCATGGTTCCATATATTATCATAAACCCTCATGCATTTCCTTCTTGACAAATGTCTTGTCAACTTCTAGAGGCTACTTTGAGTAAAGGGATATGATATAGGGACAATCGATGTGTAGGGTAGCCTAATCTATAGGATATACTTTTTAGCTGCGTAATAGATTTAGCTTGCCTTTCTTTATAACTTTTCTTTTTATTAATGAGAATTTTCATTTTATCTTTCTATTTGCTTTACAACCGTTGCTGAACCCATACAGTAAATAATTAATAAGCTTAGTGGGCTTTGCTCAACGGGTATTCAAACATGGAACTTACACAAACTGGCTATTAACTTCATTGAATTAGCTTAATCGATGAGGGAATTCCACATTACTAATACATGCCATTTCAGAGATGTTTAACGGGTTCACCATTTTTTCTGACGAGCTTATATGTTCCTGATCCACAACTTCGATTATCATGTACAGTCCTTCCTACTTGGGGCCAAGCGAACTAGAAGTCATTTCTTTGTCCATGATAAATACTTTCTTTAAAACTAAGTCCTATACTTATAAGCTTCTATTGCGAACTTTGGAGTTGAAATATCTTTCCATCCTCATTTGGTATGCGACGAGTTTGACTTGAAAGTCATCTCGTTTTTCTTATAAGAGGTCTAGGTTCATTTTCATGGCTTCTTCATTTTGTTCCTCTTCATATTCTATTTTTCTTACTGAGCCAATTCCAATTTCAACTAGTATCAGGCTTATATTTCATAGGCTAGGAAGAAACGGATTTTTCTCCATTTGGCGAAAGGCCACTGCTAGTTATTAGTTCTAGTGCGTTATATCGAGGAATAGTTGTGAACTTTTGAGACTTCTCACATTTTTTGACAAAATTCATCACGTATTTCCTCATTTTTTGCAGTAGTAACCTTCTTCAAAGCCTTTTGTGCTAGAGAATATCCACTAGCGTGGTTCTTACATATACCCTTATGGATTTCTTTCATTACCTATATAAACTCATCTTTGTCTATGCATCTGAGTAAAGAGAGTGTATACCTTCTCTTAAATAAGATGTCACCCTGTAGAGTGTATCTTGCGGCCCATATTCGAGTTTTTGTGCTGTCTTTTTGTTTTCGGGGAGCATCCCATTTTTAGATAAGAAACGATGTCTTGCATCCATGAGGTCTTATCTTGTATCCATAAGTTTTCTTCTCTATCTTGGCCAAATAATGATTTTGACAACAATTCTATAGGTACTATTTTAAACAGCTTCGAGTCTTTTGTATTTACCAATTTTGATAAGACGTTTGCATGCTAGTTTTCATCTCTAGGTATTTGGTTGAGTTCAAATTTGTTGAAGCATTAAAGTGACATTATGGCTTTTGCGAGACTAGCGATCATTGTTCTATCCTTGGCTATGATTTTCTTGTTCTCCCGATTTACTACAAGTTGCAAATCATTTTTACTTCTATATTTTGTGCTTTCATTTTTCTTTCCAGACTTAGGCCTGCCATTAGGCTTCATATTTAGCCACATTGTTGGTCACTTTAAAAGCGGACCTCAATGAACAATACAATTTATGCCATTTCGGGTTTGTCAAAAGTATGTCTGCTCCGAAACTAGTGTTTCTAGATGATCCATATACAAATGAGTTCCACGTTCTCTATTCATGCTTTTCCTTGGAACAGGAACATTAGATAATTTTGCTACAAAGTCGGCTAGTGCACTAACATGCCTACTTCATTAGCCTCATTAATGCATCAAGCTTTTGAAGTACTTGCTTAAGTGGGAAATAGTTAACACTTCAATGCTATGGCTCCGAAAATGGGGTCGCAACTTTCGTGATGCTGTAACTAAGGCAAGGGCTAGCTTTTTCACGTTCGGATATTTTGCTACTTTTCATTGCAAAACTTCACTTACATAGTAGACTGGTGGTTGATGCCCTTCATCTTTTATTGATACTCAGCTAACCGCACTTTAGAAACTGTTAAATATAGTGACAATTTCTCCCCATTTTCGGTTTTAGCTAATAGGGTGCTTCCAAAGATGTTCTTTTAAAGCATAAAGTGCTTGCTAACATTCCTTGCTCCATTCGAACTTCTTTCCTCTTTTCAACACTTGGAAGAAAGGTGATCATTTATTCATTGCTTGTGATACGAACCTACTTAGGACGACGACCCTTTCTATTAGGCTTTGTACCTCTTTTGCTTTAGATGAAGCTCACAATTTTATGAGTGCTTGAGTTTTGTTCGCTTAAATACCTTGCTAATTGATCATATAGCCAATGAACTTTTTAGATCTAACTCCAAAAGCGTATTTAAGAAGATTGAGTTTCATCATGTATTTTCGCAATATTTTGAAAGCCTCTTCCAGATGTTTCAAATGGTCTTCAGTCTGAAGGCTTTTCATAAGTGTGCCATCAATGCATACTTTCATCATTTTTCCTATTTGCTCAATAAACGTTTTGTTCACTAACCTTTGGTACGTAGCCCCTACTGCTGTGAACACAACTAAGAATTGTTCTTGGGAACCCACGAACAAGATGGAACAAACCCAAGAAGGCTAGAAATCATGTCATGCAAAGATCAACTCGACCCGTTGTTCGACCCGTAATAAGAACCGAGATTACACGTAAGAAATCCGACCCGTTGATTACCCGGAACAAGAATCGTGAAGTGGGAATACCACAAAAGGATTGCGAGACCTTTTGATAAGTTCAGGTTAGAACTTTAAGCCACCAAAAACATGGAGGAATAAAACTCTCAAATAATAGGAAGTTTCTAAAATTTTTCGAAATTCCGTCGCCGAAATACCTATGCGACCGCATGGAACAATCAAATTCCTCATTGGGTCTCTGTCAATGGTCATGCGATCGCATGGCTTGTATAACCATGTGACAGCATGGTTCTTCAATTTGCTTCCAACTTTTGTATCTTGATTCCAAGCCGTTCAAGCTCATTACTGCCCTCGACCCTAACATGGAACTTAACTGTAAGCTGGTTAACTTTGATATTTTGTACTTCGTTGCCTGACTAAATGTAGCATGACTTCTTTGCCACGATTCGATCTCGAACTCGTCCATGTCTTTGTCTCAATGCTCATCGAACCTTTGTCCACTTGATGCCTTTTTCGGGTCACATCATCCCCTCTCTCTTCGAAAGGATTTGTCCTCGAATCCGAACCTTCATCAAATGAAGCAACATTAGCAACATCAAAAATGTTAACTATTACAGACTTACCCAGTATAAGTAAAATGTAGCCTTCATTCTCGATCATAGCAATGGAATGGCATGGTCCGTCTCCTCTAGAATGTAGTTTGGACCTTCTCTTGAGTTTGTATCCGCCTCATATATATGATCACCCAACTACTATCACCTGGGTCAAACAAAACTTGACTCGATAACCCCATTTGGTAATACTGAGATATGTCCATAATAATCACCTGCTTTTCACCAAAGCTACTACTAACACCAATACATAAAGTCATTAAATTGAACAAGGTTAGTAGATTAAAACCACTCTTTAAATTGACGCATGGAATGGAAATAGTAGACATTAAACTTACTCATAAAACATGCCATACATCCAGCCTAAGGCATGTAAGAATATTGTTATTAAAGTAAAGGCATTCATGCATCCAGTTACCAATAATGCACTCTAATTGCTTATCATACGCAATTAACTCTGTGTAGCATGCTAGAATTTCATGACGTAGCAAGTGTATATCATAGACAAGTAAAAATTTTCCCATAAGCACGTAACATCGGATTAACTCTACTCATAGAGTCATTAGATGCCTTAACACGTTCAAGAGTACATAGCCGATGTAAAAGACTATCCGATAAGTTGTTCCATATTCTAATCTAGGTGTAAGGTTTTGATAAGTTACCATGGCGTGGTTACATCCGTCTTCCTTGTTACTCACCAATTTCTCCATGTGCTTTGCATAAAGTGGATAGGCAATGTATGACACCCCGTGAATTATCCTTCCATGGAATAAATCCTTGAATTTCTACAAAAAAGAAATATCCAAATTGGGGAGGGGATTGTTAGTTCCCACTAAAGCCCTTTCACAATCTACTTTTATTGCATATAAGCTGACCTTGGAATTTTCTCTCTTTTCTGAATTTTCTCTGCCACCTTACTTTCTTCTCTCATGCTCTCATCTTTCCACTCTTTATTTTTGTTCCCTCACTCACTTTTCAGTTTTAATTGGTCCTCATGGACCTGCTGTGGTGTCAAAGGTACTAGTGTGATAGCTTTTCCATCCTTCGCAAAGTTGTACCTATTTGTTAATCCAGCATGATCCAACTTCCTATCATACTGTCATGGCCTACCCAACATGAGATGTCCCGTATGCATTGGAACCACATCACAGAACACTTTATCACTATACCGCCCAATGCTGAAATTCACCAAGGCCCTTATGGTAACTCGTACCTCTCCAGACTTATTTAGCCACTCCAGTTTGTATGGTTGTGGATGCCTCATAAGAGGTAACCCCAACTCCTCTACAAAGGTGGCGCTAGTCACATTCGTATAACTCCCTATCAAACTGCACACCTTATTCATAACATGGAACCTGGTGTGAAACAAATTCCCCAGTTGCTGCTCCTCATTATCCACCTTCATTTGTGTAGTAAGAGCACAAATCACTACTAATGACTCTCCAATCGGGTACTCTACATAAGTCTCACCTTTAACATCCCCCAGCTCAGGCACGTTGTCACTCCCACTTCCATCATCCAAATTAATCTCTCCATTTTCTCGAAGTCACCCATCGATTTGGACATTGTGAAGCAATATGCGCCGAATCCAAACACTTTAAGTATTTAATATCCCTCGACCTTCCAGATTGAGACTTAATGTTTGGTTTATTTTTATTCGCCTCCTCTTTAACCTTAGACGCCTCAACGTTCTTCCTGGTCTCCGTCCGATCATTTCTATCACCGCCACTCCATTTAAGTTTCCACAAAGAATTAGGCTTCGAAGTAAACCTTGTTGCCCCTTTCCTCTTAAGTTGCCTCTCCACCTTCATAGCCACATGCACCAATCCTCCAACTCTACAATGTTGGCAATGTCCCTATTCAACCCATTCAGAAACCTAGCCATGATAGCCTCCCGATCCTCCTCTACGTTTGCTCTAATCATCGTCATCTCCATCTCCTTATAAGAATATTCCACACTCCTAGACCCCTGAAAAAGAGTTTGTAATTTTTGATGAAGGTCCCGGTACAAACCATTTTCTCATACAAGCCTTAAACTCTCCCCATATCTCAATCGGCCCATCCAAATTCTTCCTATGGGTAGTCACCAATTGATCCCACCAAATAATGGCATAATCAGTGAACTCCAATACATCTAACTTCAACTTCTTCTCCTCAGAGTCATTATGGCAATCAAACACCAATTCCACTTTCTTTTCCCATTCTAAGTAAGCCTCAGGTTCACTCCGACCTTGAAAAGTTGGGATTTCAGTTTGATGCTCCCCAAATTTCTATCAAGCCTTCGACCAAACCTACCTCCTCTATTCCTCATTCGTCCCATATCAGCTTCCAAATAATAATCATCACTCTCTACCCTCACAGCCTCGTCTTCCTCATCAAATTTAGCCATGAGTTTCTTTCCTTGCCTATCTCATCTACCCCCACGAGGAACCCTTTGGGGCGTCCCTCATTGCTGACTCCCAATCAAGGTTTCATGCCTAGCTACATCACCACTAATAAGATCAACCACCAAACCCAACTGATCAAACCTATGATGTATAGCTTGCATACTATCTATAAATTCCTCATAAAACCCCTTCAGCAACACTTCTTCCTCACTTTTACTCATTTCTCCCCTCTTTTTTTTTTTTTTGCAAAAAATTAAATAATAGGAATTAAATGAAAATGAATAAAAAAGGGAAATATTTTACATCACGTGTTTGCACTCGTGTATTACTCGAAATTGGCTTTTACCCGATATTGAGCTCACCACTCTTACCTTTTACCGCTAGTCCTCCTTTCTCAATGGCTCGAGAAATAATAGATCTCAATGAAACGTAACACAATTCCCGTAGAGAGCACCACGACAAGCACAAGTTTTCGGATAATCAACAAAATTTGCACAGATTGAGGTAATGGACTCAATTTTCAAGAAAGAAAACAAAATGACTCAAAAATTTTATTTTTTCTGTTCTGTTTTGCCTCTAAACGATCACAACATGTATAGACTCTTTTTTTGTCTCTTTTTCTTTTTGACTCTTTTTTTAACTCTTTTTTATCTCTATTTTTTAATGCAACTCAATGAACAACTAAATAATTAATCTAGAGGCAATTATACAAAAATAATGACTCAAAATTAAGAACAATAAAACCGATTTTTTTTAACAAAAATTAATCAACAAAAACTAAAAGGATAGATGAGCTGAATTCTAGAGTCAAGCTCTGACACCAATTGATGTGAACCCAACCAAGAATCGATCTTGGGAACCCATGAGCAAGATGGAACAAACCCAAGAAGGTTAGAAATCACATCGCGTAAAGATCAACCCGACCCGTACCAAGAATCGAAATTACACGTAAGAAATCTAACTCGTTGATTACCTGAAACAAGAACCGTGAAGTGGGAATGCCACAAAAGGATTACGAGACCTTTTTATAAGTTCAAGTTAGAACTTTAAGCCACTAAAAACATGGAGGAATAAAACTCTCAAATAATTGAATTCTCTCAAAAATATTTATCAAAGTCTTTCCGTTACAATGAATAATAAGAACCTATTTATCTGAAAGCCCTAAAAATCTAGATAAAGATGAAAATAAGATTTTAAAATTACAAAAGATATCAAGGAAGTAGAATTATATGGAAACTAGGAAGTTTCCAAAATTTTCGAAATTTTGTTGTCGGAATAGCTTATGCGACCGCAGTTATACAACTCATGCAATTGCATGGAATAATCAAATTCCCCCTTGGGTCTTTGTAAATGGCCATGCGATCGCATGGCTTGTATAACCAGGCGGTCGCATGGTTCTTCAATTTGCTTCAAAATTTCGTCTCTTGATTCCAACGCTCGACCCCAACATGGAACTTGATCGTAAACTAGTTAACTTCAATATTTTGTACTTCATTGTCTGAGTAAATGATTGCATGACTTCTTCAACTCGATTAGATCTCGAACTCATCCATATCTTCATCTCAACGCTCATCGAACCTCAATCCGCTTGACGCCTTTTTCGGGTCACATCACCCATGTTTTGAGCCTAAACGACATTGCTTTATAACAGTATATTCTCGATCTATTATGAATATGGCATGTTCCTCATCAAGTCCATACATAACGATCTAATTATATCCCGAATTTGCATCTATGAAGCTTAGCAGCTTATGCCCCATAGTTGCATCCACCAGCTGATCAATTCTAAGAAGTCGGAAGCTGTCTTTTGTTTAAGGTTTATTCAGGTCTTGAAATCATGGAATGTTCACGATTTTTGTTACTTTTTTTGTACTAGGAGTGGATTACAAACCCATATAAGGTATTGAGCTCCGTGGATAAAATAATTCTCCTATAGCTTATCCACTTTACTTTTGAATGCTTCAAACTTCTCTACACTCATTGGTCGACACCTTTGCATCTTGGGCTTGATCTTCGGATCAATTTTTAAAGCGTGATAGGCAACTTTAGGATCTATTCCTAACATGTTAACTTTCTTCCAAGGGAATAAATCCAGGTTTACGGCTGTACGTTTTTTAGCAATCCTTTCATAGGCTCGCTAAATTTCTTGCCAATGTTTAGAGCTTTAGTCTTATCTTCTGACCTAACATAAAAACTTTCTAGCTCTTCCACCACAGCCACTTATGACATGCAATCAGTTATCAGGGTCGATAAAGTCATCAATTTCGAGTTTATCCCTAGGATTGCTCATTTCAACTGTGGTAATGATATTCTTAGATGCTCTCATGTCTCTTTTTTTGTTACTTTCATGGTTCCTGTGCAAAATTCCCTGATTACACTTTAAGGACAATTTACCTTTATGCGTAGAATATCTCACATATGATTGACAGAGGCAGGTGATTATATTTGCTAGCTTCGTGGAAGTCCTTTTGAGGATTCCATTATTTGCTGATTTATTCTTAATGATATTGAAATTCATATGGTATGCCTAGGATACCTCTCATATCATTACCAACAGAGTTGCATGTCGGAGAAGGAACGAGCTTCCTTTGGGTGACAATGTGAGGTTCTGACTTAGGGATCCAAATGCTATATTTTCGCATTCGGTCAAATGCCTCTTCATACAAGACATTCTCCATGCTTTCATTGTCTAGGAGTATGCAATGTAAACATTCCCCCACTATTATTGCTTGGATCATGACCAATTCATCCTTGATTCTTGAAATTTTAATTATAGGCTCTATAGATTTAATTGAAGAAGTCAATGATTGAAGATTACCTGTACGCTTACTTTTCCTACATACTTATTTTTGAGGTGTAGTATTTTTGTACACAGAGTACTGCATTCCACCATCAGCTCTTTGAGATCCTTAGTCATCCTCTGGATAGCTCTCGCTGTTGAGGTTGCCTTTGCTTTGGTTAGAACACCGCTTTTCTCCTGATTTAATTCTAGGTTTACCTTTGCTTGGCTCATTTCTTCGAAAAAAGCCATTTGTACACTTTTGTGTACATTAACTTTGACACTCCCCTCACAAAAGTGTGTGGGCCCATGATTTTTTAAATTGCAGGCCCCCACCTTTGTGAGAGGAATTTCATGCATGATGTACACCAAAGATTGTACATCAAGCATGACTCCATTTCTTCATATCTCAAGTATTTCTCGATTGGAGCATGAATTTCGTGGTTCACTTTGTTTGACTTTCCACTGATGGCGCCAATTTGTTGATGGTAGAAATTGAATCAACAAATCCTCCCACCTAATTATGATTTTCTCTTTCTAAGCTCTCTAGTTTTCAATCCTCAAACTTGGATAAATGGGGAAAATAGCTATTTGAGAGGGAAATATTTGAATTGCATAGTTTTCCCTTTGAAAGATGGGGTACTTATAGATCTTCTTTCAAGTTTTGGGATAATTTAATCATTTAAAAAAATGACAAATGGTGACTTTTTATTGACTAATTTATAACTAAGTTCATTAACGTGTAGTCATGTGTTAGCCCCGAATTCACGCGTTAAGCATTTCCGTTGCATTCTGATAATAATTATTTGCTTGCCCGGGTGGGGATGGGTTTGCCTACTTCACACAAGCCTTTTTATCTCCTTCACGAGTCTTTTACTTCATCGTTTTTGGGCGAGGTTTGTGGTGTATATTTCGACAATATTAATGTTTTTGGTATTGTAGATATTATAAAAAAATGTTGAAGAAATGAAGAACATGTCTATTAAGATATATATATTTATATTCGACATAGTAAGAAGGTCCTGTAATTGTCCACACACATACATAGAGAGAGATGATTTCAATTTTTAAGGATTTTACCTTAGCGTATACTGCTAATAATGCCCACAAAAGGGGAGGTCCCAAGACTTTAAGACAACGTTTTTAACGTGACTCTCCGAAAAGCTAGCTTTTCTTTAACTTTTATTTTCCTATTTTATTTATGTAAGAATACGCAGCATTCTTTAACATGAATTTCAGGTTAAGCAACTTACTTGAAATGATGAATTCCAAGATCTTTTCATGGTTGAATCACCTTGTATTCCAAAGTTTCAAAATCTACATTTCTTTGCTCTCCAATGGTCCCAATCCCGATCACAATGGAAGGGGATTATTATCCACAATCTAAATGTTAAAATTTTGTAAGATTTCATGTCAAAAAAATGATTTTAAGGACTTTTCAATTTAGGTGTAAAATTCCATATGAATTTTCACTCCTTGTTTCATATCATCTTCTTCCCTCTATTTTCCCATCCATAAATGAATGGAGGTTTTGTGGGAGTTAATGGTAGTTGTAGGGAGTTGTGTTTGAATTTCAAATTCAAACTCCCTCCAACCCTTTTAATAACTTGTGGGTCTGGTCATCCCACATGGGCGACCCACGACCCGTATTTTTCTAACATATCTCACTCGCACATGATGGGCTTGATCCGAACCATAAGGGACAACAAATGTCACGCATTAGATCTTTCTCAAGATCTATCTCACAAAAATTCAAACGACAAATAGATCGTGCGACCAACGAGTAATATTAGAGCTTACAGTACTATAAACCTATTAAGGATATATAGTAACTCTACTAGAGGAACATTACATCTCGCTATATCCTAAATTCATTTTCCAACATTAATTCAAGTATTTCCAATCCCTCGAATATTTATGGAACATACTTGAATCCCACACCATATCATTGTATTCACAATCGTGTTCTATACCCTAAATGATTAAACACAATTGTCCAGCTAGTGAATACAAATATAAATGTTGGTCAAAATAGTTTTCATTTCCTACTTGAATCCTTCAACTTTAAATCAGCTGTTTTTCTAGACATGTCCCAGCCAACCGAATTAATCATAGTATTGGCGACATGCTAAAGTAGCACACCGAAATAAAATCTCGAGAAACAGTCAAAAGTCATAAGGGTATATATGATATTATAAAAATCTCAAGGTCTCACACAATTAGGAAGTAGGGATCCATTGACTCGTTTACCCATTATTGGTCGTAAAAGCACACGTGGTATGAAATACGCGCTACGATGTTTTCTCCTATTCTTAGGGCATATGTCATATCCTATATAAACAAATAACACCATACAGATCCTAGTTCAAGTATTCCCCGATACCTAACTTGAGTTTTCCTTATGTTCATTCCTCCAGGCAATCTCAAATCGAGAACTCGATCGGCCACTAAACAGGTTTAATGGATAACAAAATCCATTTTGATTACTTGTTGTAATCTCATCTTGATATCTTATCAAGGCGACCGGATCACGTATACAACATGATTACTTTGTCTCATCTCAGCACACCCCAAAATATCTGAACCGATTGTTCGTGTGAGTGAACCAATCTCAACCTATTTGACATATTATATGTGCATGCAACATACTGTCTCGTAATCCCAACAATAGATTACACATGAACTCGAAATTGTTCATCTATGGGCACATAAAACTCATTCAAGAGTTTTTTGATACACTAAGTATCATATTCTACGTAATTTTAGAGATTCGACATTATCGATAAGTACATCTCTAAAAATATTTAGAGTGTGATGACTACAGACCATCATTTACGTAGAAATATTGCAAAGACGCTTTCTTTGCTAATGTCTCTCACAGAAACACTATCGAGTGTTTGGTTCCATCATGATATTTTGAGATCCTCATCACATGAGATAATTTACATAACTATTATGGATCTCATATTCACAACTAATATCATTAGATGCCCAATACATCTATACCAAACAATTTCTTCAGCTGTCAAGTTATATGCTACAAGATATGCTTCTTGTTACTATATGTAATAAGATTGCAAAGTCTAATAACTATTTGTGCTCGACTAACTCTCATCCTTCGTCGATATTTGCATATCTATTCCAACACAAGTTATTTATTCTACAACAAATAGAATAACTGATAGTAGCACTCTTTAGGTATCACAATATCCTTTCTAAGGACAATATAGAAACCTACTAGCTAGATCCATGGCATGACAAAAATTAGGGCAAGTATACATCATAGCATACTTGTAACTCCTAATCATACTAGATATGGTTCTTTGGATATTTATTTTGTGCACTTATGGAGTCCTTGTACATACATGAAGACTCATATGATCACCTTTCGACATGGGAGTATCAATAGGGTAGTAATTCTACAATTTAAAAATATTCTAGTATCTTTATGGTACGCTGCTCTTGTAATAGAGAAAGAAGACTGGAATAATCTTTTAACACAAAATATACAATTTGCTAAACCCATATCATTCGTCTCAAAAATTGAGGCCAACCATTTCAAAATGATCTCAATATACTCCTTCTCATACTTAGCCAATATAGTGTCATCAACATCAAAATTAGAATTACAACCTACCATCAGACTTTTACGTAAATACAGTGATTTTCATCCACATGATGAAATTTTATACGAGATTTAAAACTTGTTAAAATTCAAGTATCACTGTCAAGATGATTGCATTAGGCTACAAGTGTAACTATATAGTTACCACAATACTATAAAAGCCTTCAACATGAAGCCTACAAATCGATTTATGTAGATCTCTTCAATTAATTCTCAATTGAAAATAAAAATAAAAATACAGTCTCAAAATCTATTTGGTGTAATATAAACTTAAACACACTATCATGGCTAGTATCGGCGCATAGAAGTTAATCTCACTGTTAAGAAAAATGTTTATCAAACTCAATATACTCATATTGAATCTAACATTTCTCTAAAAAAAAATGAGCTTTATCTATCATAAACTCATTAGTCTCCTAATTAGTTTTTAAGAACCCGAATGTTCTCAATAAACATAATTTCCAATTAGAACTTCCACCAAATCTCAAATTAGATTGGAATTATGTACTCCATACTTTTCTCAAATTTCTCCACTGGTTTTATAAATCATGAATCATTGAAATTGAATAGCTTTTAGCTCTCACTCGGAACCAAGAACTATTGAAATTGGATACTTCTTTGATAGCTTCCACTCAGATAGATGGCTCCCACTCGGAAACAGATTAATCCCACTTGAATTAGAAATTTAAACCAACTCTTACGTTTTTTTTTTTTTTAAAGATTCATCAATACACATAATATCAATTTCAATAATATTCTCAAAAAAAAAATTATTAAAAAAATGTCACATCTTGTGACCTGATATCCATCCATCCAAAATCTCACTTAAGTACATTTTTGGACTATTATGTGTATCTCAGAGATACATCTCGTTCTTAATAGACTCATGTTCCCAAACTCATTATCAAGAACTTGCATAATCGATTATGAGTCTAAAACAACACATATTTGGTTGTATTCATGTCCAAAACTTATACAATTCTGAAGGTACTAATTTAGAGAGAACTCCGTTAACTAATCATTGTAGTTAACCAACATTCTTTCCAAAAGAAAATACGTAAATTGGACTACATATTTCAAACTTCATCATATTCAGTAATATTCCATCATTCTACCCAATACACCATATAATTATTAGTGATTAACGAATAGTCAATCAAATGAGAATCTCTTTCATTACATAAATCACCGATATCTCGTGATAGAGATTCACGTTATTAAATTGTTCTCAAAGTCTTCACTTCCATAATTTGATTTTCTACTCCACTTCAAAGAAGTCTAAATCAATACAATATTTTCAATTTAAGAAAATCAGAAACACAACTGAGATGCGTGAATCTATCTATAAATTTAATGAAAATACAAAATTCTATCTCTATCTCTCAAGAAATTCGAATTGCTACTCCATGGAAGTTTAACTTTTACAACTTTGAATGATTTTCTCAACTCAAAACCTCAAACCATTGCACAAATATCCAAAATCATAATTAAACATCACCACTGTAAGTATGAACAGAAATACCACGTATAAGTTCAAGTAATAGACCACTTTTAGAAGAACAATTGAGATCAAATTTAGTGGAGTCTTTGATACTATCTTAATATCAAATAGGAGGTCCGTTTCTCCACTTTGCAACACTAAGTTGTAGTATCAGTCATATAAACCTCCACTCCATCTTCATTATTTATATATATCTAATCTGTATCAAGTCAAAGACTCGACAATCTAAGATACTACTTGATCTCATATAAAGTGAGTTTCTAACATTTGAATCATCTATCCACACAAGATAAGATCCAATATGTATAGTGTTGACATGTAAACAACATTAAGAAGAATATATTCAAGTGCAATATCATTTAATTTAACCACTTTCGAGCTAAGAGATTCAAACCGTATAGTTGAAGCACTTGAACCTTTATAACATTGATCCTCTACCAAATCCACTTTCATTCACTTACTATCTGATATGTTCTTCTTGGTCCCTTTTCTAGTCTCTCCATCTATCCTCGCATTTGTTCTAGCTCATTTAATGCTTAAGATCCAAAGTCTTGTGCAAATTAGAACATTGCAACACAAGTGTATTTTTGAGACTTAGCAACATCAAGTCGCACGTCTTTTAAATCACACGGCGGATAGTTTCAACAGAGAAAATTGACACTTCAATTTGTAAGCCACATTGACCTTCAAAATTTTCATCTATTAAAAAAGAGACTAGTTTGAACTTACTACTTGTCTAAAAAAAATGTGAACAACAAAAAAAATGTCAACTTTATGCTAACCATCTTAGCCAAGTCACATTCGAGAGGAAAAAAAAATTATTTATAATAGAACTTAACAATTCAAACGCTCAAGTACTAGAATGCATCTTTTCTCATACTTAACAAAGTTCTGATCTTTATTCTCTAGAGTAGTATGACCTACATAAGGTCTTCTACTGTGTGGTTGATGCTCTCTAAAGCATCATATCCTTCTAGTACACACAAAATCTTACAATGCCAAATGTTATTGCATTTAGCTTATCACCTTTACTAATGTTAACTACTATAGATTTTGATGCCATTATCTATCAGTTTTTGGAGACATTTAAAAACTGACATTCAATAGGTCTAAATAAGAATCTCACTAATTCTACTGACCTCAACATTTATAACAATAAACGAATTAACGGATATCATGTATTCAATTAGATAATTTCATGAAATATAAAAGCATAAATATGCACGTTTATCCAATTATAACATATATCATGATGTCACAAATTAATTCTTCCAAAAATAGAACTAACATCATTTAAGTTTTATTTTACAAATCCTCAATCACATTTAAATTTCTGTGGCAACATAGTCCTAACAAATGGGAAGTGACATCAAAATTCTCATATTCTGCTTAACCAAAAATTTATGTCTCAAATTATTCACGTGTTCCACATTAGGTCATGTTCCAGATCGATTCACTTATATCGATAAGCAATTAACATTTTAACAAGTTTTATAACAGATATTTTTCTAGTATTCCCTCTAAAGAAGCTAAAAGTGTGCATATATTCAGCCATATCTGATCGAGCATAACCTTGAAAAATAAGTCAAAATGGATCGCATAGCCTAATAAAGACCAACGCAACTCATGAGCATATATAAAACGTGGTATTTTAAATACTTTCGGAGTATTTTTCGTTTAAAAAAATGAAACACCTAAAAAACATAACTCCGACCGGCAAAAACCACTTAACAAATATTCTTGATTTTTATAAAAAATTTCAGAATTAATCAAATCCAAAAAATATTTTTAATATTTTTTTATAATTTATTTCAATAATAAAATAAAAAAATTATTTTTGATTTTCTGAAAATTAATTTTAATTGCACATAAAAAATCAAGAATATTTCAAGGATCCAGTTGCAAGTTTCGAAATTGTTATTGGAATAATCAACTTCCAAAAAAAATATTTTGGGACCAATATGCAACATGCAGTTTTCCAAATTGAATTTTAAAAAATCAACATTCAAAAGTGTGGAGTCCAACATGCAATTTTCGAAATTGCATTTGGAATATTTAAGGGATTATGCAATTTTCTCAAGATTGAATTTGGAAACATTCACTTCCAGGACAACAATTCAGATTTCTGCTATTTTTTTTTTTTGCGAGTTACCGTTCATCGTCAAAGAAAAAATGCAGTTTTATTTTATTTTTTTTATTTCAAATTCCAGTAAAAACTTCGAAATGCCATAACTTCTTCAATTCAAAACCAAAAATTATGTTCTTTATACCGTTGGAAAGGTATCGAAAAGATCTATCAATCTATGTCAAATGGGAAACACGAAACACAGTGTGGAAGAAGTTATCATGTGATTAAGTTTCGAATTTTACCGATTTTAATACAAAAAATCATATTTTCATCCAAAACTTCGAAACCTCATAACTTCTTCATTTTTAGTCCAAAATTAGAGTTCTTTATATGGTTGGAAAGATTATGAAAAGACATTTCTAACCATACTAATCTTACTACATGAAGATGAACGAGCAGATGGCAGTAAAAATTTAAAGTTTCTACAATTTTATCTAAGGTTTTATTTTTCTCCAAATTTATAAGACCAAAAATTTCCAAACTTTGCAAATATTATCTAAGGAATATGCTATAAAAATTTCGTGAATTTATGTGGCATATTTCATAATATACCATTAACAATGCTTCAAGTTTCAACAAAAATGGCATACTTGCATTTTTCAATATATTAATTCCATTTACAGTAAGATAATATGCAAGGGAAACAACTTTTATGGCTCTAATACCAATGTAAGAATACGCAGCATTCTTTAACATGAATTTCAAGTCAAAAAACTTATTTGAAATGATGAATTCCAAGATCTTTTCATGGTTGAATCACCTTGTATTTCAAACCTTCAAAATCTACATTTCATTGCTCCCCAATGGTCCTAATCCCGTTCACAATGGATGTGGATTATTATCCACAATTTAAGTGTCAAATTTTGTAAGATTTCATGCAAAAAAATATGGTTTTAAGGACTTTCCAATTTAGGTGCCAAATTCCATACGAATTTTCACTCCATATTTCATGTCCTCTTCTTCCCTCTATTTTCTCATCCATAAATGAATGAGTTAAAGGCGGTTGTAGGGAGTTGTGTTTGAATTTCAAATTCAAACTTCATCCAACCCTTTTAATAACTTGTGGGTTGGGCCATCCCACATGGACGACCCACGACCCGTATTTTTCTAACAATTTATGTATACTATGTTATAAATTTATTGTCTAAATTTTAAAATTTATGCACAAATCATATTATTTCTCAACAAGCTAAAATCGTGTGTGTGATTTGCGTGTAGAGATATGTGTAATCTTCAAGATTCGAAGTCATTTACCATGTTTTGATTCTAAATTAACATTATGCTCTATGAGAAAATCAAAGGGAAGAAAATATGTGTATGAAATACGTTGTAGAACTATTTATATGTGTGTGTTACGTAGGTATTCTTTTACCATAATGTTTTAATAGTTCAAATTATCTTCTTAATTCTTGGAATAAATCATATGTTATATGATAAGTGTATTTCACATGCTTATCCTTACTTTGCAACTTGATAAATATCTAGAAGAGGATTTCTACCTAGTTTAGTGTACATGTTGTATGTAAAATCTAGATTGGGAGGAAAATTAGCATTTTGAGCTTAATTAGAGTTGGTTCGGAGGGATTGAAGAATAATTGAATTGCATGGGAATAATAAGAAACATTAAGAGTGCAATTGGAGAAAAGATGCAAGTTTCGGGAGTAAAATTCAACTTATGAAAATTTTGGGAACTACTTTGAACACTTTCAGAACTTGTTGATGACCAATTTTGGATGTCTGTGGAGATTCTAGGACCAACGTGAAAGCTTTCAAAAGTTGAGAGTTCAATTTAGGAGATTTAAACTTAAAAAATTCAAAATCGGACGAAAAGTTTTTCTCCTTTCATAGCCTGTCAATGTTGGAGAAGACCATAATAGCCATATGTCTTTAATAATATTCTTTGACTTGATGATCCTCGTAAAATATCAGGGGACTATTTTAATAATTATCACCTGAGTTCGAATGTTTTTCAACCTCTAAATTGAAAGGAACAAAATGATTTTGTTCATGTACTTCATCCACTGGGGCTTCATAGACATCAACCAGTCTCAATCGTGAATATCGCCGTGTTCTGCTAATTAAAATGATGTAGTCAGAGGAAAGAAATTATAAGAACAGATAACACAGTCAAATAGTGCTAATTCTTCGCAAGAATAACAAATACTTTATAGACAAGACTCCTTAATTCGCTGAATAATGTGGAGACTTGATTCTTGATCAACAAATCATTGTACAATGTGCTTTCGGCTCAAGGCTCAGTGTTCAGTGGGTCGTAGATAAAACAGTTAGTTGCATTCCCGGGATTTTGAATTCAGTTCATTGGTTGGAACATCTACTAAAGGTATTCTTGCAAAAGGGAACAAATTGACCTTAACTAAATTAAGTACATAAATTAAAAATATACAAAACATATTAAAATTTATGAAAATCGTGCTCCAATCTTTTTTACATCATGATAAGTGCATCTTATGCACTTATTTGGACTCTCATACTTGCTTATTTATTAATATATTGAGTAGATAGCTACCTAATTTAGTGTAAATATGATTAAATGTAGGAAAAACTCAATTTGGATGCAATTGGTGTGAAAAAGTTGAAATCATAGCTTAGTTGGAGTTGATTGGGATCAATTGTTAATCAACCAGATTGCATTTGACCAATTGGAAGAATTAATGAAACAATCGGTGATTAATAAGTTTCGGGGTCAAATTCAAGTATTGGAAAGTTTAGGGACTAAATTACAAACTTTAATAACTTAAGGCAAACCAGTTTTGAATGATTATGAAGTTTTGAGGACCAATCTTGTAGGTATTGGCAGTTTCAACGTCAAAATTGAAGTTTAGGATGAAAACCGACCAAAGTTGGACGAAACTTGAAAAAGGACCAAGGCTGCACGAAATATGTTGAATGGGGACTAACTTGAATGAATCTAGAATATAAAAAAATGATGTCTTGAGATCGCAAGGCTTATAAACATACGGTAGAAAGGAGTTAATCTCCATGACTTAATGTTTTGGTTTATACCTATACAATCAAAAAGGTTTGTACCACACGATAACATGGTTATACAAAACACAAATTATCTTGTTTCCTATTTTGAATCAATCTCTTTTTGGAAACGAATTCGGCCAAAGATTTTGAGCTAATCTTGGGGCATATAAATAAATAATATTCATCCAATGACTCAAGGAGGCTTGTGGGGATTCATCGTACACAAATTATTCAAGCCAAAGGAGGCTCTTAGGGTTAGAAATTCATAAATCTTTCAAGGTAGAGAGCCAAGAAAGGTTTGATCCACAATTCACATATTCTTTCGAGACTTTGAAGAAGCTTGTTAGAAAATGCATTTAATATACACTTTCGTACAATAATTTCTTGGGTTGAACAAGAAGGAGAAGAATAGGAGGAGGTTGATCAAGGAGCCATTGAAGAGATTCAAAACTTTTAAGATTTCTTTCCCTCTTCTTTCCAATTTTTCATACAAGGTGATGTTGTATCAACTATTTTATGTTATTGTAATTACTTCGATGATTGACTGATTGTGGAAGTTTTGACATTTAATTTCGGATTTTGATATTTCATTGTATATAATTGTTTAATGATTTTCAATTAATTCAACACTTATCTTTTAATTTCTATATACATTCAAAAAAATGAATTTGGTACGTAATAACAATCATTGTAAAGCACGATAGGGAATACATGGATACATCTATGCTTTGCATGATCCTTTTGAAGTTCTTGTAAAATAATGAATCTTTGTATGTTCGCATCTTTCATAGAGATGTAGATCATATGGAGAGATAATTAAATGAACATATTTAAATATGTATTGTCTAAATCTTGGAACTTTAGCTATCACATCATCTCCAAAGCTAAGTGTACTTGAATTTATGTTACTTGTACATTTGCTCTTAAATACGAGTGGGTGTTTTACTTGCTTACTGGCCTAAATCGTTGACCTGGCCTAAACCAGCTTGGGTCAATTTGGATTAGATTTTTTATACCTTTTCAGTTTGGGTCAAGTAGATATATAAATAAATTTGGCCTGTTAGTTCAAGTTCTAGGTTGATTGCAATCAACCCGATTCAACGCAAGTTTTTTGTTAAAATTTAATCACTTAACTAAATTAAAATCTTAAAAACAAACCAAACGAATACAAATTATCATAGACCTAAATTGAAGCCTTTTTTTTTTTTTTTTTGAGATTGTATATGTATAATTTCTGGCTTAGGTTTGGCTTAATTAGTTGAGATTTAAACTAAAGTTTTATAAAAATCTACGTGCTTCTATATTGAATTTTGGTAATGTTGTGCGTCTATATTGAACTTTAATAATGTAAAAATTTGTTATTTGATTTGGGCCAAAGCCAAAATTGATTTAAGAATCGGAATTGTTAGGCATTTAATCTGAAGTCAGTTTTGGCACCGGGTTGTTGGGTTTTGATACCCAATAAAATCGAACAATGATGTTAAAACGTTTGTCGGATTAATTGTATTGACACCACAATTGATGGTCCGTTCATTGGTCGGACGGCTCTTTATGAGTTAACTAACTTCCCTTTAGTTTGTTGGCCTATGCCCAATTTGTGTTTAGCCTATTTGTTATGAATTGGCAATATACCTATTGTTGGCCCATTGTGTTTCATTTCCCTAATTTCATAAATGAGCCTCTTTGTTTAGGGAGAACGCGTGTGTGCAATAGAGAGAAAAGAAGCGATCGGGTCTTGTGCAATTGAGAAATCTGCTTGGTCTCTTCCTCTTCATTCTCTCCCTTTATGTCATTGTGGCCACCATATTATCCTTTGTGGTTAATGTTATTTGGCAACCACGGGCGAGGTTTGGATTTGGTCGAGAAATTAAGTGGTTGGTGTTTGATCTGTTGGTTGAAATTGAGGTCGATTTGCACAATTGAAGATCTTGATGTCAATTTTCGAGCAAAAAAGGGTATTAGAGCTGTTAGGTATTCAATTACAGTGTTCAATAAAGGGGCAACAACCGATTGTGCAGAGAAGGAAGAAAATATGTTGAAATTTTGTTTTGATCCCATGCAAAATTTGAGTTTATGGCCATTAGACATGATGGAGAAACAAAGACCATATTCCATTCCAGGTCAACGAGGTGCACCCGGTAGGCTACTATGTAGAGACGTGTGGAGCTCTAGCACGACGAAGTGTGAGCACTACGTGCATAAGAGAAGGTGGTGCATGTGGGCATGCGGCAGGGATTCTGACGACGATCTTCAAAGATAGTGTTCTCCTTGAAGTTTCGGAGACTCTGCAGTGGTGCTTGTTTTCAGATTTGGGCAACATAGTTCTGGACGATTTTGCCCTTGAGTATTCGATGTTGAGTGCTGCTTCTTTGGTTGCTGCAGTTGCTGAAAGTTTTAGGACGAATAATGGTGGTCCTAAAGTAGTAAATTTGCTTATCTCCTTATTTACAAACCCACATATTTGGTCTGCTTGGTAAATTACCTTATAACTTTTGAATTTTCGTAGTAACAGACCATCGTGTGGATTGGCCATTGGGTTTGAGATTAAAATGTGGGATAACCATTGCCTGTTTCTAGAATTTATGAATTATTTGCTATATTTGAAGTGTCAAGTTTAATTGGTAAAAGTTGCTTATTATCATCATCATCATCATTATTATTATTATGGCTGATTAAATTACTGTGTGAGGCTTGCATGGAGTGAGAAATTGGTTTTGTTTACATATCTTTGTGTTACGTTGATCATTCCCTTAGAACACCTGAACTTTACCTATTTGACCATTCTCTTGATTGGAGATCACAAATCTCAGTAAAACCCTAGAATTTAGAACGGTGTATATTGCGACTTTAGGGGTAATTTGTGTGACCTAATTGTGTTTTTGGGTTTTTCAGTGTTCAAAATGACTACAAGTTTTAATTTAGAGATTTTTAATAGAAAATAATATTTTTCTATTTAGCAACATAAAATGAAAAGAATTTTGGTTCAACAAAAGATTTCAAAAGCTATAAATGGCAATTTTAAGAAAGATAAACAGAAAGATAAGATGAAAGGGAAGGTGAATGTTTTCAATGGATCTAGTTATGACCTGAGCGAAGGTTTATTGATAATAAACTTGATTACTGCTTTTGAATCTATGTAAAATCCCATTTGCATGAATGATTGGTTGATTCAGTTCATTGTTTTATGCTACATATCACTATGTTTGATGTGTATTTTTGCATGAATTTGAGAGTGATCATAATACCGTGTGTAATGTATTGGATGTATAGTGGTTGGGATTATTATTGTGATGATTGATACTTGGTATATTCTCATTTTAGTAGGTGCATTAGCAATAAATATGTCAATTGATAATATAGAGTATAGATGCAAAAGAGTGCATTGGTAATATGTATAGGGGATGCAGAGAGTAACATTTGGATAACGAGATGTGATATAATTAAATGCTTGAAATCCTCTATCTATTCAGAATCCTAATCGGGTGGAGTGAGAGAGTGATACTTCTATCACCTCTATTATTAGGTGGAGACATATTATCTACCTAAGTTGAGATCTGTGAGGTAGTGACAGAGGAACATTTCATGGACTTGGATTCCATTTTAGTTTACTAGTTAGGTATGATGAGTGATCAATCTAGTGATTATGGTTGGCGATGAGAGGATATATGGGTTCTTGAGATACAAACTACACGAAATATGATATAATAATTGTGGTGAGATCTTTCCTTGGAGTCATTTTATGTATTAGTTGTATATGTTGGTCATTTTCTTGATTAACTTGGTGTTAGTCTAATGTTCTTTGCATGTTGAACATGTTGAAAAGATCTATGTATTATCCTACTTGGTTGGTGTTTGATTTGTTGGTTGAAACTGAGCCTGATATGCATAATTGAAGATCTTGGTGTTAATTTCCGCAACATGGGTCGAGCCCGAAATTGACCAAACTCGACCCACACACATCCCTACTCTTATATATATATCAAGTTTGCCTCTGCAATATATTGACGATTTTTGATAAACGTATGATGATTCAATAACCATTGCATTGCATTATTATTCATATATTTTTAGCTCTCTAACCTAAAATAGTGGGGGAACTCACTAGTAGTCCTTACACATTCACACCTATATGCACTCCCCAAAAAAAAATATCATCTCGTTGTCATTCCTACCCTCGTGATAAATGACGGACACATGATGTGTAATCCCAAGCCCTTGGCCTTGCCCAACCCTTATCCCCCAATCCCCACTCTCACGTGTGAACGCACAATAATATCAAATATGATTACATTTATATTTGCAATAAATTTAATAAATTTTGCAATAAAATATTTTTTACTTATAAGTAGAATTCACTTATGAGTATAAAATTACTTGTATAAGTAGCGACAGGCGTTTTATTAGAATAATACATCATAATTAACGTTAATCTTATCCTCCCTAATTGTGTTACCTATAATTGTATATTGTCTAATCCAATATAGTGTACAAACATACTCTACTAGTTTTCTTTGAGTTCATAACAAAGGTATCAAGTAAATTCATCTAACTAAAAAACCATTAAATCACGAAACACAAACTCTAGGATCCAACATTTGAAAAAGATTGTTTTGACTAATGAATTTTTTGAGAATATATGGTTAAAAAGTAGGGAAAAATTTTGAGTTTACGTGTAAAATATTTTATTTTGTGAATATGTGGTTAAAAATGAGTATGTAGAAAAAAAATGTTTGAAAGAATGAGAGACAAATATGGACTGAATTTCTTGTTTCAGAAGAAAAATATTATTTTCTTTTTTATTTTTTTTGAGAATTTGGTTATGTTGGTTTCAAAAAATATAATCATTCTGTCAATTAAACCAGTTTGCCTTTTCAACCATTCGATTTCTTGTAATAAGCAAAATTGATTAATATTAATTGTTAATAAAGATACAAATTTACTGAGATATTCAAGTGCACGACATAAGCAAATTATTAAAAATAAAGCTAGCACATTGTGAAATTGATTAATTTTAATAACCAAATTTCGCCCAACGTCTACCATTCTCTAAAATTTTTTTTTTTTTTTTTAACGCTTATTTTTAATCACATTTTTTCATAGTAAAATGTTTTGCACATAAATTTTTTTTAAAAAAATCTATTTTTAATCACACATTTTTTAAAAACTCATTTTTCCAAATTTTGTTTTTCTCAAAATAAAAATTAATGGATATCAAACCGATATTACATGACTAGTTCACATCATCTTTTATAGGAAGTACGAATTCTCGGTGCAATAAATTTCAATTGATTCCCAGTCATTTTCTTTCGAATTTTTCTCCTTGTACAGCCCACACTGATTAGTGTGGGCCCCACTGAATCAGTGGGGCCCACACTAATCAGTGTGGGCTGTACAATGTACAGTCCATTATGGACTGTACATGCAGCAGATGTCCATTCATTCCACCATCACCACAATTGAAATAATTAATATTTTAAGCCCACGTGCTTTGTTATTCTATTTCATTATTCCACGGACATGTTAGTGCTTTTGGAATTGGAATTATAATACAAAGTCCACCTACCTCCCTTTTTTACAGAGAAATCTCTATCAGCTTTCACTTGCTTTCTTTGTACAATTTCAATTTATCCCTGACAGCAAGTCTCATTTTTCTAAAGGAAAAAACTATATGGTCAGTTAAATGTCAAAATTCTTGTAGTAAAACATGGCAAAATAAATAAAAATACTAATGTGATTGGTTAGTTGCCGACAACACATTTGAATTTTGAAAAGTACTTCCGACGTAAATAATGCACTGAGAATTGGTATTGCGTGCGTACTGAAACAGATGATAAGAACTAATCATGTACCATTTGTTTGACATAACATTATTATTAATTGTTTTTAGAAAAACGAATTTTGGAATAGATGTGGTTAAAAATAGAAAAAAAAAATTAATTTACATGCAAAATATTTTATTATGAGAATGTGGTTGAAATGTCAAACTTGTTTAATTATATTTAGCATTTTCTTATCAATAACATTCTACAACAAAATAATATTACACATAATTTCAAAAAAAATTCTTCTTCTTTAACCACACATTTTTCAAAAAAAAAAAAAAAAATATATATATATATATATATATATATATATATATATATATATATTCCAACAATTAAAATTTCAAATAATGAGAGCCAAAGGGGGTTTATTGAAATCAAAATAGCCAAATTAGAACATTGTTCATCCCAAACTAAAATTATATTTATCACAAACTAAGGTCCGATTTGTAGAACATTGTTTAGTGGAAGACGGAGAAGGGTTTTGACGAAGTTGGGCTAACCCATTGGGGCCGTTCAGACGAAGTCGAGCAGGCGAGGTTCAAGCGTGAAGGTCATTTTAAAATTAATATTGTGGTTTCACGCTCTTTGATGCTCAAATGGAAGATGGATTAAGATGGCAATGTAAAATTTGTCGCCGCTGAAGGATTTGGGAGTGTTGAATTTTAGAAAATCAATTTGCGGGAGGTTGGGGAAAAGTGCAACAATTATGTGGGTCCCTCGAGAGAAAAAATTAGGTGTCGTTCTCTTTGTGTTTCAATTTTGCGTTTTGAGTTTTGAAATCATTTTGTATTTTGTGTTTTGAGAGTCCTTTTTGAAATTTTTGAAAACGCATTCTTTTTGGCATTTTGTAAAAATATTCCTCAAAATCATTTTCTGGAAACACGTTCACATAGACTTTTTCTTTTCCATTATCCAGCCAGAAAATGCCCCAAGCCCCCACCAGCGCCACAGGCTTCTACCTCACAAACCGACCACCACCCACCACCTAGACCACCAGATCCCAGCATCATTCCAACCCCCTGACCTCCGTCTACAACATCCACGAATTAATTGACCATAAATCAGCCGAAATTGCCGCGCTACCACTTACGGTTTCGGCCAATAAACACCGCCGCCAGCAACATTTCTGATCGCGGACCACCGCCAATCCACTCCTCTCAACAAGGCGCATCCAATATTACCATAGGTCACCTTCGATTGGCTCTAGAACTGGCTGATTCCGGCAGAAGCCGTGTGTGCTGAATCAGTTTTTTAGGTTTTTTTCCTTCGATTTTGGTGTATGATTCAATTGTTGTTTGTGTGGTAATTGAAGAGCAGATTGAGGGCTTCACAGTGGTTTATTAATCCGGCCATTTTGGAAGAGGTTGGCTGGAGTTTGGAGGGTTTGAAAGTGGCCGTAGAGTGTGGTTGGTAGTAGAAAGGAGAAAGAAGAGGTTTGTTTTGTTTCCTGTGTTGCAGCAGAAAGGAGGAAGTCGTTTTGGGCCATTTCCCGTGTTTTCCATTTTTTGTTGTGTTTGTGAAGGAAACGCGGAAAACGGCTTTTTGGCCGTTTTCTGTTTTCTTCACAATTTTTTTTTTCGTTTTCGAAAATTCATTTTCGAAAATGACGAAGAGAATGCGTTTTCGCCGTTTTGAAAAATCGAAAACAGAAAACGGCAAAGAGAACGACACCTTATGTTTTGTTTGTTTGGGAAAAGTGCAACAATTATGTGGGTCCCTTGAGAGAAAATATTATGTTTTGTTTGTTTCCACCAGCACTCCATTTCCCGCGTACGGCTGATGATGTCAGGTCAGATTATTCAAAATTCGGTCAACATAATTGTCAAGTGGTTATGTACAACCAGCTTAATTGATAAAAATACTAATGTGATTGGTTTGTTGCCGACAACACATTTGAATTTGGAAAATGCTACATGTACAATGTTGGATTACAACATTGGGTTACAACCTCTCAAAAAAGAGGTGGGTCCCGCGATTAAAATAATAGTGAACCCCACCTCTCTTGTGAGTAGTTGTAAACCAATGTTGTAATCCAACATTGTACAAATAGCATTATTCTTTAAATTTTGAAAAGTACTTCCGACGTAAATCATGCACTGAGAATTGGTATCGCGTACTGAAACAACAGATGATAAGAACTAATCATGTACCATCTGTTTGATATATTATTATTAATTTTTCTTAGAAAAACGAATTTTGGAATAGTAATTTTTTGAAAAACATGTGGTTAAAAATAGAAAAAAAATTTAAATTTACATGCAAAATATTTTATTATGAGAATGTGGTTGAAATGTCAAACTTGTTTAATTATATTTAGCCTTTTCTTATCAATAACATTCTCCAACAAAATAATATTACACATAATTTAAAAAAAAAAAAAAATTCTTCTTCCCTAACCACACATTTTTCAAAAAAAAAAAATTATTCCAACAATTAAAATTTCAAATAATGAGAGCCAAACGAGGGTTTATTGAAATCAAAATAGCCAAATTAGAACATTGTTTATCACAAACTAAAATTATATTTATCACAAACGAAGGTCCGATTTGTAGAACATTGTTTATAATGTACATTAATACAATGGTCCGTATTGTAGAACATTGTTCAAAAATATCATTTCTTACTTCAAATTCAGACAAACATTTAATATGCCAGCAAGATGGTAGTTCGTTTAAGCATTGTTTGAATTTTAATCTCATCAAACGACTAGTTTTAGTTTAATGAACTTTGACATTATTAAAACTTGAAATTTTATCTCAAAAGATCAACCTTATTGTCACATTTGCAATTGTACAATTAATTAGTGGCAGTAGACCCGTAAGATCCACGCAAATTAGCTAAACTTTGAAAAACAAGATTGTGTACTGCTCCAACGTTGAGAGTTTAGGGCACCGTAATAGGGTTTATAATGAAGTTAATTATAAAACCTTATAATCTTCAGATTAGTGAATGAAGATAAGTAGGCCCACAGATTTCTGATGTAATATCAATTACCATTTGATTGTTAAGTGATTCAGGTCTACTTTCTGTTCCCTATAAATTTATAACGGAGGTTGACAGACTAAATACATTATTCAGCAGTTAAATTTCTTGGTGTTGGATATAATGAATTGTATAGGGTTGTATGGACTTCTTCTTCTTCTTCTTCATCTACTACTACTCTTCAACAATGGAGCACCACAAGCAATAATCAAGTCTCTTCCGGGTTATTCGGGTACTCTTCCATTCAAACTCGAAACAGGGTTAGTTCCTTCATTCTTTGTTTTCCTTTTTGTACATAGTGCTAGACGGTTGACAAGATTTTAACTTTGTTTTCATGTTTAAAATGATTGATAGATATATAGGTGTGGGAAAAAATGAGGAAGTACAACTATTCTACTATTTCTTTGAGTCCCAAAATAATCCTAACACGGACCCTCTTCTGCTTTGGATGATTGGTGGACCTGGTTGCTCTGGTTTATTTGGCGTCATTTATAATACTGGTAATCTCTTCCCATAAATATATGTGAATTTTTGGAAAATCTTGAAAGAGTAGGAGATCGAAAAAACAAAAACAAATTGAAGCATGAATCCAAGAACCAGGACCAAAAACACTGAAAATGAAGATATCAAAAAAATCTAAAAAATGGAGGCTTGAGCACGTTTAAATTGGGGGGGGGGGGACCCAGACCCGACGAGGGGCGCGGCCGCCGGTGCTGAATCTGCCGGAGTCTTCAATGCCATTGGCGTTGTCGGGTCACTGTTGCAGTCCCATTGCAGAGAGAACAGAGAAGGCGGTGGCAGCTTGGAAATCATTTTTCTTCTATTTTGATTTGAAATTTTTTGTTAGAGGAGCCACATACTATTTTGTATAGCCCTTTCAGTTAATCGATCCCTCTCTTTCTCTACCTTCTTGTAGTGGAAAAGTAGGTGGTCTAGTTCTTATTTCTGATTTTTTTTTTTTTTCAAGTTTTGTGAAAACCCAGATGAAGCTTTGCTTCAATGCATTTTTTTTTCAACACTGTTGTTGAAAAATCTTGATTCTGATTTTTTTTTTTTGGAAGAAAGATGAGTTCTTGGTGAACAAGATTTAACAATTTTGAGTTTTTTTGCAAGTGATCTGTTCAAGCTAATTTTTTCCCTTTAAAGAACCGAAGTTTCATATGAAAACTTAAAATTTATGTACAGATCTGTTTAAATATCAGATCAATTTTAGCTTAAAAACAAAAGTAAGAGAACACTTTTTTCTTTGTATTGCGTGTTATATTTATATGTTATTTATGTTATTCCCAAATCCAATTTCTTTGCGGTTTAAAAATTCCATCTTTTGATAAATATACAGGTGTGATATTTATATATATTTATATAAATGATCTTGAAGTAAAAGAAAATGAATCACTGTACAATTCGAAAGAAAACTTTTTCCGCCTGTGAAGAGATGAAGGGCAAGAAAGAGGCGGCGGTTTGCCCAAAGCCCTGTCATGTCGGCCTGATCCAAGCTGCCACCCCCTTTAATGGCCATCCCACCGCCTTTAATAAACGACCTCGTTTTTAGTATCGCTAATTGTCGACGATCAATGGTGAACGTCCGTCCAGACTGAACTTTCGTACTGGGTCCGCCACTATGTTTAATGTCCTAAAAGCGATATTTTACTCCCTATTAGTTTATGAGGTTCTTTGAGGACATTTTGCAAATAGCTTCGTAGATTAATTAGCATTTTACCTCGTTTGAGTTTGAGTAAAGCACAATGAAAACCTGAGTAGAGATGGGAATTTTCCCCGCCCCGACCCGAACGGGTTGGCGAGGCGGGGCGGGGCGAGGTTTGCCGCCCCGTCTGCGGTCGCGTCTCCGCCCCGCCGCGTGAAGAATTAAAAAAAAAAATTTGTTTTAGACATTGTTTGTTTTGAACATTTTTTGTTTCGAATGCTTGTTTTGGATATTGATGTAATTAGTTTGAACATTATTTGCTTTGGATTTTAAAATTTTGAATTTGTTTTTTAACTAAAAATTTAAAAAAAAAAGGGGAACGGGGGCAAGTCCACGCTCCGCACCCGCCCCGAACCCTCCCCATTGCCATCACTAAACCCGAGAAAGGGATAATGAAATTTTGGAAATTCTAAATACTGAGTTTTTAAGTTGATAGGCATTTATACGCTAATTTGAGGATGCATATGTCATGTTTCATAAATGAAATGGCATCTTCTGAAACAAGAAATTCAGGTCCTAGTTGTTTCTCATTCTTTCAATTTTTTTTTTTATATATACTCACTTTTAACCACATATTTACACAATAAAATATTATACACGTAAATTCAAAAATTTTCCTCATTTTTTAACCACATATTCAATTCACTAGTTAAAACAATATTTTTCCAAAAATGTGACCCAGAGCTCAAATTTCGCCTTATATATGTGTGTGGGCGCGCGCACTCGGATGTTCCTTCAAGAAGCATTTAAGTGAGTGAGAAAAATGTTGGAGCCTAGAGTTTGTGTTCCGTGATTTGATGGTTTTTTAGATGGATTTACTTGACAACTTTCCTATGAACTCAAAGAAAACTAGTAGACCATGTTTGGTACACTATATTGGATTAGACGAGATACAATTTGGGATAACACAATTAGGGAGGATAAGATTAACATGAATTATGATGTATTGTTCTAATACAACACTTGGTGCTACACCGTATTAGAAAAACATACCAGTATATTTAAAATAAAAAATTATTTTTCTTACCTACAGTAAAAGTACCTATAAATGATTTTTTTTACATATAAGTATTTTTGACTTATAATTAAATTTGCTTATAAGTTATTTTTTGCTTATAGTTTTTTAAATTATATGTATTCTTTTATTTCTATTTAACTTATAAGTGATCTTTACTTAAAGGGGAATTTTCAAGTTACAATATGCTTATAAGTGAATTTTTTTACTTTAACATAAACTTTTTCTTATAAGTGAATTCTATTTATAGACTCCAATCCGGGTTAGAATTATAAGTAATAAAATTTTAAAGTATTTACAGACAATAAAATTAAATAATTAAAATAGCTAAACGAGTGTTGAAGAATTCTCATGCAATCCTAAGAGCCATAAACAAATTTGAATCCATGGCCGGCCTTGATGGGTGCAAAAAATGGAACTTTTGCATATCGATTTTGGATCTAGGCTCGGGCTTGGCTAGGTTATATTTTTCTCAAATAGATATTGAAAAGATAAATGAATCCAACTCACTTTTACAGTTTTACCCCTTTGTGTAATTTTCTTTAATTTACTTGTAAAAGTTATATTTTGAACTTTTTTTTTTCGTTTATAGCCCTTTAAAACTGAATGTTATTTTTTTTGATACCTCAAATAATACTTCAAAAATATAATTTCTACTATTCTCACACCAATTGGTGAGCTTGTGTGCAGGTCCATGTAGGTTTGGTGTTGAAACTTTTGATGGAAGCTTACCATCTATTATCCTAAATCCATATTCGTGGACCAAGGTAAGAAAAAATCTCTTTTTCCATGCGTTTTTCAAGTCATAAATGTATGTCTTGCATAACTTTCTACCTTTATAATATGATTATTAATTTTCAGGTTGCCAATATTATATTCATTGATGCGCCCGTTGGTACCGGATTTTCATATGCAAACACTTCACAAGGTTACTCTTCCTCAGACATCAAATCAGCAAAAGACATTTTCACATTTCTTAGGAAGGTAGGTTGACATTACTTATCCTAGATATTTTATTCTGTGGTGAAAATCGAGGCAATATAAATGAAGTTTTACGTGGAACTTACTAGTAGTCCTTACACATTCACACATATATGCACTCCCCAATTTTTTAGGTTAGTGAGCTAACAATATATTGATAATAATGCAATGCAGTGGTTATTGAATCATCCTATATTTATCAAAAATCATCTATATATTTCGGGTGAATCCTATGGAGGCAAACTTGTTCCCCTGGTTGCCATGGAAATATTACGAGGTAGTATATATGAAAAATGAAAAAGGAGACTTACAAGATTCTGTTTTGAATTTTTTTTTATCCATCTGTCAAGCTTGATTAAGTTGTTAGTCTTGATTATAATGTAGGAAACAAAGCAAGACTTCAGCCACAAATGTCCTTCCAAGTATTGATTAGCTCACACAAATATGCGGATTTTTTCTTATTTATTTACCAATATTATAAAATACATATTTTATATTAATGGTGGAGTACTTTTGAAATTGAAACAGGGATACATTATTGGCAATGGACTAACGGATCCAAACATTGATTTTAATGCACGAATTCCATATGTTCATCGTATGACACTTATATCCGATGAATATTTTGAGGTAATCTTTTTTTATTCAGTTATTTTGATGATAGAATGCTGCATATTGCATCTTATTCCCATGTAATTACTTGCCACAATTTCAGTTAGCAAAAATTAGTTGTGCTGAAAAATATTACAATCGTGATCCAAATAATGTGCAATGTGCATATGCCCTTCAACGGATCCAAAAGGTAACATTTTGCTTCTTATCTTATTTTATTTTTCATTTCCTTTAGCATTTATTATAGTTGTATACATTAAATATTGCAGTGTTTAAGTCATATAAAGCAAGTTCAGATTTTGGAACCATGTGAAAACGGAGCATCAAAACCACGTGATTTTGGATGGGATCAAACATTTTCGAAAGACAATTCAATTAACCATCTCGTCCTCCCAACAGCAGAACAAGAGTGTGGAGTAACTTAATTAATCCTCTATTTATATATTTGTACACAAATTAAGTCAAGACTTACTTTGTCACTGAAGAAGGACAACATTTTTTTTCCTTAGTTGTGCATGCTCAGTTTCTCATGAACAAGTTTCTTTTGTACAGAATCTAGATTATACAATATCTGAAAATTGGGCAAATGATCCGATTGTTCAAGAAGCTCTTTATATTAGAAAGGTAAGATTTAGTATGTGTTACCATGTGCTATTTTACAACAGAACAGTATATATGATCAAGATGTTTACAAAAACCTCATTATTTGATAACCAGGGAACAATAGCAAGGTGGCGAATGTGCAATGATGGAATATCCTATGAACCGAATGTAGAAAGTGCTCTTAAATATCATAAAATTTTGATCAAGAAAGGATACCATGTTCTGGTATTCAAGTAAGTAATAATAGTTTCTGTCTTAAGACTTAGTTTGTTCAAAATTTAATCTAATCTATCAACTAAATGTATAAGTTGGTTTAAAATTAATGAAGAGAATTAAATAAAAAACATAACTATAAATATTTTAATTTGATATATGTTGTCTAATTATGCTTCTTTTCTTTCTAGTGGTGATCATGACATGGCTGCACCATATATGGGTCCTTTAAAATGGATTCGGATTCTCAATCTGACTATTGACGACAATTGGAGACCTTGGCTTGTTAAGGGCCAAGTCGCGGGGTTTGTTTCTTGTTCTTGATTTATTAATGTTGTTGTTGTTGTTATTATTATTGTTATTGCTTGGTATTATTCTCAAAATTACAACCTACTTTAACCCTTGTAGATACACAGAGAAGTACAAGAAGAATGACTTTAATCTCACATTTGTAACAGTCAAGGCAAGAAAACTTTGAATGTGCCATTTCTTACAATGATTTGAAGAAAAAAAAAGTATAAAAGTGTATGTTTTTATTTGGCAGGGTGCTGGACATTCAGCACCAAAGGATAAGCCAGAAGAATGTCTAGCAATGTTCCATCGCTGGCTTTCTAGACGTCCGTTATAGGTAAGGGTAGACAGGAATGTTTTGGGAGTTCATTTATTCATCAATCATGTTGGAAATTAATTCTCTTTTGCACTATAAAAATTGTGGTGCACGATAGTTATTCGGTGTTAGAGAAATAAATTCCTCCACCGTATTTCTTCTCTTATGTCATTAGTTTTTAGTACTTGAGGATGGATTGTGTTATGCTTTTTGTTTCAACTGTGGTTTTTGGTGATTTAGAAATGTGATATGTTGCTTTGGTTCTTCATATATATAAACTTATTATTTTTAAGAGTAGGGAAGTGTGTGGGTCAAGTTTGGTCAATTTTGGGCTCAACCAATGTCGTAGAAATTAACACCAAGATCTTCAATTATACAGATTGGGCTCAGTTTGAACCAACAAATCAAACACCAACCAAGTAGGATAATACCAATGTTGTCAAAACCGATCCGGCCTGGCCGGTAAAATCGGGAACCGGGCAAAAAATCGGGCCAAATCATGTCCGGTTTTTGATTATTGACAAAATAGTTTAAAACCCGTCGAACCGGCCGATTCAACCGTAACCCGGTGAACCGGTCGCTGTTTTGAGCGGTTTTCATGATTTTTTTTTTTTTTTTAAAAAAAATTTAACTTCATGAATGGGCTTTATAATTTACAATTCAAAGGTCCATGTAGAATTAATGGATGTCAAGCTCATTTTATAGATGCACTTTTCTCCAAAGGTTTTATAGACTTCCAATGTGGGATTGTGCCTTTTATATATGCTCATAACTCTAATAGTTTCATAAACTAACAATGTGGGATATTGACATAACAAAAAAATTGTTAAAATGCCCATCAAAATCATTTTCAAATATATGTCTAATTGATTAATTTGATTTTGAATCACAACTAATTAAATTGTAATATTCACTTTCATTCTTTCATTGATTTAATTTTCAAATTTAACTTAAATTGCACTTGATTATTAATATATTAATGTTAAATATCATTTTTTATAATTTAACAAAGTAAACTGTTTTAACATATTGATTTTTAATTTTTGAAGTATGAATTATTAATATGAAAATTTAAAAAAAAAATAATATGGTTTCATAATATTTTATTATTTTTGTATGTATTTATTGCAACCAGTTTGACCCCGGTTGAACCTTTTGACTCTTGATCCTTCACCTTTTACGGGACAATGGCAGGGTAGGTTTTCGAAACATTGGATAATACACAGATTTTTCAACATGTTTAATATGCAAAAAGCAGTAGACTAACACCAAATTAATCAAGTAAATGTCCAACATATACAATTAATGCATAAATGACTCGAAGAAAAGATTTCACCACAATTATTTCATTCCATTTCGTGTAGTTCGTATCTCAAGAACACATATTTCCTCTAATTGCCAACCATACTTACTAGATTGGTCACTCCTCATGCGTAACTGGTAAACCACAGTAGATATTGAGTCCATGAAATGTTCCTCTATTACTACCTCACGTCTCTCAACCTAGGTAGATAATGGGTCTCCACCTAATGAAGGTGATAAGAGTATCACTCTATCACTCCACCCAATTATAATTCTCAACAGATAGAGAATTCCAAACATTTAATCACATTACATCTCGCAAATGTCACTCTCCGCACCACTATACATATCACTAATGTACCATCAGGCATCTATACTATATATTATTGCTAATGCACCTACTAAAATGAGAACAAATCAAGTATCAATCATTACAATAATAATCCTAACCACTATACATGTAACACATTACACATGGTAATATGATCACTCTCAAATTCATGCAAAAAATACGCATCAAACATAATGAAATTTAACATAAGTAATGTGCAGAATCAAGCAACATTCATGCAGATGGGATTGTACACATCTGCAAAAGCAGTAGTCTGGTTTATTATAAATAAACCTCAGGTCATAACTAGAACCAGTGAAAACATTCCCCCCCCCCTCTCACCTTATCTTTTTGAAAATTGTCATCTATAGCTTATGAAATCTTTTTTTTGAACCAAATTCCTCTCATTTTCTATTAAAAATCTCCAAATCAAAATGCATAGTCATTTTGAACACAGAACAACCAAAAAACACAATTAGGTCTCACAAAGTACCCCTAAAGTCGCAATATACATCGCTCTAAATTCTAGGGTATCGTGAGATTCATAATCTCAGATTAAGAGAATGGACAAATAGCTAAAGTTCATGTGTTCGAAGGGAATAATAATTGCAACACAAAAGTATGTCTACAAAACAAATTTCTCGCTCCACGCAAGTCTCATGCAGTAACTTAATCAACAAGTATATCAAAGAAACAATAAACACGTTTTACCAATTAAACTTAACACTTCAAACATAATAATTCTTAAATTCTAGCAACACGTAATAGTTACCCTCACATTCTAATCTCAAACCTAATAGGCAACCCAAACGATGGTTGACTAGTACGAAAATTTAAAATTTATAAGTCAATTTACCGAGTGGACCAAGTATGTATGTTCGTAAATAAGAAGAGATGCGAATTTACTTCTTCAGGCCATCACTATTCGTCCTAAAGCTTCCAGCAATTGCAGCGTCCAAAGAAACAACATTTAACACCAAACATTCAGGGGCAAAATTATCTAGAACCACAATGTTGCCCAAAAATCAAAACAAGCACCAACATAGGGTTTGTAAAACTTCCAGGAAATGTCTTTTAAGACCGTAGTCAAAAATCTCTATGAGACAGGATGCACCGCCTTGTCTTCTGCACGTAGTGTTTACATGTAGTCATACCGGAGCTCCACATGTCACCACGCGGTGGCCTACAGTGTGCTCCTCATTGTCCTGAGTTGGAATATGGTCTTTGTTTCTCCATCATGTCTGTGGAGTGGTCAGAAATTGGAATTTTACATGTGATCAAAAAAATTCCAATAGTTTTTCTTCCTTCTCTGCATAGTCGGGTTTTGCCCCTTTACTACACAAATTCAACACTGTTATTGCACACCTAACAACTCTAATACCATTTTTCGCATAAATCAACATCTAAATCTTCAATTGTGCAAATCGGGCTTATTTTCAATCAACAAATCAAACACCAACCACTTAGGGCATGTTTTCTTTGTCGTTTTCGAACCGTTTTCTGTTTTTGATTTTCCAAAACGGTGAAAATACGTTCTCTTTCATATTTTTTAAAACATGTTTTTGAAAACGAAAATTTTTTTTATACACATAACACCAAAATGAGGAAAAAGTCATTTTGGGCATTTTCAATACAAAACTCGTAAAAATGGGAAAACACGGGAAACTGCTGATTCGGAACTGTAACACCTCCAATCCCAATTCCTTCGACAATACGATGTCTTCCCCCTTCTTCCAATCAATCCCTCCCTCTTCTTCCAATCCTTCATTCTCTCTAGACTCCGGCTTCTCTCTTGTCGATGCCCACGAAGGAGATGTGCCGACGCCGACCTGGGGAGGCGACTCTTCTGTGAACGCTACGTCGCGATCCATTCGTCGCGATGCTGCTGTGGTTCGGGCACATCTCTGCCTCCTCTCTCTTCGATGTCAGAGAGCCATTCAAGTTTGTTTGTCTAGCCTTTTCCTCAAGTAAGAAATTGAATTCTCCATCTACAATATATTATGCTCAATTTGGGGACATCATAAACTAGAAATTCTTCGAGGATCCACCTTTACGCGGCCATCCTCTCTCCGATTTCTCTCATGAATACAAAATAATTCCTCATATCAGAGAAAAATAATCCATTTTTGCAGGATAAATATGTTTGTCGGATCATTTTCACTAGGGCTGTCCGTAGGTCGGTTCGGTTCGGTTCGGTTCGGTTCTGAAGAGACCCGAATCGACCCAAAACTTTCGGGTATTTTATAAATGGACCCGTCGAGTCCAAATATAATTATGGAACCGTTCGGGTTCGGTTCGGTTCGGTTCGGTTCAGTTCGGTTCGGTTCGGTTCGGTTCCGTACCATAATCAATTTTTTTAATATTTACAGCAATACTACATAAATACAACTAATGACATTTCATTCGTAACTTTTACAAATTAACGTAATCCAATTCAAAAACATATAAATAACTAGCCGTCCAATAAAATTAATTCAATGCATACAAATACCAAAAAATAGATATTAATATTATAGCAAAACTATATAAAGTATATTCATTTGTTTCAAATTAAAATGGGCTAATGGGTTTTAAAAATGATTTGGGCTTTAAAATTAAAATTATGAAATAAGCTGATTTATTTAATTAATTTGATAATTTGTATAGAAAAAAATAAGATAATTTAATTAATTCAATATAAAAAATAAAAAAAATATTTAGTTTCGCTTCTTTTTCGGTTTTTCAGTTCTTGGTCTAGACCCGAGACCCGACCCGATTCGACCCAAACCCATCGGTTCTCGATTTGGGTACCCGTTCGGGTATTTAATTTATGAAGAACCGCTCGATTCGGTTCGGGTTCGGGACTTTTGGACACGCCTAATTTTCACTAGGGCTGTCCGTGGGTCGGTTCGATTCGGTTCGGTTCTGAAGAGACCCGAACCGACCCAAAACTTTCGGGTATTTTATAAATGGACCCGTCGGGTCCAAATATAATTATGGAACCGTTTGGGTTCGGGTTCGGTTCCGTTCGGTTCGGGTCGGTTCGGTTTCGTTCGGTTCCGTACCATAATCAAATTTTTTAATATTTACAGCAACACTACATAAATACAACTAATGACATTTCATTCGTAACTTTTACAAATTAACGTAGTCCAATTCAAAAACATATAAATAACTAGCCGTTCAATAAGATTAATTCAATGCATACAAATACCAAAAAATAGATATTAATATTACAGCAAAACTACATAAAGTATATTCATTTGTTTCAAATTAAAATGGGCTAATGGGTTTTAAAAATGATTTGGGCTTTAAAATTAAAATTATGAAATAAGCTGATTTATTTAATTAATTTGATAATTTGTATAAAAAAAATAAAATAATTTAATTAATTCAATATAAAAAATAAAAAAAATATTTAGTTTCGGTTCTTTGGTTCTTGGTCTAGACCCGAGACCCGACCCAAACCCATCGGTTCTCGATTGGGTACCCGTTCGGGTATTTAATTTATGAAGAACCGCTCGGTTCGGTTCGGTCCGATTCGGTTCGGGACTTTTGGACACCCCTAATTTTCACCACTTTCCCAATCGCCGTCGTTCAAGATTATGGCAGCGGCTGTTGGGATTCATAACATACATCCCTCATTTCTTGCCAATAACAAATCCACTAAGATTTCTTCTTCAAACCCAGGTTTATCCCTGTCTAATTCCACCGAGAAAAACCCTCCAAAGTTTTTATCTTCATCAATTACTTCACGGAATTCAACCATTTTTAAGGAGGATTTGCAGAACAAAGATGCTTTTTTTTCCCATAAAGAATTGATTCTTGGATGTAGGAGTCAATTCCTGATATTGTGAAGATGAATGGGAAAGTGGGCAATCAAAATCCACATATGGGCTTAGTTTTGTTGACGAATAAGGTTTATAAAGAAAGCTGTAACTTTGGCAGGACAACTTGATTTAGGTGATTCATTTCCCTAGATGAAAGTGTTGAATTTGATTAGTTGGAATAATTTTAAAATATTATAAAAAAATTTCACAAAATTTCAAAAAGAACGCATTTTCAGCAATTTTAAAATAGACGCTCAAAATACAAAACGAATTCAAAACTCAAAACAGAAAACTGAAACACGAAAAGAACGACCCCTTAATTTCTCTACCCAAATCCAAACCTCACTCATGGTTGCCCAATAACATTAACCACAAAGGATGATATGGAAGATACAATAACATAAGAGTGGTGCTATGTGTACACACACTTTTTTACACAATGTTTTACACCTCCCTCACATAGAGGGGGACCCACGATTATTTTATTATGTGTGGGCCCCCTCCGTGTGAGGGGGTCCCCTCCGTGTGAGGGGGGTGTAAAACATTGTGTAAAAAATTGTGTACACATAGCTTTATTCATAACATAAAGGGAGAGAAGGAGGAGGAAGACATCGAGAAAATCTTTCAATTCCACAAGACACGATTGCCTCTTTTCTCTCTATTGCACACACACACGTTCTCCCTAAACAAAAAGACTTATTTATAACTTTAGGGAAAGGAAACACAATGGGCCAACAATATTTTTATGGTCAAATCATAACAAATAGGCTAAACACAAATTGGCATGGGCCAACAAACTAATGGGGGAGTGAGCTAACTCATAAAGGGTCGTTTGGTTAAATGCCTAACCATACTGATTCTTAAATCAATTTTGGCTTCGACCCAAATCAAAGAACAATTTTTTACATTACTAAAATTCAATATAGAAGCACAACATTACCAAATTTCCATATAGAAGCACGTAGATTTTTATAAAACTTTAGGTCAAATCTAGCTAATTAAGCCAAAACCAAGTTAGCAATTATACATATACAATCTTAAAAAATAAATGGCTTCAATTTTGTTCTCTAATAATTTGTGTTTGTTTGGTTTGCTTTTAAGATTTTAATTTAGTTAGGTGATTAAATTTTAACAAAAAAATGTGTCGAATCGGGTTGATTGCAATCAACCTAGAACCCGAACTGACCGGCCAAATTTATTCATATATCTACTTGATCCAAACTGAAAAGGTATAAGAAGACTAATCCAAATTGACCCAAGCTGGTTTAGGTCGGGTCAATTATTTACACAAGCGAGTAAAACGCCCACTCGTATTTAAGAGCAGATGTACAAGTAAATTAAATACGAGTACACTTAGCTTTGGAGATGATATGATCACTAAAATTTCAATATTTAGACAACAAATTTAGATATGAAGATCAATGTTCCTAATCCGTTTAATAATCTCTCCATATGATCTAACTATGTCTCTATGAAAGATATGAGCACGCAAATATGCGTTCTATTACAAGAACTTCAAAAGTATCATGCAAAGCATAGATGTATACATTTATTTCTTATCGTACTTTACAATTATTGTTACTACATGCCAAATTCATATTCATTTTTCTGAATGTCAATAGAAATCAAAAGATAAGTGTTCAATTAATTGAAAAACATTAAGTTCATAACAATTAAATACAACGAAATATCAAAATCTGAAATTAAATGTCAAAACTTCGAGCACATACACAATTAGTCGATCATCTAAGTAATTATGAGAACATAAAATAGTTGATACAACATCATTGGCTCCTTGATCAACCTCCTTCTATTCTTCTTCTTCATGTTCAACCTAAGAAATTATTGCATGAAAGTGTATATGAATGCCTTTTCTAACAAGCTTCTTCAAAGTTTCAAAAGAATATGTGAATTGTGGATCAAAACCTTTCTTCTTGGCTCTCTACCTTGAAAGATTTATGAATTTCTAACCCTAAGAGCCTCCATTGGCTTGAATAATTTGTATATGATGAATCCCCACAAGCCTCCTTGAATTGTTGGATGAATATATTTATTTATAGGCCCCAAGATTAGCTCAAAATCTGTGTCCTAATTCATTTCCAACAATTGGTTGATTCAAAATAGGAAACAAAATAATTTGTGTCCCGTATAACCATGTTATCGTGTGGTACAAACCTTTTCGGTTGTATAGGTATAAACCAAAAGATTAAGTCACAAATATTAACTTCTTTCTATCGTATGTTTATAAGCCTTGAGATCTCAAGACTCTCTTTTTTCTATTCCAGATTCATGCAAGTTGGTTGTTTTTCAAAACATTAAGTCACATATTTCGTGTAGCCTTGGTCCTTTTTCAAGTTTCGTCAAACTTTGGTTGTTTTCATCCTAAACTTCAATTTTGATGTTGAAACTTCTAATATCTACAAGATTGGTCCTCAGAACTTTATAATCATTGAAAATTGGCTTGCCTCAAGTTATGAAAGTTTGTAATTTAGTCCCTAAACTTTCTACGATTTTGCTACAGGTACATAACGATGTACATCACGGTGTCCACTCCCTTCATATGGGGGGTGAGACCCACTTAAATAAAAAAAATATTTTATACAAATGGGTCCCACCCCCATGTGAGAGGGGTGGATACCTTGATGTACATCTTTTGATGTACAAGTAGATTTATCCAACTTTCTAACACTTGAATTTGACCCTGAAACTTATGAATCAACAATTGCTCCATTAATTCTTCTAATTGGTCAAATGCAATCTAGTTGATTATCAATTGATCCCGAACAACTCCAACTAAGCTCTGATTTTAACTTTTTTCACACCAATTGCAACTAAATGCATCCAAATTGGGATTTTACCAACATTTAATCATATTTACACTGAATTAGGTAGATATCTACTCAATATATAAATAAATAAACAAGTATGAGAGCCCAAATAAGTGCATAATATGCACTTATCATGATGCAATAGCATCGGAGCATGATTTTAATGAATTTTAATATGTTTTATATATTTTTATTTTATGTACTTAATTTACTTAAGGTCAATTGTGCCTTTTTGCAGGAATGCCTTTAGTAGAACGTCCAACCAATGAACTGAATTCAAAATCCCGAGAACTCAACTACCTGTTTCACCTACGATCTACAGAACACTGGGCTTCAGCCGAAAGGATAGATTTTGTTCGTCGAAAGCGCATTGTCCAACGATTTGTTGATTAAGAATCAAGTCTCGACATTTTTCAACGAATTAGTATGCATCATTACATGAACCTAGAGTTTTCCCAACCAAACAAAAATTAGTCGGTGAAAATACTCTTTTGCCGACTACTAAAAATTCTTAGTTGGCCATATCTTTAGACCAGGCTTTTACCGACCCAATTGAAATAGTCATTGAAAATAGTCTTTGCCGACCAGTTTTTCCTAACCAACCAAATCTTAGCCACTATAAATAATATTTACTGGCCAAAAGACTTGTCAGTTGGCATAGACAAGATATATTTGCCGACTAGATAAAAAATGGTAAGTGAAATCCTAATTTTGGGCCAAACTTTTGGTGGGGATTATTGCACCAAAACATTTATTGACCAAAATAAGAGAAAATTACCTAAAACCAGACATTTAAGTTTTTAAATTAAAAAATCAGGTTTAAGATTTATTTAATAAAAAATTAGGTTTTAATTAAATTAATAATAAAAACCCAATTAATTTCCAATCCAAATCTCTCACTCGTCTCTCTCTACCTCCCTTCTCACTAACCTCCTGACTACGCCCAAAGAATAACACGGTAGTTGTAGTATAGCTTTGGGGTGTCGTATCCACAGGGAGATGGAAGAATATTTAAATGATAAAAAATGTTTAATCATTCTCTCAAATATGTAATAAAATTTAATGTTGAAAGGTGAAATTAAAATCAATAATTCGAAGCAGTGGAGCGTCGAAATTCCTTCAATTGGATTGGATAAATCATATCAATTATTCATTTTTATAACACAATTAGAGGCTTTCATCCCGACACTCTAATCGGAAGATATATCGTGCAAATCAATTTAATTTACAAATGTAATTCTAGAATTTAGATTTAAGACATATTCGCACAATTTTATTGGAACAAGATCAAGGATCGATCATATACATCAAGTATAAGGCAGTAATCAATCAGCCAATAAAGTGAAATTGAGATTAAAATTCAACAACTAGTTTAATCTAACAATAGAAGAAGCATGATTGGATCTATAAAGGATATAATAATTATTAAACCAATGTCACAATGAATAATTGAAATTGAAACTCAATAAATAGTTTGATTGAATAATGGAAAAAGTAAGATTGAATCTATGAAAAATCTTGTAAATATTAAATCGATTTCAATATAAATTCAAGAGAATGAAAATCTAAATTTTAGGATTGTTTGACAATGAAAATATCAAACTAAATGAATAAAAGACATGAAATCACCAATTCCAACCGAGTTCCTTCGTAACTTCACCAAGGGTTTTAGTTCTCCATGAGTTTCTTAAGCCCAAAGAGGAGAAAAATAGTATATGGGGGCCTCCTCCATATGTATTCTGCTGTTCAGTATTTGTAAAAGTCAAAAATTGGATGAAAATCACGTATAAATTGGTTTCCAAAAGAGTTCTAATCAAATAAGGAAAGTTGCTTTCGCGAGCGAATTTTTTGTCTCTGCACAGTAGTCAATAATTTGGTTATAAATTTCTCTTCTGATATCCGATTTAGACTATTCAAAATGCGTTAGAAAGAAAACTCAAAGAGATACAACTTTATTAGAAATAGATCTTTTCCAATTCGGACTCTTTCTATGCCAAAAATGGGTCTCAATCTTCGACTAAAATTTGGAATATATCTTGTGCGAATTGGAATTGAATTTGATAATATTTCATTCCTCTTTGAATTCTAATTGCTTCCAATCGACCCTTAGCACTCTCGAACCTTCATCGTAAGCCCCAATACTTTAGTCCCTGAACTTTCACTTTCTTCTATTTTGGTCATTTTTCACTTGTTTTTCCTTATTTCCGCTACATTCATCACTTGTCTTACAAAACATGAATTGCATAGAATTAAGCTATATTCCAACATATTAATCAACAATTATTCATGTTTTGACAGTAAAATAAGTATGTAAAAACGTGCTTATCACCTCCCATCTCTCTTAGTGATAACGCCGCTTCCTTGGGATCCCTGCCTCTCACCCATCTCTCTATCTAAACCGTCACCTCATCCCTTCTCTCAGTGATAGCGCCGCCCCCTGGAAGAGAATCTCCGACGTATTGATGTCACCACGGGAAGAGAACCGTCACGAGTAGCGGCGATTTGCAAAGCCCTAATGTCAACACCGGAAGAGAATCTCAGTGATAACGCCACTTGTAGCTGCGCTCATCTTCACGCACGGTGGTACTCTGTTCGTCGCTCAGCTCGAATCTGAGGAAGGAGATGGGTGTCGTCTAGATGGTGAGGTCAACGTGAGGTTGCTAGTGATTTTGATCCCAAAATCGTAATGGTTGGTGGTTTTGAAAACAACAAAGCTGCTGAGATCGATTTTTTTGTTTTCACTCTCCCCTCTCTCCCTTCGACACCGTCGTTTTTTGTTGTGGTGGTGATGTGGTGGTGCAGGTGGTCGTGGTGGTGACACTGCATTTCTGGTTGTGCGATGGTGGTGAGGTGTGGCTTGTGGGATGATGATGGTGTGCCAGATGTGGAGGTGGAGGTGGAGGTAGAGGTGGTGGTTGTTGGGAAGAGGCTTCTTCAGCATCTGGATTCTCTCGATGAACTCTTGCCTTTGGTTGATGTGAGCCTCAACAAAAATCTTTTCGATTCGTGGATCCATAAAAGTGCTTGATTACTTATTCCTATTAAAAAAATCAGTTTGTTGGTGGTGGTAATGGAGGTTGCGGTGGTGCATTTTGTTGATGGTTCTCCAATTTGTAGTATTTCAGATATGATTTTTCCGATGAAGTGACAATGTTTGAATTTGGTGGCATGGGATGAGATTTCGACCAAATATGTGTTGATTGTGACTAGTTGTGACCGATTGTGACTGGTTAATTGTGACTCGTTGTGACCAATTGTGATCGATTATGACTTGAAATTCTGGAAATTTTTTGGAAATCGGGAGTGGATGGATGTGGTGGATAGGTTGATTGGAGCATGCGTTGGAGTGGTTAACTGAGCAGTCAGAACTGTCATTGGAACGCTCGTTTTGTGTGGATATGATGACACACTATTTACTAACCAAAATAATTATTAGTCAGCATAGACGAGACATATTTGTTGACTAGATGAAAGGGATAGGTGAATATTTATTTTTGGGACAAATATTTGGTGGAGAATAATAATTAGCTGGCCTTTTAGACACAAAATACATTGACTAAGAAAAAAAATTAATGTTAGTCCTCTCATTATAATGCTTAACATTTGCGCATATTTCAAACTCTTACCAACGTAATTTCGAGTTTTATTGATGACCAATTAATGCTAACATTTTTTCTAAAATTTTAAATGAGGAAAGTAAAATATCGTTGGATTTTACCGAAGAAATAATTTCGTTGATAAAATTTAGTACATAATTCATTGGTAAAAGAAACAAAAAATAGACAAAATTTTTTTGATGAATTTTCCACTGGGTTATTCCATTTTTAACTACAAAATAAATAAATAATCCTAAAGATAAAAATAAAAATGGTGAATATGGATAATTTTCACTTAATAGAGATTTTTCTTCAACAATCAGCGGATATCGAAAGACACTACCATAATCTAAAGACAAATAAGAAGATTGTCCTATAAAATACCAAAATCATTTTAGAGTTTGTGGTTTGTTCAATCACAATATCTAGATTTCTAGCATTCTCTACATACTTTTGCTAACTATCACCGACTTGACCTTTCGAGGGTCTACTATCACACGCCACCAATGCTCATTAGATTATTTAACAGTTCTTTCTTTTTGGAGTTCCATATAATTGATGGTAGCTCATCTCTCCATTATTCTCAATTATAGAAATATACAATAGTGTAAATAAGATGTCTCTTGTATATTTATTAATTGAATTAAAATATTTTTATTCAGACACTTCATGCATTCATGTTTAGTCAAATGTACGATTTAATTATTTGATCAACTTAGTATTGGCTTAGACATTATCATTTACATGCCTTTTGGATAAACCTAAGCGTACAGTATTTCAATTCGAATAAGAGGATCCGCCCGTAAGGTCAGCTCAATTGGAAATAGCTCTAATTTTAATTTTTTATGTGATTAAGGAGCAAGTATAAGTGTAATACCTATTTCAAAACTAGGTCGGAAGAGCTAATGATACAACAATCTCTCTTCAATGGACAGACCAATATATTAATCACCATCTAGGACTAGGAGTGGTTGAGAACGTACTTATTAAAGTGGTCAAGTTCATATTTCCAGCGGACTTCATTGTCTTAGATAAAGTGGGCAAGTGGTCCACCCTTGGTGATCACTGGAGAATGGGCAACTTTACTGTGCCTTTGTAATATTATAATTATTGGCAGAACATGTAGGATACTTCTTGGATGATCATATAGACAATTAGGGGATGTACATCTAGTGGTCATAGGAAGATAGCCCACTCGATTGTGTCGATATTGTATTGATCATTTGATTATTGATTTTAATATCGCACAGACTTTTATCTGATGCATAGTAAGTGGGCCAAGGGCCCAATGAAAAGAATGTCTTCAAATGAAGGGGGATTTTTCAAAATGACCTATGAACAGTAGTTTTTTAAAATTTTTGTTAAAAAGTCAATTTTACCCTTAATGAAATAGATCATTTATTGCAAAACAAGTCCTTAAACCTTTTATTTTTATTTTTATTCGTCATCACTAGACGTTTCTTCTAAATCTGATTTTTCTTCAAATATTTCTTCATTTATTTCTATTTTTTCAATATCAACTTCTTCACATTCATCTCTAATTTGTTCAAAATTCGTAATTAATATTCTAACTTTCTTTTTTGGGCATTCAGTGCTTATATGTCATTCTTCATTGCAATTCCAACATTTGTATCGTTTTTTATCTAATGGTTTTTTATTATAAGGTTTATATTTTCTTCTAAAATATTTTCTTTTTGGTTTAAAATATTTCTTTTTAAACTTATTATATTTTTTATATTTCTTGGGTCTTATTTTTCTTTTTCTTTTATAATCATAACATCCCCAATTTCCTGGTACTTCGGTATCTTTACAACAAATCATATCTTGTATAAATCCTGATTGTTTATAAATCATTTGATTACTACACATAGTACTTATTTCATCTTTTATAGTTCTTATAATAAATCCTAATGTATATCCTTCTTCATTTCTTCCTAATTATTTTTCTTTAATTTTATTTTGAAAATAATTATTCCATGGTGGTGGTAATTTTCTAATAAAAACTTCCTTATAATAATTATTATCAGCACCACTTCTAAACATCATATAATAATATTTACTATATTCACAACAATATTCATTGAGGTAACACATATTACAAATTTGTAAATGTTCCATTCTGTTTTTAGCATCTTCTATTTCTTCTAATCTTGCTTTAGCACTTTCATTTACCCAGTCTTCTCCAACAAATTCTTTATAAATTCTTGTAGCGACTCTATTTATTCCTTCTATTATACTAATTCCAAATCCTGCTTCAATACTATCTTTCCAAATGTCTTTTGTTATTTCTTCTAATCCTCTATACCAATTAAAAACATTTCCTTTAAATGTTACTAATAAATATTCAGTTCTATTTTTATTATCTGTATTACTGCGATTATAATTAAAGTGTGCTATCATATTAGTACTCCATTCATTTATAGCTCTTCTAACATCTAATTCACAATCTAAATTTAAATATGAACCTGCAATTTTCATTGGGTTTGATTCTCTTAATACTGGTTTAAATTGGTCTCTATACATTCTTTCTTTGGTAATTTTAAAATCTACTTTTGTATTAACATATCTTCTAGGGTCTATTTCTGCTTCATATCTAGCTGTGCTAGATTCTCCATATTCTTCTTGTTTGATTGCTCGTGGTCCTCCCGTTTTTCCGACCATATGATTTTTAGTTATTTCTTCACAAATTTTTAAATCTTCTAAGTTGAATATTAAATTTTCAATATTTTCGTTCATTGTTCTTCTATAATTAATTTTCCTTCTTCTTTTTCTATAAGATTTTCTTCTTACTTTCTAAGATCAATCAATAATTTTTCTATATCTTCTTTTAATCCTCCATTAAGTTTTATTAATTCTTCATATTTTTCAATTTTCTTTCTGACTTCTTTAAGTTCTTTGGCATAATCTGGTTTAAATGGTTTTTCTTTATTTAGATTTTCTATTATTCTATTTAAAAGATTTTCTATATTTAAAAAGTTATTTTGTAATCTTTCTTTCTCTTCTTCGTAGCCTATTTCAATTCTAGTTATTTTTTCATCAATTGTTTTTATATTTTTCTCAATTAAATTAATTTTATCATTCATACTCATATTTTAGGTTTTTTATAAGATTGTTTTTCAATTTCAAATCCTAATTTATTTAATAGAATATCAAATTTATAATTAATAATATTTATCTTTTCTTCTAAAGTTGCAATTTTATTAATACTATTTTTCTGTGCAATTTTTGATATTTGATTTTGAATTTCTTCAAGTTTAGCTTCATCAAGTATTTCTAAATTATTAATTTGTTATTTTATTTTATTAAATTGTTTAGACATATTTTTGCTCAAAACTTCTAATCTTTCTTTAGCTATTTCATCTTTTGGATCTATATTATTTATTTCGTCTATAGCTTCTATATCTTTAGATTTTAATTGTCCTAATTGTTGCCATAAAAATGCATTAATCCAATTTGTAGTCATATTTAATCATTCATCTGTATTTCCCCATGAGCTTAAAGGTTGAAATAGAGTTGTATTCCATTTTTTAGTTTGATAACTTCCCATTGGTAATCTAATATTTTCTATTTTTTGTTTATCAAATCTTATTTTTGTTGGTAAACTCATATTAGTCTGGTAAGTTTAAGGAATTAATTATTATATTATTTATCATTTGTCTTATTTCTCTTCTAAATTGTTCTTCTTTTCTTAATTCTCTTGTCATTTCATTCCTTAATAATTCTCTTTTAATTTTATTCCAATTAGAAATTTTTTTTTCTATTTCTCTACGATTATTGTCAGTTATTATCTGCTCTTCTAAGATTTTTATTTTATTATCACAAAATTTTCTAGTTATTCCAGGCATATTCTTATTCTATATCATCAAAACTAAGATCAAAATCATATAATTCAGAAACTTCATTATAACTTATATGATGTTCTATAGTTTCAAAAGTTCTTTCACTATTTTCACTGTCTAACCAGAAAAATATAATCATTTTTATTATTTCTTTAGGCAATCTTTCTTTTAGTTCAAATGATACAATTGTAAGACATTTTTCATAATATCTACTTTCTCTTTTTATGAAATTTATTCCTCTAGTATAACTATCATAAGTTTCTGGAATTTCTATCATGTGACTATAATCAATACTATTAGTATATCTAAAATGTACAGTTCTATAATAAAACTCGTAACTTTCCATGAAAAAGTTCTTCAAAGTATACAATCTCATAAGAATTCTTATATAATAATTTTCATGCAAATTTTCAGACAATAAATTTCCTTGAGGCTTAAAATAAGGGCCTTACCACGCTTCGCCAAATAACAAGAATGTTATATGTTCCTGGTCACCTTCGTCACAAGAGTTGGCCAAAGTCCAACAGCTTCACAGCAAAATGGGCAAAAAGACACTCAAAACTCTCAAACAGACTCACTGTGTAGAACAACACTCAAAGCGTAATAAAAGATTTATTTCAAACTCAAAGATTTTATTGATCTGAAGATAGCTTGAAAGCTATTATGCAAGGATTTTTACAAAGATTGATACTTCGAAGAGTGGTTTCTACTCTCTAATGAGAATGATTGCAAAGATCATTGTTGAAAGTTTGAGATGGTAATTCAGGATGAGATTTCAGATAGCTAATTTTCGATGATCTTTTCTAATGAGAGGAGTCTCAATTTATAGAAAGGCTCGCACTTCACCGAGAAGCTTCTAGCCAATCAGATTTTTACAACACAAAAGTGAAAAGTACAATAATTTCAAATGTGGTTGAAAATATTTAAGTGCTTGTCGGTTGTCTTTATTCCATTGTCGGCAATTTCTTTTGATTCCAGCTTGACAGCTGTCTTCTTATCTTCAAAGTTCACATGGTGCTGTCGGTCACGTTTTTCTTGATCGTCCTTTACTTGTGGACGTGTCCCATAAGTCGGCAGGCTTCTTTAATGCATTCTTCACTTCCAGAGAATTGATCGTTCATAATTCCACATATTTTTTCTTCAAGAATTTTTGATTCTTTATCTCCTCTACAGATAAGGATCCAATTATTGCTCATACCATAGACCATGTATCTTTCTCCATAAAAGAACTGCATTGTTGAGCAGACTGATTTTATTCCGAGAGCTCGTCTTAAAATCATCAATTTTCTATTAATAGTGGGTAATTCTTTAAAAATCTGAATCTCCTTCAGTGGATTTCCATTATTTTTCCGAATTGTGATGAGATGATGATCTCCATACCACTCTGGTTCTTTATATTCAGGACTAATTGTGTAAAATCTCAGTTCAATCGGTTGTTTATCGCTGAATTTTTTAACACAATTAACAAATTCTTTGTCAAACTGTTCAATTTCTTTTAGATCTATCCCTGGGAAGAGTCGATCTAAAAATCCAAATGTTGCCAATTTTCGAACAATATTAGGATCTGCTCCTTGAACTACACTGATCCTTGGATAAATCGCCGTTGGAAAGGCTGTCAAATATAGAGAACTTCCTTCTCTGAAATTATATACCTATTCTGAAAATTCATAATACTCATTTTCCATTGGATGTAGATTAGCTCTGATGTGATGAGTAGCAATTATTCCCTTTGGTGATTTAAGGTCACCAATCGGTGCTTTTTTATCTTCTTGGAATTCACTGATAACAGTAGGCTGTTCCAATGGGCCTTTTGATAAGGATGTTTGAGTACTAGACTCAGCGGCTCCTTTTCCACTTATAAATTTTTCCAACAATTTGTCCATACTGACAGGTAGTTGTTGTAGACCCTTTTTATGACTTTTTCCTCTTGCGAGGTAAGAGAGTCATTTCTCTTAAATTTTGATTCTCCATTCGAGGTGGATGTATTAATCTCCCGAAATGGGATGTGACTAGCCTTTCGGCTGTATTCACCTTTTAAAGAAGGATACTACTGGCTACAATTTGCAAAAGTTTAAACATTCTGACAATTTTTCAACTATTTTTTCTTTGTTATCATTCAATTTTTCGATCTTTTTCCCACTTTCAACAACTTTGCTTGATAAATCACACAAAGTTTGTCGAATATCAAGATGATCTTTTTGAATAGTAAGATAATCTGCATTAAAATCTGTTAAAAGATCTTGTAATTTCTTTGTAAATGCTTGAATCTTTTCCATATTCATGATTCCTGCTCAAGAAATCAGCAAATAAATTATCTTTTCTTTTAATATATTCAAATTTAAAATTATAAAAAGATAGTAACATTTGCCATCTGTGTAATCTTCTATGTTGAGGTGAATTTGGTAATTTATTATTTACTAGTCCGTTAAGTTGAGTATTATCAGTTTGAACAATAAATTCCTTGGGTAACAAAAACATTTTAAATTTGTTTATTCCTTTAACAACTGCCAATAATTCTTTTTCATTGGTAGAATAATTTACTTCAGCATTATTAAATGTTCCACTAGTATACCTGCAAAATTTCATTTAAATCAGTTTTTAATAAAGCACTCCAATATAAATCAGAAGCATCGTTTTGAACTATTAATTTGTCTTTTTCATCAGGAAGTCTAAGTTTAGGTAAATTTTTACAATTTTCTTTTGAATTTTTAACACAAAGAGTATGTTCTTCATTCCAACCTAATTTATTTGATTTTCTTAATAGTTTCTGAAATTTATTTCTTTTTTCTGCAAGTTTTTCTATGAATCCTTCAACATAATTAAGACAACCTAAAAACTTTTGAATTTGTTGCTTATTTTCTAATTTATCAGGAAATAAAATTATTTTTTCTGAAATATGAGGTTGCAATTTTATTCTATCACTATTTATTATCATTCCTAAAACTTCAATTTCATGTTTTGCTACTTCTACTTTTTTCTGACTAAGTATTATACCTTCTTTTGAGCAAAGTGTAACAAAAATTCTAAGATGTTTAAGATGATGTTCATATGTTTCTGAGCAAACAAGTATATCATCAACATAAACAATAAGAAAATTATAGGTTTTAAAAACTTCATCCATTCTTCTTTGATAAATTTGTGGTGCATTTTTTAATCCAAATGGCATAACTATCCATTCATAATGTCCTTGAGGGGTACTAAATGCTGTTAATGGTATACTATTTTCTTCTAGTTTTATTTGCCAAAATCCAGATTTACAATCAAATTTTGAATAATATTTTTTGTTTTTGGCAATATTTATTAATACTTCTTTATTTGGTAGATAATATCCATCAAATTTAGTGTTTTTATTAAGTTCTTTATAGTTTACTACCATCCTAGGTTTTCCTCTTTTTATCTCTGAATGGTTTCTAACCATAAAAGTTGGGCTACTATGAGGGCTATTACTTCTCCTTATAAGTTTTTGATTAAGAAGTTCTTGAATTTGTACTTGAAATTCTTCTTTATCTTCTTGATTATAGAGCATATGTTTGACTCTAATAATGATTGTTGGTTCTAATAGTTCTATTTTAGCTGTTGTTTTTTATTTTTCCCATTTTTCAAGTGGGTTTTCATAATAATTTTTAGCTAAAAGATCTTTTATTTGATCAAGAGTAATTGTTTTGATTAAATAATTGAGTAATTTTGGTATAAATTCTATTTTTTCACCACCCTGAGCTGGCTGAACTCTGAATGGTTTAAATTCTCTAGCAATTTTTAGTAAATGTCTACATGATGTTTTTAATTGAATCGTATAAATATTTTGACTATATTGACTAAACTGTTGAAGAAAGTCATTTCCTAAAATAATATCACAATTATTTATATTATATTGGTAAACGTTTCTTATAGTTACTATTTTAGATCCTATTATAACTTCTATATTTTCATTTTTATATTTTAAAGATTCTCTTACTCCAGTTATTCCTTGTAGAGTTAATTGTTGTTTATTTTCAATCCATTTTGGTAATAAAAATTCTTTAAAGACAGTTATCTCAGCTCCTGTATCAATTAGAGCACAAGTAGTTATTTTTGATTCAAATACAGTTATTTGTATATATACACTTATTGGAAATTTTATTTCTCTACTCATTTTTCTTTAGGGTAATATGTAGTTATTCCTTGATGTATAATAAGAATTCCTTCCTTATCTATTTTATAATAATCAAGACTATTTAAAAATGAATTTCCTAATAATATTGGATGTTCATCAAAATTCATATTATTATCAATATAGCATTCTATGCTTAATAATAAATTTCCTAATTTAATTTGAACTTATCCAATGATATCACAAGAGTTTATTTTTCCTTCAAAATCTCTATAACTATAAGGTTCGACTTTTTTCTTTTTAATTCCTTCATCAATAAGAGAGCAAATATGATTCTGACTTACTCCAGTATCAATAACTATTTTAATTTCATTTATCCATTTATTTCTATTAAAAAACTTTCCTTTGATTCCATAAATACTATTATTTTTATTTTGTATTATTTTTGAAATACTATGTCTTACTGTATTATTTCCAATAATTATCTTACTTTCTTTATATATTATTTATTTTGGTATTATAGGTTGATCAATACTTATAACATCATCATGCCCTATCTCAAAATTTTCTATTTCCTCTATATCTTGTTCTCTAGCTAAGATTGCTTCTCCTATATCCCTAAATTCTTCGTCAATTTCTATAAAAGGTTTTTTTATATATATATATTTCCATAATTACTATTTGTATAACAATATAATCCTTAATATAATATAGTAAAAACTTTATTATCATCTTTTAATATTTTATTAGTCATCTTAAAATGTAGACTAAGACAATCATTTAAATTTTTATCATTTATATGTACACAATATCTTGGATAACAAGTAAATTTTAATTTTTTATAGGCTAAATTTCCTTTAATTATTCCTAAATTTCCATTTTCCGCAATTATACATCTTTCATCTTGTAGATTAAGTATTATAGGACTATTAATTCCTTCTTTAAAACATGATTTTATTATTATTTGTATTCCAGCAAGGTAAACATAAGATATTTTATCTCGTTTTTCTTGTTTTAATTTTCCTAGGAATTCATTAATATTTCTTTTTGTTATAAGATTTAATTTTATTTTTCCTTGTGTATGTTTAATATCTATGGCTTTTTCTATTTCATGATATTCATTAATGACTAACTTCTTTCTTCTAAAGGCTGATCCTAAAATATTAAATAATTTATTTTCTCCTGGTGGTTTTAGACTTAATTCTGCTCTATTAATTTTTATAAATTTTTCCCAATCAAATTTTCCTTTTAAGGCATATCCCTCTACTTCTTCGTATACTTTAGTTTCTATATTTTCTGAATTTTCAATTTCCATGATCTTTAGGTTTCTAATTCTTCAATTCTCCTAATTTCATTATTAAGAACTCTTTGAATTCTTTTTAAAGTTTTTATTTCTATAAGAATAGGTATTTTATCAAGATATTCTATGTCTTCGTCTAAAACTTCATCAAAATCTATTAAAAGAAAAAGTAATTTTCTTTATTTTAAGACTATCCGAATCTTTTATTTTTTCAATCAATTTTCTTGATTTATTAACAAGATGTTGAACATAACTATCAATATCTATATATTCAATAGAATTGTTAACGTACCATTCTATGCAAATTTCTTTATTATCTTCCATTCTCCAATGTCTTTAATTCCTCAAGATATATGGCTCTGATACCATTTAAAATTTGAGTTTCCTAAAATGCAAATATACAATTAATTCAAAAATAAAATTATTAATCAATATCAAATTTTTCGGCTCAAGATAGGTGGAAAGAGTTGATGGTGAAGAAAAGTTAATTTTTATTGCAAGGGGCAAACAATTTTGTTGAGTCCAAAATTAGAATTAAAGTTTTAAGGACTAAAATGACTTATTTTGAAACCTTTTATATTAAGGGTATTTTAGGTAGTTTATATGGTTGAATAGTGAAATGGGTTAGTTTGGAAATATGGCCTTGAATTTGGGTCATTTACATGTATTTCCCTCAAATGAAAGTATTTTGAACTTAATTTGATGAGTATTTGAATATGATGCATCCAGAAAATAATGTTTTAATTTGAGGTTCCAAAAATATTTAACATACTATTTCAAAAGTTATATTATAGTGGTAATTGGGGCAAATGGTCTCTTTCATAATATAGTTTGAGATTTTAGCCTTTGACCACAATTAATGATTTAAAATAAATATTTTAATTCAAAATTAATAGATTACCTAAATTACCCATATTACATCACAGTGAATTCTTCTACTTTCATACACAATTTAAAACCAACAGTAAAATGACATACTGCCGTTTTAAACGACTGAATGCCGTTTTAACTAATTTTATGTTTGTATCAATTTATGTTTCCTCGTATCCACATAAAAATTAATGAAAACAAGTTTTAAAAATATTTTGAGCGAAATTGAAAATTCGTGACCCAAAACGACATGTTGTCGTTACAAACGGTTCGATGACGTTTTAACTAATCTAGCATTCGTTTCACTTTATATTGTCTCGTACCCACATAAAAATAAGCGTAAACAAGTTTTCACGATATTTAGAGTGACATCGAGACCTCGTAACCCAAAATGTCAAGCTGCCGTTTTAAATGTTTTGCGGTCATTTCAACTAATTTCATATCTGTTTCACTTTATTTTGCACTCATTTGCACAAACAAAAGCAAGTTTCATTACATTTGGACATCAATGTCTATACAAATTTCACGCGATAACGACCAACACCGTTGTTTTGTGAGTAAACTACAGTATACTTGCTACGAATAAAGGCAAGTAACCCAAATTCCATATATTCCAATTATAGGATAAAATATTCAACAAATTAGCTTGTTTAACTTGTATAAGTCTTCCAGATGGTTCAAGATTTTATTGATTTTTTTGGGAGTGAATCAAGGTCCTGTGATTAGGGGCGGAGTTAGATCATGAAAGTAAGGGGGCCTAGAGGTATAGGTGAAGGGGTTGGGGTTGGGGTTGGGGTTGGGGTTTACGGGGGTTCGGGGGCAGCACCCCCGAAAATTTTTTTTGATACGTTATTAACAAAAAATCAAGAAACGTATAAAAGAAAGTACTAATATTTAATTTAGCAAAATCATACCTTATTACAAGCGTTCCCTTCGAGCCTGGTGTCCAAAACATAGCACGTTTAGTCGTTCAATGTGTACGAGTCTGGTATCCAAAACATAGCACGATTGCATGTGTTATGTTGTGTATACCATATTTGTTACATTTTTCTTGGTGGTTAAGTGTAGTATAATTTCCAATCGGATGTATGATGTGACTCGCTATAGTTTGAACTTTGAGTGGACTGTGACGTTTAAATCTAGTCATGTGAAAACAAGCGAGAATGAAGTGAAACGAACACGAAATTAGCAAAAATGATATGCATACGTTTAAAATGACTACATGCCATTTTGGGTCATGGGCTCTCGATTTTTCTTCGAAGCCAGTAAAAACAATGTTTGGAACATCATAGATAAGTTGTACATATTGAACGATTGCACATGCTATGTTTTGTATACATTTTCCTTGGTGTCAAGTGTAGTGTAATCTCCAGTCGGACGTATGATGTGACTCACTATAGTGATCAAATGCCGTTTAGGGTCACGGGAAATTGATTTCACTCCGAAACTAGCAAAACAGTATTTGAAACATCACACATGACTAGTACATATATAGTTAAAACTTTCTACCCTAAAATTTAATGTGGTTAGAGCGTGAATGAATCGAAACGAACACTAAATGAGTAAAAGCGTCAGAGATACGTTTAAAATGATCGGATGTCGTTTTGGGTCTCAGGGTCTGGATTTCACTCAAAAACTAGTCGATCATGGTTTGAAACATCTTAGAAGACTTGTACATGTTGAATTAGCTAATTTGTCGAGCATCTTATCTCACAATTAGAATATAATAGAATTTGTATTACTTACGTTTATTCGTAGTGAAGTAGAGTATAAATAACTTACAGAACAATAGTGTTGGTTATTATCGGATGAACTTTGTAACTAACGTGTTGTTCAAATACGGTAAAAATTTGAATTCATTTAATTTTTATATAAATATAAGTGAATATAAAGTGAAATTAATACAAAACTAGTTGAAATGGCAACTGGCCATTTAAAATGTTAGCATGTCATTTTGGGTCACAGGGTCTCGATTTCACTTTAAAACCATTCGATCATATTTTTGAACATCTTAAAAGATTTTTATAAGTTAAACAAACTAATTTTTTGAGTATCTTATCTATAATCAAAGTATAATAGAATTTAAGATACTTACCTTCATTCATAGTGAAGACTAGAATAGTTTATTCATGGAAAATATTGTTGATCACTATCGGGCGAACTTTTTTTTATCGATCTTGGATGTTTAATGTTACTTATCGATTTTACTCTAAATGTAATAAAAAATTTTCTACTTTCATTTTCATGTGGGTACGAGAGAATATAGAGTGAAACAAATACAAAATTAGATGTTTAATGTTATTTATCGATTTTACTCTAAAAAGGCATGTCGAACAATTATATATTTTTTGTTTTGCAAACCCTAAACCCTGAAATCTAAACCCTAAACGGCAACCCTCCCTTTAAAATGATTAGATGCCGTTTTGGGTAAGGAGGTATCGATTTCACTCCGAAACTAGTAAAACAGTGTTTGAAATACTATACATGTCTTGTACACATTGAACGACTACACGTGCTATGTTTTGACTATCACACTTGCCACTTACGTTTTTCTCTATTGTCAAGTGAAGTGTAGTACTGTAGTGTAGTGTAGTTTCCAACCGAATTATATGGCAACTCGCTATAGTTTTGACAAATGTGTCGACCGTAACGTCGAAATGTAGTTAAAACTCTCATCCACAAACTTTCAAGTGGTTACGGGCATGAATAAATCAAAACGAGCACGAAATGAATAGAAACGTCATTGGTACGTTTAAAATGACCAGATGTCATTTTGGGTCACGAGGTATCTATTTCACTCCGAAACTAGTAAAATCGTGTTTCAAACTCATACATGTCTTGTACACATTGAACAACTATACGTGCTATGTTTTGACTATCAAACTCGTCACTTACGTTTTTCTTATTGCCAAGTGAAGTGTAGTGTAGTTTCCAACCGAATTATAGAGTAACTCGCTATAGTTTGAACTTTGTGTGGATTGTGATATTGAAATCTAGTTAAGACTTTCATTCTTACACATTCAAGTGGACACGGGCGAGAATAAAGCGAAACGAACATGAAATTAGCAAAAATGATATACATACATTTAAAATGATTGCATGTCGTTTTGGGTCACGGGTTCTCGATTTTTTCTTCGAAACTAGTAAAAAACAATATTTCATTCTAGTTAAATCTAGTTAAAACAAGTTAAGTGTAGTGTAGTGTAGTTTCCAACCGAATTATAGAGCAACTCGCTATAGTTTGGACAAATGTGTTGGCCGTAACATCAAAATTTAGTTAAAACTTTTATCCATAAATTTTCAAGTGGTTACGGACGTTGATTTCACTCCTAAACTAGCAAAACGGTATTTGAAACATCACACATGACTAGTACATATATAGTTAAAACTTTCTACCCTAAAATTTAATGTGGTTAGAGCGTGAATGAATCGAAACGAACACTAAATGAGTAAAAGCGTCAGAAATACATTTAAAATGATCGGATGTCGTTTTGGGTCTCAGGGTCTGGATTTCACTCAAAAACTAGTCGATCATGGTTTGAAACATCTTAGAAGACTTGTACATGTTGAATTAGCTAATTTGTCGAGCATCTTATCTCACAATTAGAATATAATAGAATTTGTATTACTTACGTTTATTCGTAGTGAAGTAGAGTATAAATAACTTACAGAACAATAGTGTTGGTTATTATCGGATGAACTTTGTAACTAACGTGTTGTTCAAATACGGTAAAAATTTGAATTCATTTAATTTTTATATAAATATAAGTGAATATAAAGTGAAATTAATACAAAACTAGTTGAAATGGCAACTGGCCATTTAAAATGTTAGCATGTCATTTTGGGTCACAGGGTCTCGATTTCACTTTAAAACCATTCGATCATATTTTTGAACATCTTAAAAGATTTTTATAAGTTAAACAAACTAATTTTTTTGAGTATCTTATCTATGATCGAAGTATAATAGAATTTAAGATATTTACCTTCATTCATAGTGAAGACTAGTATAGTTTATTCATGGAAAATGCTGTTGATTACTATTGGGTGAACTTTTTTTTTTATCGATCTTGGATGTTTAATGTTGTTTATCGATTTCACTCTAAATGTAATGAAATTTTTTATACTTTCATTTTCATATGGGTACGAGAGAATATAAAGTGAAACAAATACAAAATTAGTTAAAACGTAATCAAATCATTTATAACGATGGCATGTTATTTCGATTACGAACTGTAAATTTCACTTCAGATATAATTAAAACATGCTTTTCAATAATTCTCATATGGATACGAGGGAACTTAAAGCAAAATGAATACAAAATTTGTTAAAATGACGATTAGTCGTTTAAAAAGGCATGTCGAACAATTATATGTTTTTTTGTTTTGCAAACCCTAAAACCTAAACCCTAAACGGCAACCCTCCCTTTAAAATGATTAGATGTCGTTTTGGGTCAGGAGGTATCGATATAGAGTAACTCGCTATAGTTTGAACTTTTTGTGAATTGTGATATTGAAATCTAGTTAAAACTTTCATTTTTACACTTTCAAGTGGACACGAGCGAGTATAAAGCGAAACGAGCACGAAATTAGCAAAAATGATATACATACATTTAAAATGATTACATGTCATTTTGGGTCACGGGTTCTCGATTTTTTCTTCGAAACTAGTAAAAAACAATATTTCATTCTAGTTAAATTTAGTTAAAATTTTCATTCTTACACTTTCACGTGAAAACAAGCGAGAATAGAGCGAAACAAACACGAAATTAGTAAAAATGATGTACGTACGTTTAAAATGACTACATGCCGTTTTGGGTCATGGATTCTCGATGTTTCTTCGAAATTAGTAAAAACAATGTTTAGAATATCATAGATAAGTTATATATATTGAACGATTGCACATGCTATGTTTTTTATGCCATACTTGTTTTATTTACTTTATTTCGTAGTTAAGTCTAATGCAACTTACTCACGGAACAATGGTGTTGGTTATTATCGAGTGAACTTTATGCTGATAAACGGGTCCAAACATAATGAAAACTTCAATTCGTTCATTTTCATGTGCATACAAGTGAAAATAAAGTAAATCGGATACGAAATTAATTAAAAGACACCAAATCGTTTAAAACGGCATCATGTCATTTTGAATTATAGGGTCTCGATTTCACTCCAAAATGAGTCGATCATATATTAGAACATCATATAAGATTTATACAAGTTAAACGGATTAATTTATTTAGTATCTTATCTCATAATTGGAATTTAAATTATCTACCTGTTTAACGACATCATGTTGTTCTTCATGGTGGAACCTTGATTTCACTACAAAATGAGTCGACTAGACTAGAAAAACTTCTACTCTTTCATTTTAATGTACATACGAGTGAATAAAGTGAAGTAGATAAAAAAATTAGTTGAAACGATTCTTAATCATTTAAAATGGCAGCATGTTAGATTATAGGGCCTCAATTTCATTATAAATGTAGTGAAAAATTATATGCGTTAGTTAAAATGTCACCAAACCGTTTATAAATACAGCATGCCATTTTGAATTAGGGACTCTCAATTTCACTCAAAATATTGTTAAAACTTGTTTTCATTAATTTTTATGTGGATACGAGGAAATATAAATTGATACGAACATAAAATTAGTTAAAACGGCATTCAGTCGTTTAAAACGGCAGTATGCCATTTTACAATCGGTTTTAAATTGTGTGTGAAAACATTGAAAAGTAGGATTTATGTTTGGAGATATGGTAAATATTGATTCCAAAGTGGACATTTTAGTCATTTCAATTTAAGGGTATTTAAGACTTTTAATATATGATTAAATGGACTATGGGCTATCTGAACAATAAGTATTGAGTTAGGTTGTTTTACCAAACAACATGGTTGACTGGCCTCTTTAAGCAAATCCCCCTTATATATATACACACATTCTCGGATTCTCCAAAAGTATAATAAGAAATTACTGTAGGACCAAAACCATAGCCCACAAAATCACCATGCATGTTGTCATCCACATACACATCGATCCTCGAAATCTTGTAAGAGCTTCCCAGCTAGACATGCCTTCTATTCAGTTCTATGGAACTATTCGAGTCCAAGTAAATATAAGAAACCATCTATTAGTCAGCAATATCCTTACGATCATAATTTTCACAATCTAACAAGAATAGCCGGATAAAATCATCGTGGCAATAAGTTTTTTCTTGACTTACCAAAAAACAGCTCCTGAAAATTATAGTTATTGACTGAAAGATAGTTAATGGACTGAAACGCAAAGATTTCTTGACTAAAAAAAGGACTTGGTGAATATCATACCCCCGTTTGGTTTAGATAAAAATGAATTTTGGTGGGAACTGGGTGCCACATTTAGCCCCTGTTTGGCTCCCATTTTTTTGGGTTGAAAATTTGTAGAATAGTGATTGATGGAAGAATGTGTGATGAAAAAGTTTTAGATTTGTGTGTAATATTATTTTATTGATGAATGTGTGGTTTAGATGAAGAGAGAAAAAATTAATGTAATGGAATGAGAAAAAATGGGGCTCGGGCTTAATTGGGCCTTTTAGTCCCGACATAGGTTTAGGGTAAGAATTTTTCAAAGACGCACCTCCCCCATCTGCATCTCTTCCCCCGCGCTGTCGTTTATCTCCCCATCTGCATCTCTTTACCAACGTATCTCTCTTATTGCCGATGTCTGGTGAGTGTCCTTTCTCTTTCACTTCTCTCGTTGCATCTTTATATAAAATGGCTGCTATTTCTTATTCGACATATAAAATACCTAAAATGGGGGCTATTTTCTCTATTGGTACTTTGGAAATCTTATCTGGAAATATTTGCAGTGTGATAGTTTGATTTCCCGCAAGTGAACGGGGTCGTGATCAAGTAATAAAGTAGTGAATAGAGTGTCGAACCCACGAGGACTACGTGTTTGATCGAGTTAAAATTAATTCCAACTTTAATCGAATAGCAAATATGTTTTGAGTTTACTGTACTAATATCAAAATTATAAACTAAAGTAAAAAGCAATTTAACTGGGTTTTTCAAATATACGAAAGTATTGCTAAGATGTCGAATCCCCCTTGTTAATCCATTTTTAGCACAACGAATTAAAGTGACAGTTTGTGATCATTCTTGTTGGTCGGTGTTCCTAATTTAATTGAAAACCTCTCTCGATAGTTATCAAATCTATTCCTCTCATGTGCCCTTCTTATCTCTCGATGAAAGATGCGAAGATGATAAATGCATTAAACGATCTAGAACACCTATGAAAACCATGTAAAGCATAAATGTATATCTCTATCCTCTATCGAACCTTACAATGTTTATTATTTTTAGCTAAAAACCTATTATCTCTCTCGATAATAATAGATTTCAATAAATCATTCCAATTAGTAGCTAATTAATTGAAAAGTCAGTGAAAACAATAATAAACATTCAAGAAAAAAATACACAAACTAGACGTCAAAATAATTAATTAATACTAAAAATTTCAAAACAAGGGTTCATCACTATCTTAACAATATAAAAATCTAGCATAACATAATATTGAAATTAAACACACAAAAAAGAAACGACATCACCGGAATTTGACCAAACGTGAACAAATCTGGAATTGATTTTGATTTCTGCCTCTATTTCCGCGTGCAATTGCTACAAATTTGTCTCACTTTCCGTGTACATATATATGCTGCCACTTGTGTATATAATATATATAAATATATATGCCCAAATTTTCATGTGGCTGTGGACTACTCTCTGCAAATTCTGTGCGTGTATGTCTTTTTGTCCAGTGCGTGAATAATCTGCTTCGGCTCCTCCTTTTTTTTACTGTACGTCCGTGTATATATATATATATATATATATATATAAACATCAAACCTAATTTCTTGTAACCTAATAAAAGTCCATCCAAAGTTAGGCCCATTAATTAATGCTTGCTTTCCAAAACTTCACTCTTTCATATAATCCAAGTTGGTCCTTATACTTTAGATTTTTGTCATTTTTCGCCATATTTTGCTTCTTTCGTTCAATTCGTTTTCATCCAAAGAGTTTCACCTATTAAATATAAAATACAATAATTTAGAATATATTTTGTTAAAAGAACTATTAAATATCGTTAATTTAGGTACCAAATAAGTGTAAAAATTACACTTATCACAGTGGTTTGTGAATTAGGAATGTGCAAAGTTTTGAGACTCAAATGTAAATTGTTCTCTCTCTCTCTCTCTCTCTCTCTCTCCCCTTTGCCATAACATAATGATTCCTCTTTTCTGCGGCAAAAAAGCTTTGCTGCCAGAGCATTCTTGGAGTCTGACATTGATGGTGGTAAGTGTCTCGAAGTTTTATTTTAACCTTCTTTACTCATTCCTGAACGACTAGGTTAATGAGGTCTGGGGGCCTGTGCATTATGCTCACTATGTTAGCAGATGAACTTCTGCACTTCATGTTTAATTCTTGTAACTTTGAAATGCATTTATGTTTGTATTTACTGGTGCAAATAATTTATTTGTTATCAGTTAACGATATGTTGCACTGTAGTACAGCATATAATTCTTTATATATAACAGGGATAATTTGGATTACTGGTGCCTGTAGTACAACATTTTTCTTTTTTTTAAAAAAAAAAAAATTTAGTATCCAAATGACCTTCATTAAGATTATTTAGATGATAGAGCCATAATCAGAGTTTTCTTTCACTTCTATTAGAGGCCTTGATGTTCTGAGCACTTGATCGGTAAGAGATCAGGCGAAAACAAGGATAATGAAATAGAGATGCTGGTGGAGAAAATAGTCGTGGCAATGGACCGAGCCGAGCCGAGCCGGCCCATGATCGCTCGAGCTCGGCTGGTGGTCGCACGAGCCGAGCACGTGGCAAATTGGGCGAGCTCGGCTCGTGGCTCGAGCTCGCCCAAAGACGAGCCGAGCGGCGAGCCTTTGACGTCGTTTTTTTTTTTTTTTAAATCACTAAACTTATATATATATATATAAATATAATAAGTTATATATATATATATATATATATATATATATATATATACACACTGTACACAAACATTATCTAAATTTTTTTATAAAATATACACTTTTCAAAACAATTTAAATTTTTAAAAGAATAAGAACAAAATTTTATTTGTTAAGAAATACCTAAAGAAAAATATATATATAAACACGTTTTGTAAACAATTTTTCAAATATACTTTTTCCTACTAACATTCTTATTTTTTACAATTACAAAAAAACAAAAAAAAAAAAGATAAACCCTCCCCCTTTATCCGGGTTTGGACCGGCTACTTCAATTTCGAGTAGACAGAGTTAGAAATTGTACACGAACAACTTGTTACGTGTACAATTTTTTTTTTTAAAAAATTATAAAGGTATGAAAATAAAATAATGTGATGAATATGGTGATTGGTAAAATTAAATATCACTTACTTGATTACATGCAATTTCGGCATATTTATCTTGAATTCGATAATTAGCGTCTTCCTAGTCCTTCACGCACATTAACGCCTCCAAAATATCTTCTTTTAGTCGACTTCTGACCTCAAAGAGAACCATTTTCCCTGCACTAAAAGCAGATTCCGAAACTATAGTGCTAACCGGAGGTGTTAGTAGATCTTTTGCCATAGCAGCAACTACTGGCCATCGGCGTTCGTTATTTCGCCAGAATTCAAGGACATTTTCTGAACTTTTACTAGTTGTTTTGTTAGTAGGCAAAGGTTGACTAAAGTAATTGATTAATTCATAGGGCAGCGCATTTGGAGTTTGACTACGGTTGCCGCTGGAAGTTTGAGTACATGCAGTGGATGTCAGACTACTACTATTACTACTAGAGGAACCACATGCATATGCAGTTGCATCAAATCTATTCGAGTGCGTCGTTATCTATTATATTAGTAGGAGGAGTGTGTGCAGGTTCACGATTAATATGTGTACCCATTCGTGAAGCATATAATTCATACATTTCACGGAACATCGGTTCCAAATTTCTATAAGTAATAGGTGTATTAAAAGGTAAAGTATTTGACATTTGATCAATTATAAATTTAGTACCCGATAAATTATATTGGGGGTCCATGACACATGCTAAACGAAATAACATAGGTAATTCTTCCCAATATTTTCTAAATTTCAATTCTATAGAATATATAATAATTTGAAAATCGGGGTCATTTTGAAATCTAGCAAAAGTTCTTGCAGTTATATAAAGACGTTCAAGAACCATACAACTAGTGAGATAATAAACACCTGACAATATATTTATAGACTCATAAAAACTTCTCAAAAAATTTTTCATTTTAAAAACTATATTCCAATCGGATTCACTCAAAATAGTATCGTCTTCGTCTCTAACATGTCTATTGTTAAAAAATTCAGTAATATATGCTTCATAACCTTCACATGATTTTAGTAATAAGTACGTGGAGTTCCATCTATGGCCTACGTCAATAATAAAGGTTTTTGCATTCGTCATCCCAGATTCTGCACAAAAATCATCAAATGCTTGTTTTCTACTAGGTGTACACGTGATATACATAAGTGCATTCCTAATTCGGTTAATTTCATCCTTAACGTGTTTTAAACCGTCTTGTACTATTAAATTAAATATATGGCATACACATCGAATATGAAATAAATAGCCACCGAAATCAGGATTAAGAACTCTATGCAATTTATCGATAACAGCTTTATTTATAGAGGCGTTGTCAACGTAAAATAATGGATTTTACTCTCACATTTATATTCTCAAATTATTAACATAATATCATTAAATATTGTTTGAGCGTTGTGCGGATACTCAACAATTTTAAAAGCAATAATTTTTTTATGTATGACCCAAAGTGGGTCTATGTAGTGTGCAGTTGCAGCCATATATATAACCCCTCTTATTAATCTCTTCCCACATATATGAAGTTAAGGATATCACACTCCTATATTTTTCCAAATCCGAAATCAATAATTGCTTTGCATTAAGAAAATATGTAATTGTATCAGAACGAAAAGTATTTCGACTTACCCCTTTGTACCTCAGTTGAAGATATCTTTTGACGTAGTTAACAAAATGTTGGTTGTCCGCTATTGCTAGTGGCAACTCCACCGCAGCAACGAACTTTACCATTCCCGTTTGAGCTTCTTCCTCCGAATACATCCATGTAGAAAGTTGCATGGTAGTAGCACAAGCTTGTAGAGTACCAAATTGTAGTTGCGTTTGACCAGCTGGAAGAAGCCCATGTTTGGCCGAACGTGATTTGTAGTGACGGTTGAGGTGGGTGGTTCCAATGCCTTTTTCCCATGCCAGTTGTTGTTGGCAGTATTTACATACTGCTTTGGTTTCTCGAAGTCTATCGACCACACGACCAGTGGAACCAATTTGAAATGATCCCAACATTTCGCCTGCTTCTTCCCTTTTCTCTTCCCGGTTGCATCGGGAATATTTAATGTCGGTTCTTCATTTTGTTCCAAATCAATTGGAACATCATCAATGTCATCCAAATCAATTGGATGACTATCACAAACGTTGAAATCTTCAATATTTTCGGGGATTGGTAATTCATTAAGACCGGAGAATTCATTCCCAAATTGATTTTGGGCAGGCGTTTGTGTTTCGTTCTCCATACCGAACAAGCTTTCAACAAATGATCGTGAATCCATTTGTTATGAATAATAGAAATTGAATTTATAAATGTAAAATTGAGAAATGTAAAAAAAGAGTAGAAGAAGAAGATGATGATTATAGAAATATAGAATGAATGAAAATGAATAAGAATGATATTGTTGAATGTTGATAATTGATAAATGGAATTATGGAGAAATAAGAATGTAAATTGTAGAGAGTATTGTATTTGTATAGTAAATAATGAGAGAATAATGATAGATTGATATTGGTGGGAAAAAATGTTAGATTATGGTGAGTATTTATAGAAGAAACATGTATGTGAAATTGAAAAAAAAAAATATATTTTTTTTTATTTTAAGTGACCAAACGGTCACTGAACAAACCGTTTGGTCAAAAAACCCAAACGTTCAGTGACCATTTGGGTCAAAATTTTTTTATTTTTATTTTTTTTTCTTTAGACACGAGCCACAAGCTGAGCCGGCTCGTGGGCTCGTCTAGACTAGCCGCTCAGCGAGCAGCTCGCCGAGTGGCTCGTTGCTCAACGAGCCGAGCAGGCTCGACTCATCTACCCAGCCATCTGCTTGGCTTGTGCTCGGGCTTTTCTTTTACGAGCCCGAGCGGCTCGTGGGTATTAATAGTACGAGCCGAGCACCTGAGCCGACGACCCGCTCGACCCAATTGGCACCGCTAGGTTAAAGTGAACTCTTCTTTTTAGAATTTCATGCTTGGGCAACATGATTAATATTATCACACCAAGATTTTGAAATGCTCCCCTGTTGCATTACCTATTTGAACTAAACATTAGGTACTCTTCGCACTTGAAAGTATTAACAACACTTATAGCAGATTTTGTAAATGTATTATCATTTACGCAACTCTTTATTAGATCTGAATCCTTGCGTGGTACAATTGTTGCGTGTTGAAATTTAAATTTTGTATTCTTGAAAGTTGTAGTACGCAAGATCAACTTTTCTATTGTTGCTAGGTTGCTTATACGAAACCCAGTAGCTAGATAGTTATTACAGTTTTTAACCTGTAATGCATGCTTGTTATCCAGCAATGGACTATCAAGGGGAAATGAGTAAAAGATGAACTCTGAGTTTCTGAAATTTATTTGCCTCAATAGTTACAAACTAATCAAAATGATCTTCATTAATGAAGGAATGAACATGAAGCAAGGTTGAAGATCTAACGGATATATGCTTTATGGATTGCTATAGTACTGTTTGTCTATCTAATGATCAATCATCTATGGTTATTGTTCACGAAAATATGTTTCGAATAAAACCACCGCAAGTGTACGGTTCGTTGACAAGTAATAAAGTGGAAATCCTAAAATTTCGAGTATCGTTCCCACGAGGATTGATTTAACTTGAATTCTATTATTGCGACCTTAACCGAATCTATTAAACTCAATATGATTATTTTGTGATTTTATGATGAAACTATGACTAATCTATAAATTAAACTAAAATTATGAGTCAAATGCAAAAGTAATGTTTGAATGCAAAAGTTTAAGAAATTAATGTATGAAAAAGCGTACTAGAATCCCGAATCGCCAAGCAAAATTCACTCTTAACCCCTATCTCACAACTTGACAACACGATGAATCGTTTGAAGAATCAATGTTTCTAACCTATCCAACAATCTCTTTCGAGTAGAATTGAACCTATCCTAGTATACCATTTGACTATATTTCTATGACAAATGCAATATACAAGAATGCATAAAGTTTTGTAAACACTTAGAGATTCACGTAATGCATATCGGTATATTTCTATCCTCTATGAACAAAACGATGATTTATACCTTATTGAGTTTATTTCCCTTCTTTCGAATGCATAAAATAAACCACCTAAACTCACATAATTATCGTGCACTATAATCATGGAGACGAAAAGTGTATATAAACCATTCAATAGCCATCAAACGCGTTTAAATGTCAAATTGCAAAATAGGAATTAAAAGATCATAATGCGAGGTTCATCGTTCACCTAGTACATGAAAAGTCTAGCCTAACATGGACAAAAGAAAAGAACAATAAAAATAATGAAAAGAAAACATCACCAAAATCTTGAATTAAATCTTGAAATCTTGAAACTTCGAATGTAAATCCTTGTTCTTGCCTTCTTGTAAGCTCTCCAAGGTGTTTTTCTCTCAAAAGTGGTGTAGCCCCCTTTCTTTGGACGAGTTTAGGGTTAAATAAGTGCCCTAGATTCCTTTCCATAAGAGTTTTAGCGAGAAAAGGAAACCAGAAAATCGCGCCAAAATTACTACCATGCGGCCGCATGGTTATTTTCCATGCGGCTGCATGGAACAAAAAATTTTCATGAAATTATCCCTGAACCCTTCCTTGCGGCCGCAAGGAAATTACACCATGCGGCTGCATGGTGCAATTTAGTTTCGAAATCTTCATTTTGGTCCTTGAACTTCCGTTTTCTCTTGTTTTGATCTCTTTTGTTCATTGTTTCCCTCAAATCATCCCGTGACATCCTCAATTTGTGATTAAACTCGTATCCTCTCTTGAGTTGTTCTCAGGTCATCTTTTGGTTATTTGCATTTTGGTCCCTGAACTTTCATTCTCTTCCATTTTGGTTCTTTTTCGTACGTTTTCGCACACTTTTCATTACATCCATCAATGTAGTCCTACAAACGCAAATTATATCGAATTAAGCCATATTTCAACATATCTATCGACAATAGTCCATGTTTTGTGGCCTAAATAAGTGCGCAAAACGCCCTTATCAGTAGAGGATGGGATATATGCTTCTCACATTTTTTTTGTCAAATTAAATTTATGCAACATCAATTCTCCTATGCAGCTTAAAAAGAACTGGTTCCTACCTGATGAGGCTGAGCTTTATATCATGTTTCGACCTATAATTCCGAACAGGATGCAGTAGAGGAGCATGTTGCTTCTACACAAGAAGATAATGCAAACAACAATGAACATGATAAATACACTAAATCTTTGGACGTCCTGAGTTCAACTAGCAGCTTGAGAGTGGTGGAGAAAAAGCCTTCCTTGGGAACTGCTAAAATTCTGGTGGCACATTTCAAATCATAAATGAACAGACTGAGGAAGATGTGTCCCAGAAGCCACATTCAATTCTGAAAACTATGACAACTTTGAGCACTCTTCCATGTCCTATGCAGAACTTGCAGCTTGTTGAGGATTCTGGGGATGAAAATGAGACACAAGACATGAGTAACACTTGAACTATGTGTCCACAGTTTCTTATAATTGGGATTTTGACTTGAGCTGTTAAAAAAAAGAAAGAAATTGCATTTACCGACTAATATTTTTCTTGGTCGGCAAATTGAGATTTCCTGACGAACTTCTATGGTCAGTAAATGTTTACAATCACCATCCGACCCAAAATGTGGTCAAGTAAAAGTTCTGTATTCCCCGACTAAATTGTTGTCTGGTCGGATAAATTTTTTGCTGGCTGGCTTTGGCGACCAGTGGCCGACCAAAATTTACTAGTCAGGGATTTGCTTTACCGACTAATGTTGAATTTTTAGCGACCAATTTTTAGATCGGTAAAACTCATATTTCTTGTAGTATAAGGGGTCTTGTTTGTAAAGTATTTGTTATTCATGCAAAGGATTAGTACTATTTGACTGTTATCTGTTCTTATAATTTCTTTCTTCTGACTACATCATTTTATTTAGCAAAACACGACGATATTCATGATTGAAACTGGTTGATATCAATGGAGCCCCAGTGGACGAAGTAGTGATACATGAACAAAATCTCTTTGTTCCTTTCAATTTAGAGGTTGAAAAACATTCGGAGATAGGTCATAATTATTAAAATGGCACCCTGATATTTTACGAGGAACATTATGTCAAAGAATATTATAGATTGGCAGTGATATCTAATATAAAAGATGTATGGCTATTACGGTCTTCTCCAACATTGACAGGCTATGATCCATGCTATAAAAGGAGAGAAACTTTAGGAGTTGTGAACAAATTTGAGTAGCAAGTTAAAACAATTCATTCGAAATTTTTGCAGTTAAGAATGGAAAATATGGAACTGCTATCAAATCTAGAAACAACTATTGATTGGGGAGGGAATATTTGGGGACTTCAGGTTGGGTATTTACTTCAGCATGTGCAATGGAATTAAATATTTTGATGGTCGGTGATAGTCACCGAAGGAAAGCACTATCATTATGTAGGTAAAAGTGTTAAAGGACTTTCTGTAGGTAAAAGACTTATCATTATGTACGAAAATTTCATTGGTAAAAATAGTCATTACCAATTGAATATCTGTTGGCGAAAGTATCATCATTACTTACGAATAATCCGTGAGTACAAGTGTCATCATTACATACACATATTTCGTTGATAATTACCATAAGTAAAATTGTATTTCGTTAATACCTATGAAAATTCTGTACACAATAAAAATTACTTTTCACAAATAGATTTTCCATTGGCGAATCTTAATTTGTTGTTGTTTTTTTAATAAAAATGGTTAAAAATTTATACATTATGCTAATTAATAATCAATATTATCAAAATGACTAAATAATCAAAATGTACTAAAGTTTTAATCAAAGAGGCGGTCGACCAGCCAAAAGAGGCGGTCAATTGAAAATTTTCAACAATTCAAAGTTTGACCGTGCCGACCTCTGATTTTTACTATACATGCAACTATATTGGTCATTCGGATAAGAGGCGGTCGACCAGACTTGTCATTCAAACTCACAGATTTTTTGACGTTTTGAACTCTATAAACATCCTTACTCTTCCATTCTTCATAACTTTTAAGAGTATTAAAGTGAAATATTTTTTTAGAGAATTCTTTGAGCTCTCCTTTGCATTCATTTCATTTATTTCTTCGTATCAAAAATTTTAATTGATTCAAACTCTTTAATCATCATCCTCATCAAAGTTTTTGTTATCTCTCATTTTGTACTTAACTTATTTCCATTATTTATAAAAGAGAGATATAATTTGAAAAAAAATATTTGAACTTACATTGCATATATTTTTTGTACTTCTTCATATTGAAAACTTTTGTTGGTTGAAACAAATTTATAAAATCATTGTATTCATCAAAATTTCTCATTTATCTATTGTACTTAATTTATAATAATCGTCCATTAAAATAGAGATATATTTTGAGAAGATTTTTGATCATACGTTGCATTTATTTCTTCTACATCTTCTTATAGAAAGACTTTGATTGATTGATTGAATCAAATTTCTAATTATCATATTCATCAAAGTTTTTTTTTTTTCTAACACTCGACTATCATTTATTGCTATTAATTGGAGCGTTAACCTTTCTCAGTACTTAATTTTTTGGACGATTCTAACCCTACCACAATTCAATTATTTCAATAATACCTTATTTTTTTTTTTCCAATATCTATTTAATTTATTTAACCATTTGAACAATATTATCATGAATTATTTTGCCAACTATTTAGTCACGATCAATACACATTTGACATATTCATTTCACTTGTATGCTTTCAACACATGAAATCCAATTACAAACTGTAATAAATACTACAATATTCATGTTCATGCATGTATTCCTTGTTATGAATTCTCAATTAATTAACATTGACTTTCGTTTGATTAACATTCATAATCAAATATTACTTTTACAAACCTTGTAAAATATTTTACAATAACGTGCAATGCACGTTCAACTATTACTAATTTGTACAAATATGAGATCCTCATTTGATACTAATACCCATGAAGTACATATATTCAACCCAACAATAATGATACCTAAAGTAGAAGCCACAATAGACTTATTTCCCTTCAAGCCGGTGAGGTACACCTTGTGTTTCCTCTCCCAATGCCCTTTGCCTCCACGAGGAAATATGGATCATTGAATTTGGACTTGTCCTCGTTTTCTTTTAATAATTTTAGAGTAGAATTAAGCTCATTCGATCCTTTATTAAATGATTTTTAGATTTCCTCTTAGTACCCATGGATGACTGAGACTTGTTATTTCACCATATAGATGGCAGGCTTAGCAACCTTCAACATGTTCAATAGCTCAGAGAGAGTTCGCTGAATATTATTAATGCTAAAGTTCAAAAAGATTTGTGGGTAGCTATGTGACATGCATTGTAGACTAAGTCAATACTTAACTCTTGATACATAATGAAGCTCAATTATTCAATATTGTCAATCATATTCAGGGCTTGTACTGACTAAAGATTATTCGATCATCCTATACCGATAGAGCTTCTTAGATGTTTCATAACATTTAGTGTTAAATTGTTCATCATAAAACTCATTGAGAAAAAAAAAAAAAACTATGGTATAGGTATATGTACCCTTATGCCACTTTTACAACTCAATTGACATAGCTAGAAGCCTCACACATGTTGCAATTTTATCATCATCACTATGTTTGTTGTAAGCAAGCACTTCCTCCGATGTTGCTTACACATTACAATGCCAGACCAGAAAATTAGGTCCGTTAAATTTGATAGCATCCAGTATGCATTTTATACTCATATGATTTCAATTGACTCAAAATTGAAATGACAAAAAGAGAATAACTAATTAAATAGAAGAAATAAATATAAAACGATCTTTTATTGAATTAATTATACTCCCACTATTAATTAAACTCATGAACACGTATTTATTTTCAAGATTATTCATTTTATCATAAATTATTCTAGGAGTACATAAATTATTAAAGATCATATAATTTGGGAGCTATTCAATTATAATAGGAGTATATAAATTATTCAAGTTCATGTACACTTATTTAATTTCAATATTATTCATTTAATTTATGATATAACGTCATTTGTTTAAATGTATATAAATTATTATTTTTCTATATTCATTGATTCAAATTAATTAAATTTCATGTTGGTTCATGTACACCTCTTTTGTTTAAATGTATGTAAATTATTATTTTTCTATATCTATTAATTCAAATTAATTAAATTTCATGTTGGTGCACTTACATCCTCTTTTTTTTAAAATGTATATACGTTGTTGTTTTTATATATTCATTTATTCAAATTAATTATATTCCAAGTTCATGAATCAATTTGATTGTTCTCATACAATTCAAATATTTATTTGCTTGCATGTTTAATAATTAATATTCAAATAAATATATATTGAAAAAGGAAAAATAAGGTAATATTGAAATAATTAAATTGTAGTATGGCTAAAATCGTCCAGAAAATAATTCTCACTTGATGTGATATTTAATATATTATAGATAATAATATAAATTACAGTCCATGAGATTCTTATATCATCAAGTAGACAATCATTTTTCCCACATATCTTATGTGCATACTTGATTGTGCTCATAAAATTTTATTTTCTTGAGTCACTCAATAAATAACAGTCGATAAATATATCCATAATAGAGCAACTTTGAGTTACTCAACAAATTGATATCGATAAGGGCTTCTGATTTTTCATTATATTGATGAAAAACACAATATATTAACCATCTTTAACACAGGCTTAGTACTTTAAAAGGAGTGATTTTGTCTCATCATAACTTTGTGTATAAATTTACATCTAACATGCAGTGAATATTCATAATTTATATTTTTGGTGATTACGGACTAATAGTATCTAGCATTCTCAAGTTGAAAAGAAAACTAGTCGACCCACTTCTAGGGGACATTGCATTGATCATCAAATCTATCAATGATAATCTCCATGTCCTTCTATGACACTTATTATATACTAGTTGCTTTGAAGAGGTTGAATATTGAGAGAGCTACATATGTGAAAGATTCATTCGATTCCTTCTTTCAACCTTCATCTACTTTGATTGTTTTGATGAGAAAAATATTATTTCTATAATCCAAATACCAAACTGTCTTTCCTCTACATCTGGTCAGAGTTCTGAAAATCGAGGAAGTTTAATTAGAGTTCCAGTCCATGAAGAACGTGGTTTTCTTCGTTGATCCATGGAAAATAGATGATTTCACAAGGCTAAGAGTAATGCACGATAGCAGATTCCATGGAAAGCTTTGGCAATAGCAGTTAAGGATTGGTACAAGGGAGCATGCAGTGGAGCACGGGATCCAGGAAGAGCTGTAGGGAGTGCAGTCGAGTGATTAGATAGTACGGACCGTCTAGTTTGATAGACTCTAAGTTGTTCAAATCGTTTATATTGGATTGTTGACTAGTAAAGTGCCCAAAGTTTTTTCCAGTTAGGTTTTTCCGTGTTCATATCGTGTGTTGATTTACTGCTTTATTTATTATTTATATAATTTGCGGTATTCAAACATAGGATTAAACTGACGTGATTGTTTAACCATTTGGAGATAACAATTGGTGTCTTGTTGCTAATTTGTTAAAATATTTTTAATTCTGGGTATTGTTAAGGTCGAATTGCGTAACTTTTAATTGGTATGAGAGCCTTATTTCGATTCCTGACCCTTTATAACATCTAGATGAGTCAGTCATTGTCTGTGCCTCCATTTTTTGATAGAAACAATTATGTCTACTGGAAAATTCGTATAAGAGCCTTTCTTAAATCTTTGGATTAGCGTATTTGGGTTCGCGTTCAAAATGGGTGGTCTCCACCTTCAACAACTGTTGGTGTTGTCACACCCACTGACATATCTCTGTGGATTAAAATTAATTGAGATGAATGCAACTGGAATAGTAAAGCAGTGTATGCTCTATTCATGGCTGTATCTGCTGAAGAGTTTAGGCGAGTGTCGATGTTTGAAATTGCTAAAGAAGTTTGGAATATACTAGAAACCACAAACGAGGGTACCAAAACTATTAAAAACTCTAAACTGGAGATGTTAACCACTAAGTTTGAAGAGATTAGAATGAAGGACGATGAATCGTTCGATGAATTCTATGCAAATTTGAATGATATTGTTAACTCTAGCTTTAACTTAGGTGAAAGGATCCCCGATACCAAAATCGTTAAAAAAGTCCTTAGATTCCTGCCCAAAAGGTTTAGACCTATGATTACTGCAATAAAAGAGAGCAAGGACTTAGATGCTGTTAAGATTGAAGAACTCGTAGGATCACTTCAAACTTATGAACTCACTGTTTCTCAACCTAAAAAGGTTAAATCCATCGCCATGAATACTGTTAGAAAAGAGGAAAGCGAGTCCACTGATATTGAGACCCTTAGGGACAATAAAATTGTTTATTTTGTTAAAAAATTCAAGAAGGTAATGAGGAATATGAGAATGAGTGTAAGTAGTATGGTCACATTAGGAGTGAATGTCCTAATTTGAAGAGGAGTTCAGGTATAGAACGTCGTAAGGCTTTAGCCATGACCATGAGTGATGAGGAGTCAAAGACCAACTCTTAGAATGAGACATCCAGTGGTGAGGATGATAAAAAATTCATGGCCTTCACCTCGATTGCTATAATTGAACCTGACCATGAAAGTGAGAAGGTAGAAAGGGAGAATGGGAGTGAATAGTCTGAAGATGAAACCGACATTCATGAGTCTTATCGTGAATTATTTGAGAAGAGTCTCAAAATTAATAAAGACAACAAAAAGTCTTGAAAAAGGTGAACAAGTTTGAACTTGAACGTGTAAAATTAGTAAGTGACCTTCAGGACTCGATTAGAAAATTGAGTGAGCTGAAGCTGGTAAATGAAAACTTGAAAATTAAAGTTAAATCATTAACCACTGATCGTGATAAATCTAATGCTCAACTCCATCTGTTTATGAGTGACTCGCAGAAATTGGACAATCTGTTTGGGATGAACAAGCCTACTGGAAATAGGCATGGTCTGGGTTATGTTCATAATGGTAATACTACTGCCAGTACATCTAAAACCACGTTCGTTCCAACCACTAACAAAGCTCGAAAAATTGTTTACCCTGAACCAAAGGGCAAGAATGACGTAGGATCAAGACCTACTAGACAATGTAGGGTAAATTGTCCTACTTATCGGCAACAACCACCTAATAGGGTTGATTCTAGGTTTATTCCTACATGTCACCATTGTGGTGCACTGGGACATACAAGACCTAGGTGTCGTAAACTCGTGACTAGGAGTAAAAGTCATGATATTTCGAGCACTGTTAACTTCCTCGCTAATCAGGTTAGTCATTTAACTGAGATGTTGACTCAGTTAACTAAAATCACTTCTGCATCTAAACAGACTTGGGTGAAGAGAAGTGATCTGAAAGGTCGTGAGCTTGATCGTGCTCTTAAAGGTGAGAGCATTCATAGTTTTTCGTGATTTGATCCTTAGGTACATGCATATGCAGTTCATTTAAAATGATTTTTATCCAATTCCTTATTTATCAAAAGCACATTTTTGTTCACCAGACACTAAATCAAAATTTTTTTCATCTTGAGTAAATTTGTGAACAATTTGAGTCAAATTTAAAAATATTTTTTTTGTAAAGAGGATTATTTTTAATTAAAGAATCTTAATCGGCTTTTCCTTTTCACAATCATTTCGAATTTCCAAAAGTTTCTTTACCTCATTTTTCAATAAAGAATATTTATTTTTAAGGATCGAATGATTTAAAGCAATTTTTTTCAAAATTTTCAAGAATTTCATCATAAGAGGTAAATAATTCATCATATGAACAAATTTCATTTGAATTTACCTCATCATCAATCGTCATGAAGCACATGTTGGCAATTTTCTCTTGACTTCCATCTTCTCCATGGTCATAATAATCACTATCATTCCATGTTGATTGACGTTCTTTCTTTTTGATAAATCTATTCTTCTTTTCGCCATTTTCTTCTTCCTTTTGGAATCGATGATTGTTGCGAAAAATATTCCATTTCTTAACAAGAAGAATTAGATCATCAAATTCTTCATCATTCATATTTTCGCTTAACATGTCTTCATCAACTACAGATTTTAAAGCAATTTGGAGCATTTTCTCTTCTTTGTTTTTCATTGTTTTCTCATTTGTCTCAATACGATTTATCTCATATGTCATCAATATTCCATAGAGTTCTTCCAATGAATATGTGTTGATATCTTTGATTTTTCTATCAATATTCTCAATTAACTCCATTCTTCCAAAAGTCCTAAGCACTTTACTCACAAGTTTACCTTTGGTGAATTTTTTATCAAAGCCTTTAAGATCATTAACAATATCGATAAAACGAGTGATCAATTCAACAATCGGTTCATTCACTACAACAAAAAGAGTCATTCGCAACATTAAAAAGGCAACATTTGTTGATAAATGTTGCCAAAAGATCTGTTGCCAAAAGGATCTTTTGGCAACATTTTAGGAAGTGAATGTTGCCATTAATTAGTATAAATGAGTTTTAGCAACATTTTTCAGAAAAATGTTGCAATAGACCCCTTTTCGCAACGTTTGCTGAGTGTTGCGAAAAGTCTCACTTTTGGCAACACTCAGCAAACGTTGCGAAAAGGGCGACTTTTCGCAACACTCAGCAAACGTTGCGAAAAGGGGCCATTTCAATTCAAACCCAACAACCCACAAATAAGGCCCAATCCAATATTTCAAAACAAAATTAATCGACCCGTAAACCCATTTCAATTCAAACCCAACAACCCTCCACCGGCCCAATCCATAACCCATTTACCGGCCCAATCCATAACCCGTAACATATACCCACCGAAAATTATCAGAGGAGACAATCCATCTTCTTCCCCAATCCGTCAAGCGCAGCCGAAACTGGTATCCATTCTACGCCCGAAACTGGTATCCATTCCACCACCATAACGCTAGAGCAAGCAAAACCCTTTCCACCACTAACGCGAAGTCGCGAACCTCGCCCTCCGTCTGCAGTTCACTCCTCCTCCAGCGACCTGCAGTGACGATTGACGAGTATGAAGCTACCGTAAAGCCAGCAGTGGGTAGAGAGGCGATAGCAAACAAAACCCATTCCACCACCATAACGCGAAGTCGCGAACCTCCGCCCCTGTCTGCAGTGACCTCTCTGTTCTCTCCTCCTCCCAGATTAGGTATTTTCTTAATTTCTTTAGCAATTAGATTATTGGTGATAGTAGCTTGAGTCTTGAAATGAAATTGGTCCTTTTTCTATTTTCAATTATTGCTCATTTTCTATGTTGTCTATTATGGAATTGAGGCTTGTCTGCTAGGGATTAAATTGTGGATGAAAAGCCATTTTTGGACCGTTGAGTCCTTCAACGGTCAGCATTTCACTGAAATGAGCCGGTAGCTTGTGAGAAAAGGTTAACTTTAACGGCTCCAACTTTAACGGCTCCAAAATCAATTCTTAAAAACAGAGAATGACTAGCAGACAAGTTGTGGAATTGGAATGGTATTGCTGATGTTTATTTGCCGACTGCTGAGGCCTGAATAGATATGGCTGAAGTTGTTGAGTTGAAATTGGCTATGTTTGGGTATTGACGTATTGTTGAATTGGCTGAAATTGTTGCTAGACAACCCATTCACCTTCTTTGTCTCGAATTTTCCCACTTTGTGATCAATTTAAAAAAATTTGTTATTGTCATATTTTCCCTCTCTTCTATGTGTAAGACAAAATTATGAGAGTTGGAGTTGGCGGGAGTCGAGACAAGCTATGAATTTAAATTCTATTCAAACCACTCCCTCCAATCCATCATTAACGCAAGTGGATGAATCTGTCAAACAGCTGCAAAACATCAGCCTTCGTAAAATGACAATAACAAAATAACAATAACAGACTGATGACTCGACAAACGTATACGTAAAATATATCAAAGTTTCTATCATATGCTCATTCACGTGCTTTGTTTATATTAGCAGAAAAGTCTCTTTAAGTGCACAATGAAATTTAGGACATATTGGGTTGTCAAAGAGAATGAACCTTTTTCCCGTGTGAAATCTGATAGAAATAGCACTAAAATGAGACCTTTTACCAAAACATAACTCTATTTTTTCGGTGGATGAAAAGAGAAAATTGAACTTTGGAGTTTCATACAGGTATATTTCTTAGCTACCTTTTACAATTAGAACTCTATGAAGTACATTGATTCGTTTTTAATTTATTTTTGTGCACGAATTCAGCAAAGGTTCAATGTGAGTGATTGTCATAAAAAAATGACATTTCAATGTATGGGAAAGTATTGGAGGACATTTAAATCAAGGTTGAGAACACAAATCAGAACTCAAGTCGAATCATCTGTGAATAGAGCACGCACTATTGCTCTTCTTAGACCAAAGAATATTAATTCTGAAGAAGCGTGGAAGAAATTTGTTGAGGATACTCTTTCTGCTGACTTTCATGTAAGTATATTTGCATATGAAGCTTAAAACCTTTATAATTCGACTTAATAGTATACTTTTTTGTTTTCTTAATAGGAAAAAAGCAACAAGTTTAGCATTTTGAGAAGTAATCAGAAGCTTCTCCACACTATGGGTCGAAAGGGTTATCCACGTATGGCTCATGAAATGGTACAATTACAAACACATTTAATCTTCTTACTTGAAAATTCAACCATACTAGTATATGCTAATTACTAGATTTGCATTGCAGAAAAAACAAAATCCAGATATCAAAGGATTAAGAACTAAAGTATGGACTCATGGACATCTTAGGAAGGATGGAAAACCAATAAATGAAGCAGTTGCTGAGACTTTGGTATGTGTATTATTTCAAATTTCATATTATATCACATTAAAAATGGTTGTATCATATCACATGTTAGTATAAAATCTTCCTTACATGAGTGCAGAAAAAGATTGAAGATTGCGCTCAATCAATTTCTAATACATCAGCAGAAGATTCCATCAGCGACGATGCTGTTGCTCGAGTGTTGGGCCCTGAACGTCATGGAAGAGTTCGAGGACTTGGATTTGGAGTTGTACCATCAAAAGTGGATGGACAAATTCAAAGTAATGGGAGAGTTAGAGAGCTTGAAAGTCAATTACAAACTCAATCGGCAAGGATGGGAGCACTAGAAGAAAAGGTTGAAGCACTTCTCAAGTTAAGTCAACAGGTTAGAACTTTTGACCATTATTTATACTGTGATAATATAAGGTAATATATCCAAGTATATGTAGAATAACTTTTATAATCTTTGTATCATTTTTTAGAATCTGGAGGATGGGAATTCAAATGCGTTTACTCCTCAGGTTTTTGTATCTTACATTATTACAAGTTATATCCTTTATAAATGATGACTGAAGTATACTAATATAAAAAACATATTTTCTATTTACTATGAATTTGTAGTCACACCAAGGAAGTGGTATCCAAGGAGGTATTGCACATGTGGAAAATGCTAGGTGTCATCTACTTCATTGGTACATGTTTGAGGAGGAAGAAGTTGTAGCAGAAGGGAGAATTGCAACAACAGACCCAAGTTGGAAGGTGCATCACTTGCCACTCGGAAGAGACTGTTGGAAGGTTTGGGTTGAAGAAGTGTATATGGATCAATTGACCTTTTACAGACCTACGGATGAAATTCGAACTCTTCGCGAAGCCGTGGGAAGTACTGTTGCTTGGCCAAAGAGTAGTATTAGACTTCTTTGATGAAGGTATGTGAATCTATTTCTATTTCGGGGAACTTGCATTTTCTCATTTTTAATGTTCATGAGCAATATATATGAAGTGTACAAGTTTTAGCTAGCATATTGTAGAAGTAAGTTGTGGCTGAGATTTGGTATTTGTTGATGTTCTTTAGCTAGCATGTTTTAGTTGAATGTTGATGTTCTTTAGTTAGAATGTACTTTTGAGGGGCTGGTGTACCCTATTTTAAATTATATGTTTTTGGTTTGATGGTATTGCCTATTGTTCAGGTGGTTTTAGTCTGCATTACAGGAGAACTCTGTCAAAATTTTCATAAAAGTCAGTCACAGTTAGGAAAGGTCAAAGTTGCTTTGTCAATGTTATTTAGCTAGCATATTGTAGAAGTAAGTTGTGGTTGAGATTTGGTATTTGTTGATGTTCTGTAGCTAGCCAGTTTTTGTTGGATGTTGATGTTCTTTAGCTAGAATGTACTTTTGAGGAGCTGGTGTACCCTATGTTATATGCACTGGTTTGATGGTATTGGTTAAAGTTCAGGTGGTTTTAGTCTACATTATAGGGGAACTCTGTCAAAATTTTCATAAAAGTTAGTCACAGTTAGGACATGTCAAAGTTGTCTTGTTGATTTTTTTTTAGCTAACATGTTGTTGGATGTTGATGTTCTTTAGCTAGCATATTGTATAAGGCTATGATTGAGAGTTGATATTTTTTGACATTGCATATTGTTAGTAGTTGATTTACATGCTAATTATACCCTTATTACTTTTGTCATATGCAGGGAGTGAAATTAATTTTGGGACAACCTGCGGTCATAGAAGCAAATTCAGATATGAATCGAATGTTTTGTAATCTTTTTTTGTTGGTCAACTGTGATTGGAATTTTTTTGAATAGGGTAATGATGTTAACCTTTTGAGTATGCTAATGATGTTAGCATATTGTATTGAATCATATCCCTTATTTTTGTTTATTAGAATTATGTAACATTTGATTAAATACGACTAATTTGTAAGCATTTGTTTCAGTAGGTTCGTAGGAAATCAAATAAATTAATTATGCAAATTTTTTAAAAAAATTGTAAAATGACCGACGGCAACGTTTGGCAAACGTTGCGGTAGATGCATACCGCAACGTTTGGCAAACGTTGCGGTAGACCTTCCACTCTACGACAACACTTGAATTTGCAATACACGTTCAAATGTTGCCGTAGGCCTACGGCAACGTTTTTCGAACGTTGCCGTAGACTGTTTTTGTTGTAGTGATTCTCTTTCATAAAGAAATTTCTAAAATCTTTAACTAAAAGATTTATCTTAGTTTCTTTCACTTTGTTAGTTCCAATATGAGTAATTTCTAATGCATGCCAAACATTATATGTGAAATCATATGTACTAATATGATTAAATTCATTTTTATCTAAAGCACAATAAAGTATATTTTGGGCTCTAGCATTTAAAGATATTTTTTGTTTATCTACTTCATTATATTCCTCTCTAGATCTAGAAATAATTTGATCCGATTTACCATCATCTTTAATAACATTTTTAAGCTCTCAAATATTATAATAAATTGATTGAATAAATATCGTCATTCTAGTCTTCCAATAGTTATAATGAGTACAATCAAAGGAAGGAGAACGATGTAGAATGCTTCCAAGATTTGGAAAAAGGTGGTTAGCTATTGAAGAATCTTAATATCAAAATGAGCACATTGTTCTGATACCAATTGATTGTCCAAGAATAACTAATCAAGAGGAGGAGAATTGGTTTGTAAAACCTTTTCGAAGAATTAATCTAAATTCAAGCAAGATTAAATGATTAATTCAAATAATAAGCACAAATATAAAAGTGATAAGTAAATGGAAGAGATGATGCAAAAAATATAATTGTGGAGTTTCGATCCAAAGTAATGACCTACGTCATTCGTTACCAAATTCTCCGGCACGAGTAAGGCCTTTTTCACTATGTCGATTGACTTATAATGCAATACAACCCTTTACAACGCTTTCGGTGACTTGCAAACAATAAGCACCGATCCTTATAAATTGTTGAGATGTACGGGACCTCAACAAGACCCACTATTGAGCTTTCACGAGACCTCAATATGACTTACAAGGTGACTTATAACAAGGAGCATTGATCTTTATACAATATTAATCTTTAAGGGACTTCAACGCGACCCACATTTTATCAAAGTGATTTTACAATGGAATACCTCTCTTAATCCATAATACAAACAAGTTAAGTACTAAAAGAGGCTAACACTTCAATGAATATTAATAAATAATAGCTCAATTGTTAGATGAAAAACTTTGGTGAATATAATAATCAAAAATTAGATTCAATCAATCAAAGTGTTTCAATGAGAAGATGAATAAGAAATAAATGTAATATAGGTTCAAAAATCTTCTCAAAATATATCTCTCTTTAATGAATAATTGTAATAAATTAAGTACTAAGAGAAAAATGAGAAATTTTGATGAATATAATGGTTTTACGAGTTTGATTCAATCAATCAAAATTTTTAATATAAAGAAGTAGAAAAGTTTATTCAAGATAAGTGCACAAATCTTATTCAAAAATATATTTTTCTTTTAAGATTGATATAAATAATTTAAGCACAAAGAGAAATGGAAAACTTTGATGAAAGAAATAATTCAAGAAGTTTGATTCAACAATCAAATTTTTTTTTATGAAGAAATAAATAAAATGAATGTAAAAATATAAGTCAAAGAAGGATTTTGACAAATATATTTCACAAGAAAACTCTCTTCCAGTTGTTTATGAATGTATATTGAAGTGGTACTTATAGCAATCAAAACGTCCAAAGTTTCTGCCCAACTAGACGTTCGCCACTGAATTGGACGACTAAACTAGCCATTGTGAGTCAGAAATTATAAGAGTTAAAAAAATGATCGTTGGCGTACCAGACGTCGCCTGGTAAACCGGACGTCTGTTAACTTTAAGTTTGACCCTTTTTTTTGAAAAATGTGGACTTTTGAATGATTAAGAAATATCAAGTTGAAATTGAAAAATATTTTTTTATGCAAATATTTTTTTATGAAATAATCTTTTTGTGCATAAAACAATTTTTGAGTTTTGATCATTCATTACTAAATATCAAAGTATTAGTACTTTTGTATAAAGAAGTCTAGTTTTTTATCTTGTTTCGAAGTTTGCCACTTAAACTTCTAGTCTTGATCTTTCTTTGATGTTGTCTCTCATGTTCTTGATCTTACTTTTTCTTGACATTTTGTCTTTTAAGTTCTCGTCTCGAATGATTTGACTTGAATGCTTAACTTCCACTTTGATCTTAATTTTGAGCCCGATTTATATGTTGATTTTGGCAATACTTTATTGATTTTAATATTGAACTATCGTCACTCAAAATTAATTGTTAGAAATAATATTAATTTTGTTTGTTATGATCAAAACATTAAGGACGAAATCGACCATAGGTCAACACAATAAAGGGGCAAAAATCGACTGTGCAGAGAAGGAAGAAAATCTGTTGAAATTTTTTTTTTTATCACACGTAAAATTCCAATTTGTGGCCACTCTACCGACATGGTGGAGAAACAAAGACCATATTCCAACTGAGGACAACAAGGCACACCCTTTAGGCCGCTGCTAGTGACACGTGGAGCTTACTGCTTTTGCATCTATGTAAAATCCAATTTGCATGCATGATTGGTTTATTAAGTTCATTAAGCATCTATGTAAAATCCCATTTGCATGAATGATTGGTTGATTAAGTGCATTGTTTTACGTTACATTTCACAATGTTTGATGTGTATTTTTTGCATGAATTTGAGAGTGATCATATTACCATGTGTAATGTGTTGCATGTATAGTGGTTGGGATTATTGTTGTAATGATTGATACTTGGTATGTTCTCATTTTATAGGAGCATTAGCAATAAGTAGATCAACTAATGATACAGAGTATAAATGCATGAGGGTGCATTGATAATATGTACAAGGGGTGAAGAGAGAAACATTGGATCACGAGATAATTAAATGTTTGAAATACTCTATCTATTAAGAATCCTAATTGGGTGAAGTGAGGGAGTGATACTCGTATCATCTTTATTAGGTGGAAACCCATTATCTACCAAAATTAAGAGAGGCGAAGTGGTGATAGAGGAACATTCCATGGACTTAGAATTTATTGTGGTTTACTAGATAGGTATGACGAGTGACCAATCTAGTGATTGTTGTTGGCGATAAGAGGATATATGGGTTCTTGAGATTCGAACTACACGAAATTTGATACAATAATTGTCGTAAGATCTTTTCTTGGAGTCATTTTATGCATTGGTTTTATAGGTTGGCCATTTTTTTGATTAATTTGGTGTTAGTCTAACGTTCTTCGCATGTTGAACATGTTGAAAAGATCTGTGTATTATCCTACTTGGTTGGTGTGTGATTTTTTGGTTGAAACTTAGCACGATTTGCATAATTGAAGATCTTGGTGTTAATTTCCGCAACACGGGTTGAGCCCAAATTGGACCAAACTCGACCCACACACATCCCTACTCTTAAAAATATTAAGTTTCATTAAATGAACAGCAACATATACATTACTAAATCATCAAAAACCACTTGAAACAAAAAGCATAATCTAATCCATCCGTACACAAGTACAAAAAACTAATGACATAAGAGAAGCACTACCGTGGAGAACTTTATTTTTCTAACACCGAATAAATTACACACACCACGATTTTTATAGCGCAAAAGAGAAGTAATTTCCAACATGATAGATGAATTAGGGGCACAAATGCACCCCCAAAGCATTCCTACCTATAAAGGATGTCTAGAGAGCCAACGATGGCCCATTGCTAGACATTCTTTAGGCTTATACCTTGATACTGTATGTCCAGCGCCCTGCCAAATGAAAACACACACTTTTATTTCTTTTTCTTAAAAATCATTGTAAAAAATGACACATTCAAACTTTTCTTGCCTTGACTGGTGCAAATGTAAGATTAAAGTCATTCTTCTTGTACTTCTCTGTGTATCTTCAAGGGGTAAAGTGGGTTGCAATTTTGAGAATAATACCAAGCAATATATATATATATATATATATATATATATATATATATATATATATATATATATATATATATATATATATATAAGAAATCATCAAAATGAGAAACGAACCCCGCAACTTGTCCATTAACAAGCCAAGGTCTCCATTCGTCATCAATAGTCAAATTGAGAATGTGAATCCATTTTAAAGGACCTATATATGTTGCAGCTATGTCATGATCACCACTGGAAAGAAATGAAGCATAATTAGACGACATATACCAAATTAAAATAATTGTATGGTTACGTTTTTTGTTTAATTCTCTTCAAAAATTGGATTCCAACATATATATATTTTGTTTATCAATTAGATTAAATTTTGAACAAATTAAGTCACAATTTCTATTTAAGACAAAGACTTACTTGAATACCAAAACATGGTATCCTTTCTTGATCAAAATTTTATGATATTGAAGAGCACTTCCTACATTTTGTTCATATGATATTCCATCAAAGCACGTTTGCCACCTTGTTATCATTCCCTGGTGATCAAATAACGAGGTTACTATAAACATTTTGATTATATATACTGTTTTTGTTGACAACTAGCACATGGTAACACATACTAAATCCTTAATCATTTTCAATTAGACGTACCTTTCTAATAGAAAGAACTTCTTAAACAATTGGATCATTTGCCCAATCATCAGATATTGCACTATCTTGATTTTATACAAAAGAAGTCCGTTTGTGAGAAACTGAGCATGCAAGGCTAAGATAAAAATGAAAAAGTTACCTTAAGTTTCTTTTCTACCAAAAATAGATTTTTAAAGTTCTTTCTTCAATGACAAAGTAAGTCTTGACTTGATTTGTAAAAAATAAATTTTTGTACAGATATATACATAGAAGATTAATTAAATTACATGACACCCTTGTTCTGCTGTTGGGAGGACGAGATGGTCAATTGAATTGTATTTCTAAGATGTTTGATCCCATCCAAAATCATCTGGTTTGGATGCTTTGTTTCCACATATTGGATCCAAAATCTGAACTTGGTTTATATGACTTAAACACTGCAATATTTAATGTTTACAACCATAATAAATGTTAAAGGAAATGAAAGATAAAATAAAATAAAATAAGATGCAAAATCGTACCTTTTGGATCCGCTGAAGGGCATGTGTACAATGCATATTATTTGGATCGCGATTGTAATATTTTCCAGCACAACTAATTTTTGCTAACAGAAATTGTGTCATGTAATAAAATAAGATGCAATATGCAGCATTTTATCTTCAAAATAACTGAATGAAAAAAGATTACCTCAAAATATTCATCGGATATAAGTGTCATACGATGAACATACGGAATTCGTGCATTAAAATCAATGTTTGTATCCTTTAATGCATTGCCAATAATGTATCCCTGTTTCAATTTAAGTACTTTACTATTAACATAAAATATGTATTTTTTAATATTGGCAAATAAATAATAAGAAATTCGTATATTTGTGTGAGCTAATCAATACTTGGAGGGACATTTGTGGCCGAAGAATTGCTTTGTTTCTTGCATTATAATCAAGACTAACAACTTAATCAAGCTTGATAGGTAGATAAAAAAAAGTTGGAAATAGAATATTGTAAGTTTCATATATACTACCACATAATATTTCCACTGCAACTATGGGAACGAGTATAGGATTCACCCGCAATATGTAGACGATTTTTGATAAATATAGAATGTTTCCATAACCACTGCATTGCATTATTATCAATATATTTTTAGCTCTCTAACTTAAGAAAACGGGGGAGTGCACATAGGTTTGAATGTGTAAGGACTACTAGTAAGTTCTACATAAAATTTCATTTCTATTGCCTCAATTTTCACCTAAAAATAAAATATCTATGATAAATAATGTCAACCTACCTTCCTAAAAATGAGATTTTTCCTACATTGGTCCATGAATATGGATTTAGGATAATAGATGGTCAGCTTCCATCAAAATTTTCAACATCAAAAGGTACATGGACCTGTACACAAGCTCACCAATTGTTGTGAGAATAAAAGAAGTTATATTTCTGAAGTATACTTTGAGGTATCAAAAAAATAATATTCATTTTAAAGGGCTAAAAAAAACAAGGTTAAAAATATAACTTTTACAAGTAAATTAAAGACAATGACACGAAGGGGTAAAATGTATGTGAGTGGGATTATGCAAAATTTCTCTTTTCAATATCTACTTGAGACAAATATAACATAGCCAAGCCCGAGCCTAGATCCAAAATCGATATGCAAAAGTTCCATTTTTTGCACCCATCAAGGCCGGTCATGGATTCGCACTTCATAATTGCTGAATCCAATCGTCTTAGGAAAAAAAATTCAAATGGTAGGCCATCATCAACTAACTTTTCATCATATTTATCTTTTCATTTCCTTTATTGGTTTGTTTAGTTTATTCAAAAGGAAAAGTTAACGGTCATTATATACATCTCATCTACAGAATAAGAAAAATTTCATTTGGAACTTATTTCCTCCATCCATCAAGTTAAGTCAGCGTTAAATTTTCCTCAAAAGTTTTATGTTCACTTTTAATGTATACTGGCAAATTATCATTCCTTAACTCAAAGTATCCTCGTTGGGACAGGGATGGGGACAAGACAATGGTCCCATCCCCGTCTTAGTTAATAAAATTATTTTTTATCATACTTATTTGTATAAAATAGTATAATAATTTTTTTTTATTATCATTTTTCAAGTTTTCAAAATAATTTTTAAGAATATTATAGTTTAATTTAATTTAATTATTAATTACTCACCTTATCTTGTCCCTACCCTAACCCCAAATAAATGGGGATGTGGCGGAGAAATCCCTAGGAGGTTTGGACAAGGACTTGGAATGGGACCCCATCTCGTTGTCATTCGTACACTCATGCTAATTGACGGACGAATAATGCTAAGTGTACACAATTTCTTACACAATTTTTTACATCCACCTCACATGGAGGGGGGCCCACACATAATAAAATAATCGTGGACCCCCCTCCATATGAGAGAGGTGTAAAATATTGTGTAAAAGTGTGTGTGTACATGTAGTATTACCCTTGACGGACACATGATGTGTCCCACGCTCTTCCCCAACCCTTATCCCCAAATCCGCACTCTCACGTGTGAACACACGATAATATTGAATTTGATTACATTTATATTTAAAATAATTTAATAAATTTTTCAATAAAATATTTTTTACTTACAAGTAGAATTCTCTTATAAGAAAAAGTTTATGTTAAAGCAATAAATTCACTTTTGAGTATAACATTACTTGCAACTTGACAATTCACCTTTAAGTAAAGATCATTTATAAGTTTTATAGAAATAAAAAATTACAGATTAACTTAAAAAACCATTTATAAGTAAAAAAAATCACTTATAAGCAAATTTAATTATAAGTCAAAAATACCAAATTGAAGATATAAAGATCAAGATTCAAGATTCATTATTCAAGTCAGAAATCAACGGATCAAGGTATGTTTCGCGTTAATTCAGTTTCTTGATAGTTTGACATGAAGATCTTGGCAAATTTATAAAGTTTAAGTTTCATTAAAAGGTCCAACAAGTGGTATCAGAGCCTATTCGTGTTAAATCATTGGGAATCAAAATATTTAATTTGGTTCTTGTATAATTTCATGATTTTCAAATTTAATAAGTTCGGATTTAAGTTATGTTAAATTTGAAAATCACTGGTTTTTCAAGAATTTTAGCTTTTCAGTTTAGTATTTAAAAAAGCCTACCGCCGTGTCGTTTACAACATGGCACGCTGCTGTAATATACAGTAGCTGCACGCTGCTGTCCGAAGGAGGTTTGGCCCTTGACGGAGCCTTCTGCCAAGGGAGTGAGGAGCCCTAATTTTTTTTTTTTTTTTTTTTTGGGTTTGGGTAGATTTTTGGAGAAGGGGCTTGGGGTGAAAATTTGAAGTTTTGAGGTCATTGGTTGCAATTTCAAATTAGGGTTTAATTTTAAAGATTCAGCCCCTTAAGTTTGATGTTTTGATGTTTCAGCCAGTTTAGGTTAAAAATTCATCCAATTGGGTCTTTAAAGTTTCGGGTTTAATAATTCAGTCCCTAAAATTTCAAAATTAATTAATTATGGGCCATTAAAGTTTTAAATTTTGTAATTAAGCCCCTAAAAGTTCATAATTGGTTTAACTTGGCCTCTAAAGTTTTGAATAATTAATTTTTGACTCCTAAAGTTTTCAACGATAAATTATTGACCCCTACAGTTTTGGATAATTAATTTTGATCCCTAAAGTTCTGAATTATTAACCCTAGGCCCCAAAAGTTTCGAAATAAAATACAAGAATTAAGGATTAACAATTTTAATTCAAATTTTGGTATTTCTTTTGGATTACTATCCTAAATAAATTAATTGAATCAACATGTCACCAAAATGACATCTCTTGTCTAGATTAATTTATTTGAAATATTAGAAAGGTTGTGTGTATGTAATTCATGCGGGGTATTGACCGGCCCAAATGAAGGTTAATATTTGACCGAATTATTTACATACATGTGGTAATAAATATGTGACAATTATAAGGTTTTGTTTTATGTGAACAATAAATCGGTCCAAAAATAAGTTTATTGTTTGACAAGTTTTATTGTCAATATTTAATACTACACCAAGCGTACCCCTTAAAAGTTGGTATTTCTATCCAAATACTAAATATCAATGTCATGTTCGGTCTCTTGTGATGGAGTTTATCATTATTTGAATTAATTAATTGTTTAATACGAATTTCTATATGAACATGTTAATTAAGTATAAGTTCTTTATTCAGTTAATCCATCAACTTCTACAATATTTGCCAACATCAATTTAATTCCTGTGCTAGAACCAAACTTTAAGGACTGGAAAGAGAACGTTCTGATCGTTCTTGGCTAAATGGACTTAGACCTTGGTTAAGGACTGAGCAACTCTCTGCACTTACGAATAAAAGTTTCGTTGATGAAAAAGGGACTTTGATAAGTGGGATCGTTCAAACCACATGAGTCTTTGATCATGAAGCGTGGTATTCCGAATCATTCAGGGACGCTGTGTCCGATAAGGTAACTACTGCCAAGAAATTTCTTGCTGAAATAAAAAAAAAGGCTTTGCAAAGAGCAATAAGGTTGAAATTAGTTCGCTTTTAGCATACTTAGTTTCTCTAAGGTATAAAGGTAAATGATATATTCGGGAGTACATCATGCAGATGTCTCATATTGCTTCAAAATTAAAGGCACTAAAGCTTGAGTTATATGATGCTTTGCTCATGCATTTGGTTTTCATTTCTCTTCCTGCACAATTTAAGGTCAGTTATAACTATCAAAAGGAGAAGTAGACTATAAATGTGCTCATTTCATGCCGTGTGCAATAAAAAGAAAGGCTGAAGCAAGAAAGGACTAAAAGTGCTCACTTCGCTAATACCTCTAAGGACAAGTTCAAGAAAAGAAAAAAATAAGAAAGTTGCATCCAGTTCGATTCAAAATAAACAGCAAAATAAATTTACCTATAACTTTTGTGAAAATCTTGGATGTATAAAGAGAGACTGTGCTAAATACCATGCTTGACGTGCAAACAAAAGTACATTTCTCAATTTAGTTTGTTTTGAGGTAAATTTAGTGTTAATATCTAAACACAATTGGTGGATAAATTTCGGTACCACTACTCACATAAGTGTGTCTATACGGGGTTGCTTGAGCTGCCAAAACCAATTGATGTTGAAAGATTCATCTATCTAGGGCAATAGCAAATCAGTTAAGGTTGAGGCTATAGGAAATTTAGGTTATTATTAAAGACTGATTATTATTTGGATTTGAAAGAGACATTTGTGGTACCATCCTTTTGGATGGAATTTAGTTTCTATTTCTATATTAGACAAATTTGGTTACTCTTATTCAGTTGGAAATAATCAGTTTGATCTTTTTCTTAATTCAAATATTATGGGTACCAGTTCTTTATCCGATTACGATAACTTATATTTTCTTAATATGATTGACTCTTATAAAGAAACTTTGTATGTGGATTCACGTGGTATTGAACATATTGAGAATTCTGATTTGTTATAACACAAACAATTAGGTCATATCTCTCAAAAGAGAATGGAAAAAAAAACTTGTGTCAGAATGAATTCTTGATTCCCTTGATTTTTCAGACTTAAGTGTTTATGTAAATTGTGTTAAGGGAAAACAAATAAACATAAGGAGATTATGTGCCAATAGGATTTCGGACGTCTTAGAACTAATTTATACGAATATATATGGATCATTCGCTTCGACTTCTTGGAATGGTCAACAGTCATTTATTATGTTCATAGACGAATTTTTCTGAATATGGCTACCTATATTTCATCTATGAGAAATCTCAAATACTGGACATGTTCAAGACATACAAGATTGAGTTCGAAAATCGATTCAGTAAAAGAATTTAATAAGTCAGATCTTACCATAGTGGTGAATACTATGACAGATATGACGCATCATGAGAACAATGTCCAGGGCCTTTCGCAATATTCCTAGAGGAATGTAGAATCTACCTATAGTACATCAGGATCTTTCTAGGTATAAGCACTAAAGACTGCAGCTTAAGTTCTCAACTAAGTTACAAGTAAAAGCAATTGTTAATGGGTTACAAATTTTTAAAGGTCTCACTATCATGTCAATTTTTGAAACAGGAAATGTTTGATTTCTTGATGATGTAGAGTTTGCAGGGGGAAATACATTTATAAGGTTAATGATTTTGTTTTAGATGAAGAATATGTATATATTTCTTCTGTTGCAATTGACAATGATTTGGTTTTGGGACAAATTCTTGCTCCATATCTTGTTCAAAAAGCAATTTCGGATCAAGACAATATTATTTCTTTTGTTGCAATTGATAATGACTTGATTCAAGGACAAATTCTTGCTTCAAATCTTGTTCAAAAAGAAATTTCGGATTAAAACAATATTACAAAATCCTCCATACACAATCAAAATATTGTTCTAGAAAAACAAACTCAACAACATCAAGAACAAATGTCATTAAGGAAATCTATTATAAAAAGAAGAAAGACAATTCTGATGACTTTATAGTTTTTCTCCAAGAAAATAAGGATGACGAAAGAAGAAGTACTGATCCATCAACTTTCATCAAGCAATGCATAGGAATAATTCTAAAGAGTATATTGATGCCATACATAAAGAGATTTTTCTCCGGTTTCTATGATAAATCTTTTAGGACAATTATGGCATTTGTGACATATTTTGATCTTAAATTACGTTAGATGGTTTACAAATTAAGGAAATCCATCTATGGCATTAAGCTCGTTTGTCGAAATGATAACACAATTTTATCAAATATTTATCTCATTTGATTTTGAGATGAATTCAGTTGATGATTATGGATATCACAAGTTCAGTGGGAGTAAGCAAATCTTGGTGATACCTCTTTCGTATTAAGGATATATATACACAAGAATTGTTCCTGATGTATTTTTGGATTACCACAAAAGAGTTGTATCGATAAGATTCTTAAAAGATTTGAAATACAGATATGAAAATCAAGTGACACCCCTACAGTTAAGGGAGACAATTTTAATCTCAATTAAGCAAAGAATATACATCAAAATTCCCTATGCTTTAACAATTCAGAATTTAATGTATACTCGGGTTTGCACACATTCGAATATAACATTCATTGTTGGAATGTTAGGCAGATATTTAATTAACTTTGCGATAAAAATTTGGAAAGCTGACATTAGGTTATTCGGTATCTACAGAGAGCAAGGGATTACATGGCCACATTTAAGAAAATCAGACCAATTGGAGATCGTTGGATATTCTGATTTTGATCATGGAATATAACTGTAAAATATTGCCACTAGGCTGCATATTTTTTTGATGAAATTGAAAGACCCTTAAGTTATTTTGTGACAATAGCAGTTTTGTATTTCAATAGGAACATGACGATGTCAAAATTCATAGACATCAAGTTCTTAGTTGTCAAGGAAAGAATTTAGAGTGGTTAGGTTTTTATAAAGTACATAAGGACAAACTCTAAAATCATGGATCCATTTACTGAATGGCAACCACTCAAGGTCTTTCATGAGCATAATGCTCACATAGGTGTTGCATCTTTTGATGATGTGCCGTTTAGTGGGAGTTTGTATTTTGGATATTGTCTTTTGACACATAATTTTAGTTGTGCACATTCAAGTTTATTTCAGTTCATTTCAAAAATAAAGTATTCAATTCAATTCTACTCTAATTAAAGTTTATGATTGATCTCATTAAAGAATAAGGTATGACCAGTAGGAAATATGCGTGTTTGGATCACATTACATGTAATTTCCATGCTACACATCCATACTTGATCTATGTCATTTGATTGTATTAATGTACGTGACCATTGATGTGTTTAGTTATGTTTTATGTTACTTATAACGAAAATCGCTTTGTTCCTATATTGATATAATCAATGGACGAAATTTTCAGAGATGGTTTTGGTTATGATTAGGGCTGTAAATGGATCGGATATGCCTATATATACGATCTGATCCGATAAGAAAATTATCTGATACGATAATCCAATGGATATTTAATTATTAAATTCATATCCGATTTGCTATGTTATCGGATATCCGATCCGATAATCCGATCTGAAATTAATAAAAATTAAGAAAAAAATCAATGTTATTTAAAAAATTTTGAACTAACTTGAGGTCCACCTACTTTTACTAGTAAGCCCAATAGTGATTTCTACCATCATAATGTTCCTTTTTAAATGAGAAATCCCCTTCTAGTTTTCTATTGACATTCGATATGGGATAAGATAAAATTGAATTTCAATTTTAATATTTTATTTCATTATTTCTATTAACAAATCAAATTATTTGTTATATATTAATTATTAGTTTTTGAAGCTGTAAAATAAATTACAATAATAAAGTTAATTAAGAAAAATATAGATATTTATTTACTTTAAATTATCAAACTAAAATTTATAAAAAAAAATCTATTAATTTTATAATAGTTTACATTTATGTGTATAGTTATTTATTCAATTTGACAACCGATTCGATACCGATTCGACCCCAATTCGACTTACCCTTGACTTTCTTCCTTTTTCGGGCCGATGCCCGGGTCGATTTTTAAAACATTGATTGAAATCAACTTTTTTTTTTTTTTTCAAATTTTTCAATTCTTAAACATGTTTAATAATTATAAATTTTTCAACTTTTTAGTGTTTTGAATTTGATTATTTTTTATTCTAAATTTATTTATTTTCTCATTTATTTATTTTAGTGACAAATAATATGATATAAAAATATTTTATCGACTCAATTATTTATAATAAATCGGATCGAATTGACCTATATTTATATTTGATTCATTTAGTTAACGAATTCGGATCTTGATCGAGTTATCGGACTAAAACCCTAAATCCATCTTCCATTAATTTCGTCGGATTCGGATCAAAATCCAATCCATTGACAGCCCTAGTTATGATAGCAAAAGGTTTGATTTCATAAGGTTATACACATTTCGAAGGTAACATATGTGGCCCAGCGGGAGATTGTTGGCAAATTATTTAATTTCACTTATTAGGCCGACATATGTAATTAATTGTGCATAAATGCTATTTTAAAGTTAAATCCAAAACTAAAGTGATTTAATAAAGAATTAAGTAATTGGGTTTTGGATATCTAAATAAAGTGTGGGTCGGACTATATGTGTAGAAACTGGATCCACTAGTGTTTGTATTTGACGATGGATCGAATACATATGAAAAAATATAAAAGGTTATGGTCCCCAATTCATATGCGATTTTCTCTTTCTTTGTGTCATCCCATCAACAGAAGAATACAAGAGGAATCATATTGAAGAGGAAGATCCATAAAACCACAATCAAGAATTTAGAAATAGGTTTGAAGCAACCAAATTGAAAATTTAAAGATCAAGATTCAAGATTCATTATTCAAGTTAGAAATCAATAGATCAATGTATGTTCCGCGTTAATTCAATTTCTTGATGGTTTGACACGGAAATCTTGGCAAGTTTATAAAGTTTAAGTTTCATTAAAAGTTCCAACATTTTTTCCATATCCTACTCTTTCAAGATTTTCCAAAAATTCACTTATATTTATTGGAAAAGATTACCAATATCATAAACGATGCCAAATAAACTAGAGCAACCAAGTCCACCAGTCATCCAAAGCAAAAGAGGGTCTGTGTTAGGATTATTTTTGGACTTAATGAAATAGTAGAATAGTTGTACTTCCTCATTTTCTCCCACGCCAATGTATCTATCATTCATTTTAAACACGAAAACAAAGTTAAAATCTTGCCAACTATCTAGATGTACAAAAACAAAAACAAAGAATGAAGGAACTAACCCGATTTCGAGTTTGAATGGAAGAGTACCCGAGAAGAGTCTTGATTATCTCGATTGTTGAAGAGTTGTAGTAGAAGAAGAATTCCATACAACCCTATCCAATTCATTGTATCCAACACCAAGAAATTTAACTGCTATATAATGTATTTAGTCTGTCAACCTGCATTATGAATTTGTAAGGGACAGAAAGTAGACCTGAATCACTTAACAATCAAATGGTAATTGATATTACATCAAAAATATGTGGGCCCACGTAGCTTAATTCGCTAATCTGAAGATTATAATTAACTTCATTATAAACCCAATTATGGTGCCCTAAACTTCCAACAGCACGCAATCTTGTTTTTCGAAGTTTAGAAAAGTTGCGTGGATCTCACGGCTCTACTTCTACTAATTAATTGTATAATAGCAATTTTCGGTGCATTAAATTTAGGTTGGAAGCAGTTTTAAAACTTCCAATTCCGTAAACAATTTATTCCCGCAATTGAAATGAACATGGTTTTCCACGTGCTTTACTATTCTATTTCATTATTCCACGGAATTGTTCACGTCCACACAGAGAAAAATTATTTTTGTGCGGACGAAAGCTTTTAACGAGTTAGTTCTTTTGTATTGCATGTAAAATTCTATAAAAATTCTAAATCATGTTCTGGAAACTGAATTATTATTATTTTCTTGATACACAAATGCCTGAGCTGAAACTGTAAACCCAAGAACAGCCTTTTTTTTTCTCGAGTCTAATTTATTGTACTCAATTTTTATCATGGTTTTTGAATGGGGATGGGAGAAAATTCTTGTAATTAAATTTTAGATTATTGAAGTGATTCTCCATTTTCCACGGTCGTCAGCTACTAACAAAATCACATTTAATAAGGAATAGTAATTGTATGAAGTCAGCTCCCCCTCCAATAGGGGGGTGCCACATGGGCGCCCTGTTTTTGGGACTGGCATTGAACCGGGCCAAGAAGAGTTTCCCTATCTTTTAACAACCAAATTGGAATAATCCATCGCCCGTCCTTGAATTCTTGGATGGTATGGTGATTGGCTAGTTTTGAGAATTAGAATACAAAGTCCACCCACCTCCCTTTTTTGACAAAAACACGAGAAATTTCTATCAGTTTTCATTGTACTATTTCAATTTATCCCTTACAACAAGTCTCATTTTTCTATCACAAATACAAAGGAAAAAACTATGTGCTCAGTTAAATGTCAAAATTCATGCAGTAAAACACGAAATTATATATATACAGAAATGATCTAATGAGCACCGGTGCTCATCTTATCCTACGCACCGATGAGTTGGCACATTAATTCATTGGTGAATAAAGATTTTGTGAGTTCCAATCCACCAATGAATTAATGTGCCAACTCATTGGTGCTTAGGATAAGATGAGCACCGGTGCTCATTAGATCATTTCTGTATATATATATATTAAATGTGATTTAGTTAGTTGCCGACGACCGTGGAAAACAAGGGAATTTTTTTTTTTTTTAATTCCAGTTTCCAAAACATGATTTAGGCCTTGTTTGAGTCACCTTATTGTAGAATGAAAATGAAAAAATATAGCCGTTATTGGGATTCACAAAAGAGATGATGTGATGAATAACGACCATATTTTTTATTTTAATGAGATAAAAAAGGTGGCGCTTAGAATTTGTATAGAATATTACATTCAATACAAAAGCACAAACTTGTTAAAAGCTTTCATCCACACAAATGATGAAATAGAATAGCAAAGCACGTGGAAAACCAAGTTCATCTCAACTGTGGTGAAAATGACTGGGAATCAATTGTGTACACAATTGAAGTTTTAAAAGTACTTCCAACCTAAATTCATACATCGTAGGAAAGAAAAAGTTGACGTGAACTAAAAATATCTCAATAATTTTGTATCGCAGGAAACATTACCACGACAAGAAACCGAGTGTTGAAAAGTCAAACAGGTTTAATTATTATATTTATTGAAACCAACGTAGCCAAATTCTTAAAAAAAAGAAAACCATTTTTCACTCCAAATTCTCGAACAAACATTTATAGTGAATTTCGTACGTTCGTTTGAATTTTAATTGGATAATTCTTGATGTACATCACCATGTACATCAAGGTATCCATAATGGACACCCGGCGCGCTCCTATTGGTGGGGGAGCCGGTCCCACAGGCGCTCCCACCAAAGGGAGCGCGCCGGGTGTCCGTAATGGACACCTTGATGTACCACAAGAATGATCCATTTTAATTTGATCGGACAGCTCATCTTAATTTAATTATGGACATTAACATTATAAAAACTTGAAATTTTATGTCAAAATATCAACCGTATTGTCACATTTTCCATTATACAATTAATTCGTGGAAGTAGACCCGTAAATTATCTAAACTTTGAAAAACAAGATTGTGTGATGCTCCAACGTTGAAGGTTTAGGCCACGTCGAAAACCAAGTTCATTTCAATTGTTGTGGCTAGGAATCCATTGTGTACACAATTGAAGTTTTAAAAATGCATAAATTTATTGCACCGAGAATTCGTACTTCCTATAAAAGATGATGTGAACTGATCATGTAATATCTATTTGATATCCATTAATTTTTTATTTTTTATTTTATATATATATATATATATATATATATATATATATATATATATATATATATATATATATATTTATTTTTTTTTTTTTTTGAGAAAATGGGAATTTGGAAAAGTGATTTTTTTTTTAAAAAAAAGTGTGATTAAAAATAGAATTTTTTTTTTTTTTAGATTTATGTGCAAAACATTTTATTATGAAAATGTGATTAAAAATAAGTTTTATAAAGAGAGAGAGATTTTAGAGAATGACAGACAAACAGGGATGAAATTTGGTTATTAAAATTAATCAATTTCACAACGTGGTAGCTTTATTTTTAATAATTTGGTTATGACGTGCACTTGAATATCTCAATAATTTCGTATCTTTGTCTTTGATTTAACAGTTATTGCAAAGGTTGAAAAGTCAAACAGGACAGAATTATTATATTTATTGAAACCAGCATAACCAAATTCTCAATAATAATAATAATAATAATAATAAATAAATAAATAAATAAATAATCATTTTTCACTTCAAATTCTCAAACAAACACTTATGCCTAATAAGATGGTGGCTCGTTTAAACAGATCAATATCAATTATCATATGTTCGTTTGAATTTTAATATGATCAGACGGCTCGTCTTAATTTATGGACCCTGATATTATTAAAACTTGAAATTTTATCTCAAAATATCAACCATATTGTCACCTTTGCTATTATACAATTAATTGGTGGAAGAAGACCCGTAAGCTCCACGCAAATTATCCAAACTTTGAAAAACAAGATTGTGTGCTGCTCCGACGTTGGAAGTTTATAATGAAGTTAATTATAAAATTACGTTATAATCTTCAGATTAGTGGATAAAGCTACGTCGGCCCGCAGAATTTAGATGTAATGTCAACTACCATTTGATTATTAAATGATTCGGGTCTACTCTCTGTCCTCTATAAATTCATAATACAGGTTGGCAGGTTAAATACATTATTCAGCAGTTAAACTTCTTGGTGTTGATTATAATGAATTGGGTAGGGTTGAATGGGCTTCTTCTTCTACTACTCTTCAATAATGGAGCATCACAAGCGATAATCAAGACTCTTCCGGGCTATTCGGGTACTCTTCCATTCAAACTTGAAACCGGGTTAGCTCCTTCATTCTTCGTTATTTTATTTATTTTTTATTTTTTTGTACATAGTGCTAGACGGTTGATTATAACTTTGTTTTCATGTCTGAAATGATTGATAGATATATTGGTGTGGGGAAAAATGATGAAGTACAACTATTCTACTATTTCATTGAGTCCGAAAACAATCCTAACACGGACCCTCTTTTGCTTTGGCTGACTGGTGGACCTGGTTGCTCAGGTTTATTTGGCGTCGTTTATGATATTGGTAATCTCTTCCTGTAAATATATGTGAATTTTGGAAAATCTTGAAAGTGTAGTATGAGATGGAAAAAACAAAAACAAATTGAAGCATGAATCCAAGAACAAGGACCAAAATGGAGGGTTGAACTTGTTTAACGTCCTAAAAGTGATATTTTAGTTTATGAGGTTTTTTGAGGACTCCTTGCAAATAGCTTTCGTAGACTAATCAACATTTTACCCAATTTGAGTACAGCATAACAAAAACTTGAGAAAGGAATAGTGGAATTTTTAGAAATTCTGAATACTTAGTTTTGAAATTGATATGCATTTAAACACATTTGAGGACGCATATCATTCTCAATGGCATTTTTTTACTACGACGATTGGATTCAGCATCTATGAAGTGCGAATCCATGACTGGCCTTGATGGGTGCAAAAGATCGAACTTTTGCATACCGATTTGGGATCTAGACTCGGGCTTGGCTGGGTTATGTTTGTCTCAAGTAGATATTGAAAAGAGAAATTTTCCATAATCCCACTCACTTTTACAATTTTACCCCTTTGTGTAATTGTCTTTAATTTACTTGTAAAAGTTATATTTTTAACCTTGGTTTCTTTTTTTTTTTTTAGCCCTTTAAAACTGAATATTATTTTTTTGATACCTCATAGTATATTAAAAAATATAGCTTCTATTATTCTCACAACAATTGGTGAGCTTGTGTACAGGTCCATGTACTTTTGATGTTGAAAATTTTGATGGAAGCTTACCATCTATTATCCTAAATCCATATTCATGGACCAAGGTAGATAAATCACTTTTTACATGCATTTTTCAAGTCAAAAATGTATGTCTTCCATAACTTTATACTTATATATAATATGATTATTAATTTCCAGGCTGCGAATATTATATTCATAGATGCGCCCGTTGGTACCGGATTTTCATATGCAAACACTTCACAAGGTTACTTCTCCTCGGACATCAAATCAGCAAAAGACATTTTCACATTTCTTAGGAAGGTGGGTTTCTATTACTTATCGTAGATATTTTATTCTTAGGTGAAAATTGAGGCAATAGAATGAAATTTTATCTGGAACTTACTAGTAGTCCTTACACATTCACACCTATATATATGCACTTCCCCATTTTTTTGAGTTAGAGAGATAACAATATAATGATAATAATGCAATGCAGTGGTTATTGAATCATCCTATGTTTATCAAAAATCGTCTTTATATTGCGGGTGAATCCTATGGAGGCAAACTTGTTCCCATGGTTGCCATGGAAATATTACGAGGTAGTATATACGAAACTTACAAGATTCTATTTCAATTTTTTTTATCCACCTATCAAGCTTGATTAAGTTGTTAGTCATGATTATAATGCAGGAAACGAAGCAAGACTTCAGCCACAAATGTCTTTCCAAGTATTGATTAGCTGACACAAATATATGAATTTCTTCTTATTTATTAGCCAAAATTATAAACACATATTTTATGATAATAGTCGAGTACTTTTGAAATTGAAACAGGGATACATTATTGGCAATGGACTAACGGATTCGAACATTGATTTTAATGCACGAATTCCGTATGCTCATCATATGGCACTTATATCCGATGAATATTTTGAGGTAATCTTTTTTATTCAGTTATTTTGATGATAAAAATGCTCCATATTGCATCTTATTCCCATTTAATTACTTGACACAATCTCAGTTAGCAAAAAGTAGTTGTGCTGGAAAGTATTACAATCGTGATCCAAATAATATACATTGTGCAGATGCCCTTCAACAAATCCAAAAGGTAACATTTTGCATCTTATTTTATTTTATTTTATTTTTCATTTCCTTTAACATTTATTATGGTTCTAAACATTAAATATTGCAGTGTTTAAGTCATATAAACCAAGTTCAGATTTTGGATCCAATATGTGGAAACAGAGCATCAAAACTAGAAGATTTTGGATGGGATCAAACATTTTCGAAAGGCTATTCAATTGACCATCTCGTCCTCCCAACAGCAGAACAAGAGTGTCATGTAATTTAATTAATCCTCTACGTATATATCTGTACACAAATTTATTTTTTACAAATCAAGTCAAGACTTACTTTGTCATTGAAGAAAGAACTTTAAAAATCTATTTTTGGTAGAAAAGAAACTTAAGGTAACTTTTTCATTTTTATCTTAGCCGTGCATGCTCAGTTTCTCACAAACGGGCTTCTTTTGTATAGAATCAAGATAGTGCAATATCTGATGATTGGGCAAATGATCCGATTGTTCAAGAAGCTCTTTCTATTAGAAAGGTACGTCTAATTGAAAATGATTAAAGATTTAGTATGTGTTACCATGTGCTAGTTGTCAGCAAAAACAGTATATATATAATCAAAATATTTGTAGTAACCTTGTTATTTGATCACCAAACCAGGGAACGATAACAAGGTGGCAAACTTGCAATGATGGAATATCATATGAACAAAATGTAGAAAGTGCTCTTCCATATCATAAAATTTTGATCAAGAAAGGATACCATGTTTTGGTATTCAAGTAAGTTTCTGTCTTAAATAGAAATCGTGACTTAATTTGTTCAAAATTTAATCTAATCGATCAACAAAATATGTATGTTGGAATAAAATTTTTGAAGAGAATTAAACAAAAAAATGTAACTATACCAAAATTTTAATTTGGTATATGTCGTCTAATTATGCTTCTTTTCTTTCCAGTGGTGATCATGACATGGCTGCACCATATATGGGTCCTTTAAAATGGATTCGTATTCTCAATCTGACTATTGATGACGATTGGAGACCTTGGCTTGTTAATGGCCAAGTTGCGGGGTTTGTTTCTTATTCTTGATGATTTATTATATATATATTTCTTGGTATTATTCTCAAAATTGCAACCCACTTTACCCCTTGTAGATACACAGAGAAGTACAAGAAGAATGACTTTGAACTTACATTTGCAACAGTCAAGGCAAGAAAAGTTTGAATGTCTCATTTCTTACAATGATTTTTGAGAAAAAGAAATAAAAGTGCATGTTTTTATTTGGCAGGGCGCTGGACATACAGCATCAAGGTATAAGCCTAAAGAATGTCTAGCAATGGTCCATCGTTGGCTCTCTAGAAGTCCTTTATAGGTATGGGTAGACAGGAATATTTTTGAGGTGCATTTGTGCCCCTAATTCATCAATCATGTTGGAAATTACTTCTCTTTTGCACTATAAAAATTGCGGTGCAAGAAATTTATTCGGTTTTAGAGAATTTCTCGACGGTATTGCTTCTCTTATGTCATTAGCATTTAGTACTTGTGTATGGATGGATTGTATTATGTTTTTTGCTTCAACAGTTGTTTTTGGTGATTTAGTAATATGATATGTTGCTATTGGTTCTACAATAAATAAATAAATAAATAAATAAACAAATATATATATATATATATATATATATATATATATATATATATATATATATATATATATATATATATATAAAAGTTCAATTAATGAAACTTCATATTTTTAAGAGTAGGAATGTGTGTGGATCGAGTTTGGTCAATTTTGGGCTCAACCCGTGTCGCGGAAATTAACACCAAGTTCTTCAATTATGCAAATCGGGCTCAGTTTCAACCAACAAATCAAACACCAACCAAGTAGGATAATATACGGATCTTTTCAACATGTTCAACATGCAACGAACATTAGGCTAACACCAAATTAGTCAAGAAAATGGTCAACATATACAACCAATGCATTAAAATGACTCCAATATAAGATCTCACCACAATTATTATATCACATTTTGTGTAGTTCATATCTCAAGAACCCATATATCCTCTCATTGCCAACCATAATTACTATATTGGTCATTCATCATACCTAACTCGTAAACCACAATAGATTCCTCTATCACTATCTCACCTTTCTCAACTTAGATGGATAATGGGTCTCCACCTAATATAGGTGATAGAAGTATGACTTTCTCACTCCACCCGATTAGTATTCTTAATAGATAGAGGATTCCAAACATTTAATTATATCACATCTCGTGATCCAAATGTTACTCTCTGCACCCCGTGCACATATTACCAATGCACCCTCATGAATCTATACTCTATATTATCAATTGACATACTTATTGCTAATGTACCTACTAAAATGAGAACATACCAAGTATCAATCATCACAATAATAATCCCTCCCAACCACTATACATGCAAAAAATACACATCAAACATGGTGAAATGTAACATTTAATAATGAACTGAATCAACCAATTATTCATGCAAATGGAATTTTACATAGATGCAAAAGCAGTAATCAGGTTTATTATCAATAAACCCCACTCAAGTCATTAGTAAACCCATTGAAAACATTTCTCTTCCCTCTCACCTTATCTTTCTATTTATCTTTTATTAAAATTGCCATCTATAGCTTTTGGAAACTTTTGTTGAACCAAAATTCTTCTCATTTTCTATTGTCAAATCGAAAAATCTTATTTTCCATTAAAAATCTCCAAATTAAAACGTGTAGTTGTTTTGAACATAGAACAACCAAAAAACACAATTAGGTCACACCAAGTACCCCTAAAGTCTCAATATGCGCCGTTCTAAATTTTAAGGTTTCGTGAGACTCGTGATCTTAATGCAAGAGAATGGTTAATTATGTAAAGTTAAGATGTTCTAAGGGAATGATCAATGCAACACAATGGTATGTAAACTAAATCAATTTCTCACTCCATGCAAGTCTCATACAGTAACTTAAAAGTAACTATATCAAAGAAATAATAATCAACTTTTACCAATTAAACTTAACACTTCAAACATAATAAATAATTCCTAAATTCTTGCAACGGGTAATGGTTACCCCGCATTATAATATCAAACCTAATGGCCAACCAACATGAGGGTTTATTAGTACGAAAATTTAAAAGTTATAAGCCAATTTATCAAGCGGACCAAATATGTGGATTTTTAAATAAGGAAATATGCAAATTTGCTACTTTAAGGCCACCATTATTCATCCTAAAGCATTTAGTAACTGCAACAACCAAAGAAATAGCACTCAACCTTGAATACTCAAGGGCAAAATCATCCAGAACCACATTGCCAAAAATTGAAAACAAGCACCACCACAGGGTTTCCAAAACTTCAAGGAGAACATTGTCTTTGAAGACCGTCGTCAAAATCCCTACCACATGCCCACACGCACCGCCTTCTCTTCTACACGTAGTGCTCACACTTCATCATGTCTGAGCTCCACGTGTCACCACGCGATGACATATAGGGTGCACCTTGTTGTCCTAAGTTGGAATGTGGTCTTTGTTTCTCTTATCATGTTTGTGGAGTGGCCAGAAATTAGAAGCAATCAAAAAAATTCAAAAGATTTTCTTCCTTCTCTGCACAGTCAGTTTTTACCCCTTTATTGTACAAATTCAACACTATTATTGCACACCTAACAGCTCTCTTACCGTTTTTTCTCGAAAATTAACATCAAGATCTTCAATTGTGCAAATCGACCTCAATTTCAACCAAAATAGCAAACACCTACCAATTAATTTCTCGACCCAAATCCAAACCTCACTCGTGGTTGCCAAATAACATTAACGACAAAGGATAATATAGTGGCTACAATAACATAAAGGGAGAAGAGAATAAGGAACAGACCAAGCAAATCTCTCAATTGCACAGGACACAGTTGCTTCTTTTCTCTATGTTGCACACACATGTTCTTCCTCAACAAAGAGGCTTATTTATGAAATTAGGGAAATGAAACACAATGAGCCAACAATAGGTATATTGTCAAATCATAATATATAGGCTAAACACAAATTGGGCATGGGCCAACAAACTAAAGAGAAGTAAGCTAACTCATAAAGGGTCGTCCAACCAATGAACGGACCATGTGCAGTACGAGTTAATAGTTACTTCTAGTGGTCCCAATTTGTTCTTAGGTCAAGCCAATCAATTGTGGTGTCGATACAATTAATCCAACAAAAGTTTTAACATCATCGTCCAAATTTATTTGGTATCAAAACCCACCCAACTTGGAACCAAAACTGACTTAAGGTTAAATGCCTAATTATACCGATTCTTAAATCAATTTTGGCTTTGATCCAAATCGAAGAACAAATTTTTTACATTAAAAAAATTCAATATAGAAGCACAACATTACCAAAATCCAATATAGAAGCACGTAGATTTTTATAAAACTTTAGTTCAAATCTTAGCTAATTATGTCAAACCCAAGCCAACAATTGTACATATACAATCTCAAAAATAAAAAATGGCTTCAATGTAGGTCTTTGATAATTTGTATTTATTTGGTTTGCTTTTAAGATTTTAATTTAGTTAAGAGATTAAATTTTAACAAAAAATTGTGTTGAATCGGGGGTTGCAATCAACCTAGAACCTGAACTAACCGACCAAATTTATTCATATATCTGTTTGACCCAAACTGAAAAGGTATAAAAAACTAATCCAAATTGACCCAAACTGGTTTAGGTTGGGTCAACGATTTAGGCAAGTAAGCGAGTAAAACGCCCACGTGTATTTAAGAGCAAATGTACAAGTAACTTAAATTTTAGTACACTTTGCTTTGGAGATGATGTGTTCGCTAAAGTTCCAAGATTTAGACAACGCATATTTAAATATGAAGATTAGGGGTGTCCAAAAGTTCCGAACCGAACTGGACCGAACCGAACCGAGCGGTTCTTCATAAATTAAATATCCAAACGGGTACCCGAATCGAGAACCGATGGGTTTGGATCGGGTCTCGGGTCTAGACCAAGAACCGAATAAGAACCGAAACTAAATAATTTTTTTATTTTTTATATTGAATTAATTAAATTATTTTATTTTTTTCTAAACAAATTAGCAAATTAATTAAATAAATCAGATTATTTCATAATTTTAATTTTAAAGCCCAAATCATTTTTAAAACCCATTAGACCATTTTAATTTGAAACAAATGAATATACTTTATGTAGTGTTGCTGTAATAATAATATCTACTTTTTAGTATTTGTATGCATTGAATTAATCTTATTGGACGGCTAGTTATTCATATGTTTTTGAATTGGACTATGTTAATTTGTAAAAGTTACGAATAAAATGTCATTAGTTGTATTTATGTAGTGTTAATGTAAATATTAAAAAAAATTAATTATGGTACGGAACCGAACGAAACCGAACCGAACCGAATGGAACCGAACCCGAACGGTTCCATAATAATATTTGGACCCGACGGATCCATTTATTAAATACCCGAAAGTTTTGGGTCGGTTCGAGTCTCTTCATAATCGAACCGAACCGACCCACGGACAGCCCTAATGAAGATCAATGTTCCTAATTCAATTAATAATCTCTCCATACGATCTACTTATGTCTCTATGAAAGATGCGAGCATACAAGGATGAGTTCAATGACAAGAACTTCAAAACGATCATGAAAAACATAGATGTATAAATGTATTCCCTATCGTACTTTATAATGATTACTACTAAATACCAAATTCACATTCATTTTTTTGAATGTAAATAGAAATTAAAAGATAAGTGATCAATTAATTGAAAAAAGTTCATAACAATTATATACAACGAAATATCAAAATCCAAAATTAAATGTCAAAACTTCTAGCACCTACACAATTAGTCAATCATCAAAGCAATTACAAGAACACAAAATAGTTGATACAACATCACCCTGTATGAAAAATTGGAAAGAAGGGGGAAATAAATCTTAAAAGTTTTGAATCTTTTCAATGGCTCCTTGATCAACCTCCTTCTATTCTTCTTCTTCTTGTTCAACCCAAGAAATTATTGTATGAAAGTGTATACGAATGCATTTTCTAACAAGCTTCTTCAAAGTTTCAAAAGAATATGTGAATTGTAGATCAAACCTTTATTGGCTCTCTACCTTGAAAGATTTATGAATTTCTAACCCTAAGAGCCTCCTTTGGCTTGAATAGTTTGTTTATGATTAATCCCCACAAGCTTCCTTGAATCGTTGGATGAATATATTTATTTATAGGCCCCAAGATTAGCTCAAAATCTTTGTCCTAATTCATTTCCCAAAAGAGGTTGATTCAAAATAGGAAACAAGATAATTTGTGTTTTGTATAACCAGGTTATCGCGTGGTATAAACATTTTCGATTGTATAGGTATAAACCAAAACGTTAAGTCATGGAGATTAACTCATTTCTATCGTATGTTTATAAGTCTTGTGATCTCAAGACTTCATTTCTTTCTATTCTAGATTCATTCAAGTTGGTCCCCATTCAACATATTTCGTGCAGCCTTGGTCCCTTTTCAAGTTTCGTCCAACTTTGGTCATTTTTCATCCTAAACTTCAATTTTGATGTTGAAACTTCCAATATCTACAAGATTGGTCCTCAAAACTTCATAATCATTCAAAATTGGTTTGTCACAAGTTATGAAAGTTTGTAATTTAGTCCCTAAACTTGCCAATACTTGAATTTGACCCTGAAACTCATGAATCGCGGATTTCTTCATTAATTCTTCCAAATGGTCAAATGCAATCTGGTTGGTTATCAATTGATCCCAATCAACTCCATCTAGGCTATGATTTCAACTTTTTCAAACCAATTGCATCTAAATGCATCCAAATTGGGATTTTACCTACATTTAATCATATTTACACTAAATTAGGTAGATGTCTACTCAATATATCAATATATAAACAAGTATGAGAGCCAAAATAAGTGCATAATATGCACTTATCATGATGCAAAAGGATTGGAGCACGATTTTCTTGAATTTTAATATGTTTTGAATATTTTTAATTTATGTACTTAATTAGTTAAGGTCAATTTGTGCCATTTTGCAGGAATGCCTTTAGTAGATAGTCCAACCAATGATCTGCTTCAAAATCTTGGGAACGCAACTAACTATTTCATCTACGACCTACTGAACACTGAGCCTTGAGCCGAAAGGATAGATTTTGTTCGTCGAAAGCGCATTGTCTAATGATTTGTTGATCAAGAATTAAGTCTCGACATTATTCAACGTATTAAGGAGTCTTGTTTGTAAAGTATTTGTTATTCTTGTGAAGGATTAGCACTATTTGACTGCGTTATATGTTCTTATAATTTCTTTCTTCTGACTACATTGTTTTAATTAGTAGAACATAGCGATATTCATGATTGAGACTGGTTGATGTCTTTGAAGCCCCAATGGATGATCAAAATCTTTTGTTCGTTTCAATTTAGCGGTTGAAAAGAATTCGGACTTAGGTGATAATTGTTATGAATTTAGATCGCAAGATAATAACGATAATGAAATAAACAAGAAAATAAATACCAAGATTTACCTGTTAACTTAATACGGGCAAAAACCACGGGTAGAGGAGGAGAAATACGCTATATTCAATAACAGTTGTGTTTACAAAATCTCAATGCACTCAATTGAAATCTAAAACTCTCAAGATATTATATGTATCTCTGTCTATTATGTTTTGTTATGTTATTCTATTCAAGTCGTGCCATATACCCTAGAGAATATGTTCTAGAAGAATAGGAGTCCAAAACTGTGTCAAAACCAAAAACGGGCCTGGGCCGGAGCGACTGTGGGTAAGAGGTAGGCGATAGCCCCGGCGCTCAAGCGACAGGGCAGTGCTAGGTGAGCGACCAAGTCTCGGGTTGTTTTCTACCGGTCTCGCTCAAGCGTCCACCTAGTACTAAGCTGGCGAAAATGCGACAACTTTTCTCCGGTTCATAATTTTTCTCTTCAAGGCCACTCCAATTTAGACTCCAATACACACTAGAATTTGGGTCAAACCACAACAAATCTCCACCTCAAACCAAATTCCAACATAAGAAATTTCAAGTCACGACTCCATCAATAAATACCACTCATCCTCTTCCAAACAAGCCCCAATGGACTAAATCAATAACAAACACCCACTAAGTTCAAGCAATATTCAAACTTAGCAATAGGAAGTGGTTTTGTCATTATATCAGTAGGATTATCCTTGGTATCAACATTTTTCACTACAATATCACCACAAGCAATCACATCATAGCACAAAATGATACTTCACATCAATGTTCTTAGTCCTCTCGCGAAACATCTAATACTTAGTCAAGAAAATTGCACTCTAACTATCATAAAATATTATAGATATTTGCAAGTTTTCACTGATTTCACCAATCAATCCTCTTAGCTACATAATGTCCTTACATGCTTCTGTAATGGCCATGTATTCTACTTTTGTTGTATACAAAGCTACTGTATTTTGCAAAGTAGCTTTCCAGATGATAGTACAGCCTCCAAGGGTAAACACATACCATGTAAGTGATCTCCTCTTATCAAAATCCCCTGTATATTCTGAATCCACATACCCAATGACTCCATCTGAATTTTTACCAAAATGCAAACAAATAGAGAGCCCCTCAAGTATCTGAAGATCTATTGCACTGTTTTCCAATATTCCTCGCCAAGATTTGCCATATATCTGCTAATTGCACTAACTACATGTGCCAAATGAGGTCTCGTACAAACCATAATATATATAAACGAACCGACTGCACTGGAATAAGGAACCCGAGATATGTAATCAATGTCTTCATCTGATTGAGGACACAAGTTAGATGATAATTTGAAGTTGGCAACCAAGGAAGTACTGACAGCCTTCGCATTCACCATATTGAATCTTTCAAGCACATTCTCAATGTATCATTTCTGACTCAAATACAATCTGCTAACCTTTCTATCCCTCAAGATTTCCTTACCAAAAATATTCTTTGTTGCTCCCAAGTCCTTCATATCCAACTCCTTGCTGAGTTGAAACTTTACATTTCTTGTAACACCCCGAAAATTTATAGAAAATTTTATTTGTACTGTACGCTACATTTTGGAAAGTTAGGGACTAAAGTGATGTAAGTGATAATTCAATTTTATTTGGGTCAAATATTAGATTTCAATAGAACAAAAATAAGTATACTAATATTGGGCTCGTTGGATAGCTCGTCATTAGTTATGCATATTAGGCTCAAGAAAAAGTTAATTCAATTAAACGAGGGTCAAGTTATCGAGGTTGAAAGATATTGTCTTAAATTTTTATTTGATTTAAATTAATTAATGGAGTAGACGTGTAGAGTAGGTTTTGGTAAATTATTATTTGATATATATATATATATATATATATATATATATATATATATATATATAATAAAGTTTAGAAGCATCGACGTGAGTAGGAGAAAAGGGGTGTCAATTGATTCCATTTTTAATAATATTTAATTGCCTTGATTTTGAGAAAATGGTAATGCTAGCCACCTTGTCCTTGTTTGATTGATGAGAAAGGAAGTAAACTTTTAAATTTGTATGGATTACCGGGTGGGATTGAGACCTTTTGGAAGGGAAAAACACGTTATTTTGGAGATTTTTAGGTTATTTCCTCTTTCGACTTTAAATACCATACAAACAAAGTAGCAATTATTTACCTTAAAGAGAAAAAGAAAAGGGAGAACATAGATACATTTTATTGTGGCTGCAAGCACAAATTTAAGTTTTGGGAATGTGGATTTCTTGTTTTCTCTTCCAATCATTTCTTTTATCAAATGAGGTAGGATTACGAGGTGCAAGTGGTTTGTCCCGTTTAAATTATTTCTTTATGTTGATAATTATTATACTTATGAAAGTTATGATTATGATATGATATGAAATGACCATCCGGTACCAAAGATATGATATATTATGAGCTTTTATCGGTTTCTAAAGATATGATATGACAGTATGATATTTTTGATGCATGATTTAATATTTTATTCGGGATTGCACCATTAATCGTGTCCTACTAAGTATTTCCATATACTCATCCCTACTCATTACAGGTTTGTCCGGAACGAATGAAATTGTGGCGAAATAGTGATGTGGGCTGCCAAGTGGATCAAAGAAAAAGGCAAATAACCATTTAGTATTTTTTTTTTTATGTTTTTAAATTTAGTTGTCAAAGACTCGTTTATAAATTAATCATTTGAGTATGTTTGAAATTTTTAGAAACTCGGATATTGTGTTTAATCGATATTTATTGTTAAAAATAAAGAATGTCTTTAATTTGTTTCGTTCCGCTTTTAGTAAAAAGAAAAGTAGATTTTCGTAACACTCTAGATTGATGAAAATTTGGGGCGTTACATTTCTGACCTCTACTTTAACTTTGGCTGCTATGAGCATATCATCAACATATAATAGCAAATATGTAGTCGATCCATTATCTTCCTTTTTGAAGTACACACAACTATTATAATTACATCTGAAGAAACAATGAGTAGTCATGAATGAATAAAACCTCCTATACCACTACTTCGGTGATTGTTTTAATCCATACAAGGACTTCTTCAATAAGCACACACAATCTTCTTTCCTAGAGACTATGAACCCCTCAAGTTGTTGCATGTAGATGCTATTCTCAAGTTCTCCATGTAAGAATGATGTCTTGACATCCATCTGCTCGAGCTCCAAGTCATTCTTAGCCACCACTCCAAGTAAAGCTCTGATGGAATTATGCTTTACAACTAGTGAGAACACATTTGTAAAGTCAACAACTGGAATCTAATGGTAGCCATTTGCCACTAATATAGCCTTGTATCTAGCATCTTCAATCTCTGATGTACCTTCCTTTCTTTTGAACACCCATTTAGAGTGAACAACATTTTTTCCTTTAGGTAATTTCACCAAATCTCAAGTGTTATTTTTGCTCGAAGACTCCATCTCCTCCTGCATAGCAATCATCTATCTGCTAGAAACACTGCAACTGACTGCCTCTGAATATGTAGTAGGGTCCTCAGTGGAATCAATTTCTTCTGCCACACTCAATGCATAAGCTACTAAATCCGCTTTTCCATACTTCTGTGGAGGTCAAATCTGTCTACGAGTTCTATCCTTAGCTATTGAATAATGTGGTGCTTGTGGTATAGGCAAAGTATGCAAGATATTATTGTCTGTCAACTTCGAACTGGATTGATCTGTAGTAGACTGTTTTACAACCTCTGATTGTTCCTTTAAACCAATTTTCAACTCCACCTAAGTTGAATGATTCTGCTCCTCAATTTTATGAAAATCCCCAAGAAGTGAACCACGAACCATAACAAGTTCATCAAATACTACTTCCATACTAACAACCATCTTTCTTGTCTCAGAGAACATCATAATACATATCTGATGAGTGTTCTACACTCATGATATTTATATCACTTAATTCGTTATTTTGTGATTCTTGAGAGAGTTTTAGAGTGTTTTTATGAGTGTTTTGATGTTGTGATGTAGGTTGATGAGATTGAAGAAAATAAACAAAAGTTGGAAAGGAAATGGCTAAATTGTAAGAGATCTAAAGTTCGGGGACTAAAGTGCAAATATTGAAAAGTTATACCAAACCTCACAATGAAGATTTGAGAGTGATCGGAGCCAATTGGATGAAGAAAGATGTCAAAGGGATCAAATTTAGTCAAAATATGATCACAAATCAATTTACAACCGAAAAGTTTTGCTCCAGATTTTTAGTCTCATATTGAGACTCATTTTTGACATAGTGAACGATTGAATTGGAGAATGATATCTGAAGCAAAGTTGTAGGCCTTTGAGTTAGCTTTCCAACGCAACTTGAATCATCTCAATCGGATATCAGGAGAAAGAGTTATGTTAAAAATACTGAAGGAAGCGTAAACTGAATTTCAGCGAACCGGGTGCCTTGGCGCGCAAGATGGGCGCCTTGGCGCCCACAATGCTGAAAATCAGCAGACTACGCGGCGCCCAGGCGCCCAATCTGAGCGCCCGGGCGCCCGATACCGAGAAAGAGAAAAAATGGAAATTTTAAAAGATTTTCGGCCCGGTCCAACCCTATTTCGTCTTGCAACTTGTGGACACTATAAATACCATCATAAAGACCTAATTTTAGGGGTTGGAGAAGGAGGAAAAAGATACAAAACGGCTAATTCTTCAAGGACAATAAAAAGAAGGGTTTGAAGAAATCAAGTGAAGAAAGGGTGGAAACATCAAAGGGGACTTCGATCAACACTCCAAAAAGAGTTTTTCTTACCTCCTCCTTTATGTTTTTCATTGTACATTGTTTAGATTTTATGAATTTCTTCATGAACTAAATAATTTAGCTAGGGTTTGATGTAGCCACTTGAGATTATGATTTGATGAATTTATAATTACTTCTTTTGGATTTCCCACATGTATTTAATTGTGTCATGAATTTAATGCTTTCAATTACCTGATCAATAATTGAATGAATAGATGCTAGTCAATTCCGGCACTCGAGAGAGGGGAATTTAGGCGTGATCATAGGATTGACGCAACGTAGGTTTTATGGGTTTCGAGAGAAAGTGTAAAATCTATGAAGCTTACTTCACAAAAGAATCGGGACTTTGATAAATTCTAGGTTTTAATTCGGAATAGAGATATTGGGATTGAATTGTAGGATTAATTTCTAGCCCGCACTCGAGAGAGGGGAGAGAAATACAATTGGATTCTTGCTTTTAAATATTGAAAAATTAATTGGATAATTTGATATCATTGAATCATAATTGAAAGTTGGTGAAATCATTCCCTAGGCTTCTTCATTTTGATAATTTATATTCCTCAATTTTGTCTCAACCAATTTCATTACTTTAGTTTAAAACAATCAACCAATCATTCATCAATTGTCTAGATAAAATAGAAGTTGCATAATTATAGTACTTAGTGAAATTAAATTACAATCCCCTCTGACATCCTAACTTTCATACTATATTACAAAACTTGACACCGTACACTTGCGGCATAAATTCACGTTATAGAAAACGCGTGACAAGTTTTTGGCGCCGTTGTCGGGGATTGTTTAATTTAATTTTCACTAATATTATTACCAAGTAGCTTTTATTTTAATTTAGATTATTTTTATTTTTTTTTATTTTGTTAATTTTATTCACCCACCTTGATCTCTTTGATATTTTTTCAGGTACTATTCAATAATATGTGCATGATTCTAACGTTGGCAAGAGAGCATAACAACTTCAATAAGTACTCTCGACATGGATAAAAATGACGTGCTTGTAGAAGACATCTTTTATCAACTTTGCTATGGGATACATTACACTGAGCAATGTTTGCAGAGACGCACCGACTCCCGTGCGATAAAGCTTTTAGGATTCATAGAATATTTAAGATGTCGAAAAGAAGCAATTGACAAATCTGATGAATGCTACATGCCTTTGGGAGATTATGTACCAGACGATTGGGATGAGGACATCACACTTGAGGGAAATGGTCCTCCCTTGTTTAACGAGAGGGTAATTGCAAAGTACTATAACAAACTTGCTAAGTTGGAAGAGTGCAACATACGTATTGGAGACTGGAGTTACTGGAATGAATTGAAAAGGTGGAAATACAATCTACTAGAAGGGGTTGAAAATAGAGACTTCTCGTTGCCCGTGGACTTACACTGTGAACTGACTATTCAACCTGAAGAAATATCAATTATTGAAGAAGAACAGAAAGATGAAGACAAAATAATCACAAAGGATCCAAGCGAAGAAGTGACAATTAATGAAGATGAATTGAACACACATTCATTCGATCTCATTGATTGTCCAACAATTGAATTTGTGATTAAGCTTGAGGAGGAGCATGAAGTCTACATAGTTGAATTCGAATCGGATAGAATAGACAATTCGTATCACATGGAAAGGGGTAATGTTGAGTTTTGGAGATCCAATGAAAAGTGGAACAATACCAAAAGAAGAAAAATGGACAAGGCATCCAAAGCCTTCTTTAGATGTCCATGAGTCAATTGCCAATGTCAAGCTAATGACGTTAAAGAAGCGCTTCTTGGGAGGCAACCCAAGCTTTCTTCCCCTTTTGATTTATTTTGCTTTTGAATTTATGATAGTTTAGTTTATTTTATAGTTTAGTTAGAATTCTTCAGCCATACCCCATTCCCCTTAGGCCATTAAGTATTTAAGTTGGTTGTTAGATGTTTGAATTAAGTAACACTTGTTCCATGTAATTAATCTCTAAAATTTGATTTTTCAGGAACATGACGTAGCGAAACATCCAAGCCAAAATTGACAAGGAGAAAATGGGATGCATCTCAAGTTTGGAGGGAAAGATAGAAGAAACATCCACCAACACCAGCATCATAAACACCACAACGTCACGGGCAATACAGACAATTCAGGGAAGTCTCTTCCTTTTTCTTTAATTTTACATTGAGGACAATTTTTAATTTAAGTTTGGGGGTGTATTATAAATTGTGTCTAATTGCCTTAGTTTTTTTTTTTTTTTTTTTTTTTGTGTGTGATTTGTGTGCATAAAAAAAAAAATTTTTTTTTTTTTTACACATTTTAACAGGTTTGTCTGAGTTAGATAGCCTTGCCGGCATTGGTTTATGTAATTGAGAACATGCTTTTGTTTATGAATTGTGAATAAATTTTTTGCTTATTCATGAGAAACGGAAAATATTTATGCACGCGAGTTAATTGTGATGTTGTACATGAGTAGATTGATTCATGTTTATAGGTTGAAATAGAGAACTTGGATGCTATACCCACGTAACCAATAAACAAGATTCACATCCCTAAACTAAATATAGGATGTTTGGATGGTCGAACTTTTGTAGGGAGACATGGATGTAGATGTGGATTCCATGTGTGCTAAATGTTGTGTGGACTGTCTGAGACCTATGGGATGAAAATTGGGTGAAAAACCTAAGTTAGAGGTCAATTTTCGAGAATAAGTGTTTAATAAAGGGCATTGCACTAATCACTGTATAAAAGGGAAGCCACCTTAAAAAAGATCCTAATGAGGACAATCATAACAATCTTATTGTAAGGTGTCTCTTCGTAGCCTTTATGACTCGAGTGAATAAGTCTGCAAGGGTTTAAAATCTGGTGCCCTAAAGTCATTTGATTTGGGAGTCATCGGCCTAAAGCTCGCTACAGGGGTCATTTAGAAAGCTCAATGGAGAACGTCCCCACATAAGATATATATAAAAAAAAAAAAAGAAACAAGTGCATAAAACAGAAGCGCACCATATACCTTAATTAAGCCCTGAACACTTATTTTGGAGGATTAGACTTCTGATAAGGGGTTAGTAACTTGGTTGAGTCTTGAAGGTTGAAGCAGTCATAATAAGGAGAATCCATATTTGTTGATATGTTGAACTGCAATTAGTGAAATCCGACCAAACTTGAGTGGTGTAAGAAGTAGTATTGAATATCAACTGTAGAATACACCTTGGGGAATGAAAAGAAAACAAGTTTGGGGTGTATGAATCCCACGAGCGAAGTAAGGAAATATTTGACTTTTTAGGTCGGGAATTGGATCTATTTATTAATGTACAGCGTTGCACTTAACTCTTCACACACACACCCGTTTTGCATTGAATAGGTAGGAAGTGAGCTTTTACATTATAATTTTGAAGCGATTCATGAAATTGATGTTATGTTTTCAATTCTGAGCTATGAAGGCAAGATATCTAGCACAATTTATTTTAAGTGGTTTTGTTCGTATTTATCTGTTTGTGTGTTTGTTAGTAATTTCCTTTAGTTCGGTGTTTGCTCGAGGACAAGCAAAATATTAAGTTTGGGGGTATTTGATGAGTGTTCTACACTCATGATATTTATGTCACTTAATTCGTTATTTTGTGATTCTTGAGAGAGTTTTAGAGTGTTTTTATGAGTGTTTTGATGTTGTGATGTAGGTTGATGAGATTGAAGAAAATAAACAAAAGTTGGAAAGGAAATGGCTAAATTGTAAGAGATCTAAAGTTCGGGGACTAAAAAGCAAATATTGAAAAGTTATACCGAACCTCACGATGAAGATTTGAGAGTGATCGGAGCCAATTGGATGAAGAAAGATGTCAAAGGGATCAAATTTAGTCAAAATATGATCACAAATCAATTTACAACCGAAAAGTTTTGCTCCAGATTTTTAGTCTCATATTGAGACTCATTTTTGACATAGTGAACGATTGAATTGGAGAATGATGTCTGAAGCAAAGTTGTAGGATTTTGAGTTAGCTTTCCAACGCAACTTGAATCATCTCAATCGGATATCAGGAGAAAGAGTTATGTTAAAAATACTGAAGGAAGCGTAAACTGAATTTCAGCGAACCGGGCGCCTTGGCGCTCAAGATGGGCGCCTTGGCGCCCACAATGCTGAAAATCAGCAGACTACGCGGCGCCCAGGCGCCCAATCTGAGCGCCCGGGCGCCCGATACCGAGAAAGAGAAAAAATGGAAATTTTAAAAGATTTTCGGCTCGGTCCAACCCTATTTCGTCTTGCAACTTGTGGACACTATAAATACCATCATAAAGACCTAATTTTAGGGGTTGGAGAAGGAGGAAAAAGATACAAAGCGGCTAATTCTTCAAGGACAATAAAAAGAAGGGTTTGAAGAAATCAAGTGAAGAAAGGGTGGAAACATCAAAGGGGACTTCGATCAACACTCCAAAAAGAGTTTTTCTTACCTCCTCCTTTATGTTTTTCATTGTAGATTGTTTAGATTTTATGAATTTCTTCATGAACTAAATAATTTAGCTAGGGTTTGATGTAGCCACTTGAGATTATGATTTGATGAATTTATAATTACTTCTTTTGGATTTCCCACATGTATTTAATTGTGTCATGAATTTAATGCTTTCAATTACCTGATCAATAATTGAATGAATAGATGCTAGTCAATTCCGGCACTCGAGAGAGGGGAATTTAGGCGTGATCATAGGATTGACGCAACGTAGGTTTTATGGGTTTCGAGAGAAAGTGTAAAATCTATGAAGCTTACTTCACAAAAGAATCGGGACTTTGATAAATTCTAGGCTTTAATTCGGAATAGAGATATTGGGATTGAATTGTAGAATTAATTTCTAGCCGGCACTCGAGAGAGGGGAGAGAAATACAATTGGATTCTTGCTTTTAAATATTGGAAAATTAATTGGATAATTTGATATCATTGAATCATAATTGAAAGTTGGTGAAATCGTTCCCTAGGCTTCTTCATTTTGATAATTTATATTCCTCAATTTTGTCTCAACCAATTTCATTACTTTAGTTTAAAACAATCAACCAATCATTCATCAATTGTCTAGATAAAATAGAAGTTGCATAATTATAGTACTTAGTGAAATTAAATTACAATCCCTGTGGGTTCGACATCCTAACTTTCATACTATATTACAAAACTTGACACCGTACACTTGCGGCATAAATTCACGTTATAGAAAACGCGTGACAATATCCCTTCACACCTGATTTATACCCAAGAAGGATGCACTTTTAGACCTAGGCTCCAACTTCCTATTATCCACATGAGCATAAGCGGACACTCAAAAATCTTCAAATCAGAATAACAAGAAGGTTTACCAGACCATACCTCTTTTGGTGTCTTTTTATCAATGGCAGTTTAGAGTGAGCGATTAATCAGAAAACAAGCTGTAATACTAGTTTAGCCTAAAAAGTCTTAGACAATCCAGAATTTGAAAGCATACAACGAACATTTTCCATTAAAGTTCTATTCATCCGTTCTGCCACACCATTCTATTGAGGAGTTCCAGGCACTGTAAAGTGTCTCAAGATGCCTTCAGCCCTACAGAAGCTATTGAATTTATCTGAGCAAAACTCCAACTAATTATCTGTGTATAGACGTTTCACCTGCTTTCTAGTCTGCTTTTTTACCAATATTTTTCACTCATTGAAGGTCCCAAACACATCACTCTTCTACTTCAAGAAAAATACCCAAACTTTCCTGGAGAAATCATTAATCACTGTTAACAAGTAATAGTGGCCTCCTTTTAATGGTACCACGGCTGGTCCCCAAAGATTTAAATGGATATATTTAAGTATTCCCTTCATGTTATGTCTTCATTTCATGAATCCGACTCTCTTCTGTTTTCCAAAGACACAATGCTTACAAAAAATTATTTTAATCTTCTTCCCATCAATAAGTCTCCTTCTACTCATCTATGCTATGCAATTCTCACTCATATGTCCAAGCCTCATATGCCAAAGTTTTGTAATTTCATCATCCATCAAAGAAGAAGTAAAGACTGCTGCATCCCCTATTAATGTGGACCCATGCAAAATGTACAAATGTGTAGAGCTTTTATGTCCATTCATGATAACAAAAGCACATCGGCTCACCTTCAAAACTCCACCTTCACCAGCGTATCTATAACCATTTGAATCAAGTGCACTCAATATATAAGATTCCGCTTCATCTCTGAAACATGCCTTAGATCGATAAGTGTTCTAATATCCCTATCGAACATTATAATTTTGACTGTACCAACTCTAACAATTTTGCAAGGCGCGTTGTTTCCCATAATAATTGCACCTCTCAAAACTTCTTCATATGTTGAAAAACAGTCCTTATTGGGACATATGTGTAAAGTACAAGCCAAGTCAAAAACCTATTCCTCATATGGTTTGGAATCTATGTCAGAAATCACGAGAAGCTCTCCTTCACTATGCCTATCTTTTACAACATCAGCCTCCGCTGAAATAATAGGTTACTTTCCTTTCTCAGTAGCACCAACAGCTTTATTTATGTTCTTCAAAACATAGTAATCAACTCTTATATGCCCCTTATTCTTACAATAGTGACATGTCTTCTTAGCATGTTTAGATTTCGATATGTCCCTTATTTTTCTCTCAAGATTCCTATCTTGATTTCTCTCACGCACAATCTAGCATTCAGCATGATTTACAAATCCTCCATCAAAAGTCCTCATCTTCTCCTTAGATAGTAAAGCATCATAGACCTCTTCTTCCACGGTGAGAGTTTCTTGATTATAGAGAATAATATCTCTAAAAGTCACATATGACGACAACAGAAAACATAACAACACAACGCTAAGTCATCATCGTCATACTTAACCTCTAATGTCTCCAAATCGACTATGATTTCTTTGAACATAGATAAGTGACTATCCAATAACGTACCTTCAGACATCCGGTAAGAATATAAGCATTGTTTTAAGTGTAGTTTGCTGGTCAATCTCTTTGTCATACAAAGTTGCTCCAACATCAACCACAACGCAACGACACTTTTCTCTTTTAGAACATCCTGAAGAATTTGATTTGAAAGATGTAGATGATTTTAGATTGGGCTTTTTGATCCCTACGCTATGTTTCATCATGCGTCCAGGTAGCAAGCATCCTATCGAAGCTAAGTAAATCTTTCTCCAAATCCATCTGTGCTAGAACCGCTCGTATCTTTACTTTCCATAAGGTAAATCTTGTGTTTCTATCCAACAACAAGATATCATACTTCATTGTCGCCATACTGAATAATCAACCTCGCTCTGATACCACTTGTTATGAATCTAAATCGCAAGATAATAACAATAGTTAAATAAACAAGAAAATGAACTCCAAGATTTATGTGAAAACCCAATACTGGAAAAAACTACGGGCAAAGGAGGATAAATCAACTACAATCAATAGCAGTTGTGTTTACAAGATCTCAATGCGCTCAATTGAAATCTAAAGCTCTCAAGATATTGCATGAATCTCTCTCTATTGCGTTCTATTATGTTATTCTATACAAGTCGTGCCATATATATGTAAAAACCCTAGTCAAGCTTTTTGTCATGCAAAGTTGCTCCAAAAATAGGTGAATAGGAGTCTAAAACAGCGTCAAAATCGAAAATGAGCTCAGGCCGTATAAGCGTTGTTTTAAGTGTAGCTTGCTAGTTAAGCTTTTTGTCATGCAAAGTTGCTCCAACTTCAACCACAACCCAGCGGCGCTTCTCTCCTTTCGAACATCCTGAAGAATTTTATTTGAAAGATGTAGATGAATTTGAGGTTAGGCTTTCTGATCCCTACACTGCTTTTCATCCTGCATCTAGGTAGCAAGCATCCTATCAAACCAAAGCAAGGCTTCCTCCAAATCCATTTGTGCTAGAACCACTCGCATCTTCACTTTCCATAAGGTATATCTCGTGTTTCTATCCAACAACAGGATATCATACTTCATTGTTGCCATGCAGAATAATCAACATCACTCTGATTACACTTGTGATTCTGGATCGCATGATAATGACGATAATTAAATAAACAAGAAAATAAACACCAAAATTTACGTTGAAATCCAATACAGGAAAAAACCATGGACAAAGGAGGAGAAATCAACTATAATCAATAACACTTGTATTTACAAGATCTCAATACGCTCAATTGAAATCTAAAGCTCTCAAGATATTGTATGAATCTATCTCTATTGTGTTTTGTATTCTATACAAGTCGTGTCATATATATATATATATATATATATATATATATATATATATATATATACACACACACACACACACACACACACACACACACACACACACACACACACACACACACACACACTAGAGAACAAGTTGTAGAAAAATAGGAGTCCAAAATCGCGTCAAAACCGAAAACGGGCTCGGGCATATAAGCATGTCGCTAGAACGAGAGGTGGGCAACAGCCCCGCCGCTCGAGTAATAGGTCAGCGCCAGGCGAGGGACCAAGTCTTGGGTTGTTTTCTATCAGACTCACTTGAGCGTCTAGCTATCACCAAGTTAGCGAAAATGCGACGATTTTTTCCTCTGGTCCATAATTTAATCTCTTCAACACCACTCCAATTTAGACTCCAATACCCACTAGAATTTGGGTGAAACCACAACAATAATTATTAAAATAGTCCCCTGATATTTTACGAAGAACGTTATGTCAAAGAATAATATTAAAGGTATAAGGATATTATGGTCTTCTTCAACATTGACAAGCTATGAAAGGAGAAAAACTTTCAGAGTTTTGTACAAATTTGAGTAGCAAGTTAAAAAATCATTTGGAATTTATGCAATTAAGAATGGAAAATGTGGAACTGCTATCAAATCTAGAAACAACTAATTTATTCGAGATAGAATATTTGGGGACTTCTTGTTCGGTATTTACTTAAGCATGTGCAACATAATTAAATATTTTGAGGGTTGGTCATAGTTACAGACAGAAAGTCCTAAGAGATAACAATTTTACCAATGAAAATTCCTTCGGTAAAAGATAACACTCTTACCAAAGGAATTTCTATAGGTAAAAGACTTATCATTACGTACAAAAATGTCATTGGTAAAAAATAGTCATTACCAATTGAATATCTGTTGGTGAAAGTGTTTCATTACCAACTGAAAATCCGACGGTGAAAGTATCATCGTTACTTACAAATAATCTGTCAGTATAAGTGTCATCATTTCCTATAGATATTTCGTTGATAATTATTTAAGTAAAATTGTATTGCCTTTATTCCTATGAAAATTCCGTAGATAATAAAAATTACTTTTCACTAACGGATTTTCCGCTGGCGAATCTTTTTTTTAATAAAAATGGGTAAAAAATTTTACAATCTGGTAATTAATAATCAATATTTCTAAATTTTAATAGATTAATTAAGTTATCATATTGAAATTTCAAATGCCATGTGTCTACATATCATCATTTCGTAATCCAAAGCTAGAAGGAAATTAAAAGTTTGGAATATTTAGTTCCATAAGCATGCTTCTCACCATTTTTCGCATATCAATCCTGTAATTTTTTCAACTGGTTCGAGATGTACGGTGAGATCATCAAGCATTCCATTATTTTCTTCTATTGTATTTCTGTAGATGAAAGATTTTTAAAAAATTGATTTGTCACCTATAGAATATCCGCAGGTGAAAGATACAAAGGTTAAAAACTACATTAGGCGCATATTATCCGTTAATAAAGATCTATCAACTTTACCAACAAAAATTTCGTTGCTAATTACCATAATTGAAAGTATATTACTTTTACCAGAGATAATTCGTTTCTGATAATTATCATTGGTGAAAAGCTATTTTTTAGTAGTGTGGTCAATTTAGTCAACTTAGTCAACTCACTATATCTTTACGTTAATCGGGGTAAGCCTTTAAGTGCATTCAATCACCAAAGAACTATTTTTAGAATCGTTCATTTCAACTTTTGATTTAATTACAATTCATGATGGAAGAAAATACAAAAGGGTTTCCAAATACATCACCGAGTCTAAGGAAAAAACGAGAAAAAGATCTTCTTGCATTAAGAATCTGCCTGCTTATATCTTGAAACCCCAATTTTTTTCCTCTTCTCCCCGGTATCTTTTTCCTCTTTTCTTATTTGTATACCGGGAATAACCCATTTGTAAACTCTCCTTGTTTTAACCTTCTTTTGAAGTACTAGACCCGCCTCAAAAGTCTTGCATTCGGAAGGCCAAAAATAGCCCCAAAAATAAAATAAAAAACTAAATTTCCCTTGTCTAATTGATGTTTGCTTTCAGAAGTCAGATCTCAGTAAACATGGATTCTTCTTGGAGCTCGGGTGGGCTATGATTTTCAACCCATAATCTGTAAGTGTTATGCCCTAGGTCCAATCAACTTTGGACATAAACACTTTGAATATATATAATCAATGCATATGTATGGCAATATCTATTATTTAATTGAATTAATATTCTAATAATATAAATAATAGAATCCGTAGATTCAAGTTTTGGTGATTTGTTAATCACAAGGAGTTGTGATTGTGAGATACAAATTACATATGACTGAATCTTAAATCGTCCGTGGTCGAAGTAATAACGAGATACGGATATCGTTATTACGGATAGACTATCGCGTGTGGCATTCTTACTTGTGAAGTAAGTAGCTGATCTCACAAGCTAAAGTGTGGTGACACTTGAATGAACACGTGGATGTTTTGTTATAGAACAAAACATTGGAGACCCGCTGAGAGATTCCACATGGATAACTATCTAAGTGTTAGTGGTTAATCTCTAACGTTCGGTAGTGGAATTGGTCCTTTGACTTGAGGTCATCATAGTACTTTATACGAGGGCAGTCATACTTTGGTGATGTTGGATGTTGCTCTGTCAAGGGTCGCTAATACAGCATCGTTCGGGTATGTCAAGAATCATATGAAGGTAGTGAATGATCAATAGAGGATTCGTCACTCTTAGATAGTAAGAGATTATGATCTACATTTTGTCCAGTTAAGTTAATAATGAAATCCTTGGCCAAGGTGAACTCATAAGTCGGAAAAGAGTTTTCGACGTACATTGACTTAACAAGAGGATAAAAGATATGATCGATAATTGAGATTGACACATATCCATATCTCATAATTGATCGGATCATATTGACGAAAGGATTATAGTTTCACGGTAAACGAACAAGTTTGGTTTTGTCATGCTACGTGATATTTCCCATCACATGTATTGCCCTGATACATTGCTAGATGTCAATCTGGGACAACGAAAATGAATTAGTGATAAATTAAAAGGGGCGTTTTAATTTATTGATTTTGATTAGATCAAAAATAATAATTCACGTCGTTCGGCATCGTGATCGGGAACCTAATGGGTCACACACAAAAGAGAATCAGAAGAATGAGATTTACCAATTTATTAATTGACAAGTGTTGGATAATTAATTAATTGGGTTGTTTATTAATAGGCCCGAATTAATTAATTGGATTGATTAATTCATGGACCAGATTTAATTAGTTTGATTAATTAAATCTTGGACCGGGTTAAGTTTAATAGATGGGCCGAGCCCATCTGGACTTATATTAATAAGCTGTTAGGGTTTGAAAAACTGTAGAGAATTTTATTATTCTTGCTAGCACAATAAAAGAAACCCTAGCCGTCATTCTTGTTCTCTGTGTGGATCACCATTGGAGGCTGGACAATTGGACAGCTTGGATTGCAGATCGTGATCATTGAAGTTCAAGGAAAAGCAAAAGAGTTTGTGGAATTCATCAAAGGTATCATTCTCATCACAGTTTCTATCTAAACACATTGCAGATCCTCGTTTGGGAATTGAAAATTGTTTAATTTCCGCTGTGCATGATAAGTAAATTCCCAACAGTGGTATCAGAGCCTACTTTGTGTTTGTTAGAAATTGTTTTGCATCATATAACAATCAAAAGTTGATTGTTACTATTTTTCTTGTTTCTAGTTTTTAAAGAAAATTGATTTCTGATTCTAAATTTGATTTGGAAACGAAAATTAATTTTGATTTAAAAAAAAAAAAAAAAAAAAAAAAAATGGATCTGAAAACCGAGGCGGCAAAAGGGGCCGTGACGGCGCTGCCTTGGCCGAGCGCCAGCGCAACCGGCGCAAAGCTTTCTTGGTACGGCCGTCGCGCAATCGGCCAGCTGCGGGACGCGGCGGCAGCGTCGCCAACTGCGTCGCGTCGTCATTCTTGCAAAGTTTCAAGACGGCGCAGCTGCCGTGTGCTACAGCCGTCTTGCAGCACACCTGGTGCCGGGGCACCACCGTGGTTCCCGTCGGAGACGGGATCTTTAAAAAAAAAAAAAAAAAAAAAAATTTAGGGTTTTACTGTTTCAGACGGGTGGAGGAGGTTGGAGGCGGGGGCCTCGTATGCAATTTATGAAATTGCAGGCCCCCCGCCTGCAATAATGGATAAAGGGTTAAGTTTGCAATTTTTTAAATGAAGGACTGTCTTGCAATTTTCGAAATTGAAGGGGTTTGTTTTTAATTTGGAACTTGGGTCAATTTACAATTTTCAAAATAGTTTTGAATTTAAATATTAAAATGGTTTTAATTTGATTTTCAAATGATTTGACCTAAAATTCAATTTTGACCCGTTCAAAATTTTATTTAAAATTGACGACTTTTTATATTTTCGTTAAAATTAGATTTTAACTTAAATATTAAACTTTGACCCTAAAGTGGATTTTATTTTATTTAGGAGTTTTATCCTAAATTAAAATATTAATTCATTTTAAATTAGAGTTGGATTTTAATTTAGTATTTAATTAAAATTTGATTTTAATTAAATTATCCACCCTAGTATATTGTTAAAATTAGAGTTGGACTCTAATTTTGACATTTAATTAAAATTTGATTTTAATTAAATTGTCTCGCCCTAAATTGTTTTTGAAATTAGAGTTTGACTCTTATTTGGTATTTAATTAAAATTTGATTTTAATTAAATAAGTTCGCCCTAATATTTTAAAATTAGAGTTTGACTCTTATTTGGTATTTAATTAAGATTTGATTTTAATTAAATAAGTTTGCCCTAATATTTTAGAATTAGAGTTTGACTCTTATTTTGTATTTAATTAAAATTTGATTTTAATTAAATTCAACCGTATTAATTTGATTATAATTAGAGTTGAACTTTAATTTGACATTTAATTAAAATTTGATTTTAATTAAATTGTTTTGCCCTAAAATTTTATTGGAATTAGAGTTGGACTCTAATTTGGTATTTAATTAAAATTTGATTTTAATTAAATAGTCCCGCCTTATATTTGTAGAATTAGAGTTGGACTCTAATTTGATATTTAATTAAAATTTGATTTTAATTAAATAAGTCCGCTAATTAAATTAATTAATTAATTTGATTAATTAATTATTTAATTCTTCCGATCCATTTGTCTAAATTAGTTTAGACGACTTTAATTGCTAGAAACTTGAAACGTGTTTGCATATAATATTAGATATTATAGGAATGCATTTATATGATGAATGTTTTATTAGTGGATGATTATGGACTCGACCATGTGGATGTGTTGAATGGTTAGCTTTATTCTTGTTGTTTTATGAGCCTGCGAGCTCTTCTTTATTTTGGACCTGCGAGTCCGTTATTATTATTATGGGCCTGCGTGTCCAATATTATTTAGGCCTGCGTGCCAACTAGTATAGGATACAAGTAGCAGCTGGACTAATTGGAGATACAAGAAGAGGAGGAGACCATAGAGATGGAGCATTGTATGAATCAATGCTATACCCCCTAGGAACTGACCGACTAGTCTTCCTTATGGCTCGGGAAGACTAGATAGTATAAGTCCATAATCGTCCACACTATTATATGTATGTTTATTTGCATGTTAGATGTATAATAAACTATATATATAATTATTACGATGAGACCTTTTGCATGCAAAACCCCTCGTTAAAAATATTAAGTCAATTTGTTATTTGCCTTCCATCATTATAGTGAAAAACGAGAGTCCTCAATTGATCTAAGCTTGTTGAGTACACTCAAGGCTGGTCGATTAGGGATATGTTTGACACTATGAAATATTAGATATTTCTGAATGATGGGTTTGACTTAACTAATATTTATCTTTTGTTGAGTACACTCAAGAAGATAAATTTTAGAGGCATGTTAAAATATTAAGTCATATTTATATTTGCCTTCCATGATTATAGTGAAGAACGAGAGTCCTAAATCGATCTTAGCTTGTTGAGTACACTCAAGGCTGGTCCATTAGGGATATGTTTGACACTATGAAATATTAGATATTTCTGAATGATGGGTTTGACTTAACTAATATTTATCTCTTGTTGAGTACACTCAAGGAGATAAATCTTAGAGGCATGTTAAGCTAACACATAAGATGTGTGAAGACAAAGAGTTGTCGGCTTAATGATCTGGGAGATGTATGGAGATACAATTGATAATAGTATCTACCCAAATGTTTTATTAGGGCTTGTTGAGTACACTCAAGGTTTTAATACAACAAATGGGATCCCAGCCCACTGGGAATCAAGTACGGATTCCATAAATTTATGTGAGAGGGTCATAAATTTTAAGTTAAACAGTGGGAGCGAAATTAATTTAATAAAATGCCATGTTAAATTAATTCATGCATTATATATATTATTTCTTTTACTTTTCGTCGTTTACATTTATTGAATCATGAGTAACCATATGGAAGAGGCATATTGTATGCCAACAACCAAAGCAAATTTTCTTGATTGACGCCGCAATCTGAGAATTGTTCTCAGGCATGAAAAATTGGTTGTGTCCTTGAGTAGTCCTTTCTAGAGACACCTGTTGATGACTCGATGAAAGAAGAGGTGGCTGCTATAATAAACACAGTGATGACGATAGTACTACAACATATGTGATGTTTGTAACTATGTCACCTGAGTTACAAAGCGACATAAGAGTATAGATGCTAACACATGATTTTTCATCTCAATATGTTGAATGATGAACAATTATACGAGGAAATGTATGATATTTCCCAGCAACTATACCAGTGCTTAATGACAGAAGAATCTTCAGTCTGTGCTTGTGTACTGAAGATGCAGACTACCTTGAGAAGTTGTCTTGATTGCGTTCAGTCATGAACAATGAACTAAGTATAGACTTGGTTCTGCAATCTCTGTCAAAGAGTTATTCATAACTAATTATGAATTTAATATGAATAAACTCGAAGCACGCTCATTGAGTTGCTGAACATGTTTAAAACTGTTAAGTCCAACATCTGTGTTTGTAGTGGACAAATCTTAGTCATAGATTCCTCTAAGGAAGTCTAAAGGATGCTTTAGGAAAGCAACCAAGATGACTAAGACAGTTAAAGCGAATAAAGACAATACCAAATCTGATGATCCTTATTATCATTTTGGAATGATGGGTCATTAGAAATGAAATTGCAAGGCTTAAATCTACTTCGTTAGTTTCATGGGTATTAGATACTAGATATAGATCTCATATTTATATAAATATGGAGAAACTAAATAAAAGTAGATCTCTGCAGAATGGAGAAGTTGACCTACACGTTGAAAATGAGCAAAAGTTGTTGCATTGCACAGCAGAAGCATATTTCCTGCCATTGCCTTTAGGCTCGATATTAGAATTAGAGAAATGTTAATTTTGTTCTCGCCATTACCAAGAGCATTAAATAAATTTCATGTTTTGACATGAATTATTTTAATGTTAAGGACAATTGTTGTTCCTTTTTATCTTGATAAGATCTTAATGGTTATGGTAAATTACAAAATGACATTTATATTCTAAATGTTGAGTGTTCTATAATGAGTATAGAAATTGAAAGGCATAAAAATGATAATCTGAATAACACCTATATCTGGCATTGCAGATTTGGTCACATAAATGAGAATGCAATTCCAAACTTACATGGAGATGTATATTTGGGTCAAATAATTTTGAATCATTTGACAAATGCGAATCATGTCTGTAAGACACTGTGACCAAATCTCCTTTTACTTGAAAAGGAAAATGATCTGCACAATTATTAGATCTAATACATAGTGATGTATGTAGATCCATATCAATTAATGTCAGGTAAAGTTTATCTTATCTCATCACATTTACTAATGATCATTTCAGAAATGATCATTTATATTTGATGAAATTCAAGCATGAATCTCTTGAAATGTTCAGGGGATTCAAGCTAGGAGTAGATAAACAAATAGGTAAACATATTCTTACACTAAAACTTGTTCGAGGTAAAGAATATCTAAAATGGAGAATTTTAGATTATCTAAAAGAGAATTAGATCCTCATGCAGTGGATTCCTCCACATACATTGCAACATAATGATGCATCTGAAATGAGGAATCGTGCACTATTAGACATAGTGCAATAGAGAACCAGCCTTGCAAACATTCAAAAGTCGTTTTGAAGTCATGCACTCATTGATACATGTTGCGTACTAAATCGTGTCTCATCTAAATCGGTTGACAAAACTTCATACGAGTTATGAAAATGCCCAACTTATCTCATATGAAAGTTTGGGTTGTGATGCTTATGTGAAGCATATTGGATCAGATAAGTTTGAAACTAGATCCGTTAAATACATATTTGTGGATATCCAATAGACAATTGGATATCAATTCTATAATCCCGTTGAGAAGAAGATGTTCATCTCAATACATGTCGTACTCTTAGAGAAAGTGTTTACTCTAAGAGAGACAGTGGGAGTAGAATAAATCTTGAAAGAGTTCAAGAGTCCACGGATATAATTAACCGAATAGATGAACCTGAGTCTTGTCCCACACCAGCTGAGGGACATACTCTTGATCAAGAAGTGGAGACTTCTGAGAACACGTTAGCTCAGTATAAATCTTGTAGGATCATTTGACCTCCTAGAAGGTACGAATCCATGATTACTAATCAAGGATAATGAACCTACTAATTACATAGAAATAAAGTCAAGTGTTGACTTAAAGAGATGGACTTGTTGTATGTAACCGAGGTTTGACCTTGGTCGACTTGCCTAATGGATTAGAACCCATAGGTTGTAAATGAGTTTACAAGAAAATGTCAATATGGATTGAAGCAAGCCTCTTGGAGCTAGAATCTTCGATTTGATACAAAAGTCAAAATGTTTGATTTTATCAAAAAATGAAGATGAAATGTGCGTTTACAAGAAGATAGTGGGAGCATTGTCGCGTTCCTGATATTATATGTATGAGACATATTATAGGAAACGACGTCTCTATATTTCAATTGTTGAAATTATAGTTGTCAGATAATTTCTCCGTGATGGATGTGAGAGAAGCAAGTTGATCTATAGAGATAGATCTAGAAGATTGCTTAACTCATCCCAATCTATACAGATAAAATCTCGAGAAGATTTTATATGGAGAAAATGAACTGAGAGTTCATGGATAGAATGATGCTAACTTCTAGTCAGACTGGAATAATAGCACATCTCAAATAGGATATTGGTTTACTCTTAAACGGTGTGTTGGAAATGTTCCAAATAACCGTTGATTCAATAATGGAAGCCTTATACATCATTGCTCTACAAAGCAACAAAAGTTGTGGTCTGGATCAGGAAGTTCATTACTGAACTTAGAGTAGTTCCTAACATTGTTGATCACACGCTTATGCATTGTGATAACAATGGAGCCATCGTGCAAGCGAAGGAACTAAGGTCTCATCAATGATCCAAACATATGTTAAGGCAGTATTATCTCATTGGAAAGATAATACAATGAAATGACGTAAATAAAGAACTAATTCCCACAAGTTATTAAATTGCAGATCCACTGACAAAGAGTTGTCGCAGCATAAACATGATCGTCATGTAGACTCTTATGGTATAAGATACATAAGTGATTGGATCTAGTGCAAGTGGGAGTTTGTAAGTGTTATGCCCTAGGTCCAATCAACTTTGGACATAAACACTTTGAATATATATAATCAATGCATATGTATGGCAATATCTATTATTTAATTGAATTAATATTCTAATAATATAAATAATAGAATCCGTAGATTCAAGTTTTGGTGATTTGTTAATCACAAGGAGTTGTGATTGTGAGATACAAATTACATATGACTGAATCTTAAATCGTCCGTGGTCGAAGTAATAACGAGATACGGATATCGTTATTACGGATAGACTATCGCGTGTGGCATTCTTACTTGTGAAGTAAGTAGCTGATCTCACAAGCTAAAGTGTGGTGACACTTGAATGAACACGTGGATGTTTTGTTATAGAACAAAACATTGGAGACCCGCTGAGAGATTCCACATGGATAACTATCTAAGTGTTAGTGGTTAATCTCTAACGTTCGGTAGTGGAATTGGTCCTTTGACTTGAGGTCATCATAGTACTTTATACGAGGGCAGTCATACTTTGGTGATGTTGGATGTTGCTCTGTCAAGGGTCGCTAATACAGCATCGTTCGGGTATGTCAAGAATCATATGAAGGTAGTGAATGATCAATAGAGGATTCGTCACTCTTAGATAGTAAGAGATTATGATCTACATTTTGTCCAGTTAAGTTAATAATGAAATCCTTGGCCAAGGTGAACTCATAAGTCGGAAAAGAGTTTTCGACGTACATTGACTTAACAGTAGGATAAAAGATATGATCGATAATTGAGATTGACACATATCCATATCTCATAATTGATCGGATCATATTGACGAAAGGATTATAGTTTCACGGTAAACGAACAAGTTTGGTTTTGTCATGCTACGTGATATTTCCCGTCACATGTATTGCCCTGATACATTGCTAGATGTCAATCTGGGACAACGAAAATGAATTAGTGATAAATTAAAAGGGGCGTTTTAATTTATTGATTTTGATTAGATCAAAAATAATAATTCACGTCGTTCGGCATCGTGATCGGGAACCTAATGGGTCACACACAAAAGAGAATCAGAAGAATGAGATTTACCAATTTATTAATTGACAAGTGTTGGATAATTAATTAATTGGGTTGTTTATTAATAGGCCCGAATTAATTAATTGGATTGATTAATTCATGGACCAGATTTAATTAGTTTGATTAATTAAATCTTGGACCGGGTTAAGTTTAATAGATGGGCCGAGCCCATCTGGACTTATATTAATAAGCTGTTAGGGTTTGAAAAACAGTAGAGAATTTTATTATTCTTGCTAGCACAAGAAAAGAAACCCTAGCCGTCATTCTTGTTCTCTGTGTGGATCACCATTGGAGGCTGGACAATTGGACAGCTTGGATTGCAGATCGTGATCATTGAAGTTCAAGGAAAAGCAAAAGAGTTTGTGGAATTCATCAAAGGTATCATTCTCATCACAGTTTCTATCTAAACACATTGCAGATCCTCGTTTGGGAATTGAAAATTGTTTAATTTCCGCTGTGCATGATAAGTAAATTCCCAACATAATCCACCCTACAACCTTTAACTTCTTTGAAAGCTTTCATGTTGGTCCTAGAATCTCCACAATCATCCAATTGGTCATCCACAAGTTTTGAAAGTGTTCATAGTAGTTCCCAAACTTTTCATAAGTTGAATTTTACTCACGAAAGTCGCTTCTTTTCTCCAATTGCACTCTTAATGTTTCTTATTAATCCCATGCAATTCGATTAGATTGTATGAGATATTACACCGATAATGTGCATATTATATTCATCAAGAGCATGCCGTTAATATGCGTGAAATCGAAACATCATTCGACTTACCGAAATCTGATTTGAGAAGATAAAATAGCGATTTACCGACTTCGAATATAATAATATGAATTCTTCACTTCCCAATATGAGTGAACGCATGTTGTTCTTCAATTCAAACCCTTCAATAAAACACAAAAATAAATTAACTATATTTTGAAATCAAGCATAAATAAAATCAGAAATGAGAAAGATGAAATGCAAGTGTTCCGATCGGTCGAGGCAAGTGTTTGACACTTTTTCCTTAAGATGAATTTGCCCCGCATCGGTGCTAACGGTTTCTCGGCAATCATCTCCCAAGATACAACGACCACGTCAAGCCATAGGAGCACTCCAAATGACTTAGACCAACGAACTCGAATGGAGTTCCCTCTCTACCATAACCATGATTTTGATACAAGAGAAAATCACTTCTATAAAGTGTTTTATGCAAAACTAAAGTAACCATGATATGAAACTATCAAATGAATTGTTTGTTGTGTAGTTAATCCAAACACATAGGGAATCCATATATATAGTAGTTGGAACATCCATACCAAGAGACACATATCTTGAATAATCATAATTATTGGAAGTTACTCATACCAAAAGTCATGCTCTCCAAGAGTCATGATCCATATGAAAAGACATATCTTTTCATCTGCATTCTCTAGAATATTTCACAATATTCTACATAATTCCAATAATTTCAAGTATTAAGTGGTTTAAGTTTGGCTTAATTTCTCATTCACCAAACAAGGAATTTCCACTTAAATCATTTCAATTGGTCACAACCAATTTCCAATACAAAATTCCAACATAGACTTCAATCCCTCTGAACCAACTCTAATTCTCAAAATGCTAATTTTCCTCCGAATGCCTCCCAATCAGGATTTTACATACAACAAGAAGTACACTAAACTAGGTAGAAATCCTCTTCTAGATATTTATCAAGTTCAAAAGCAAGGATAAGCATGTGAAATACAACATATTTCATACACATATTTTCTTCCTTTGATTTTCTCAGAGAGCATAATGTTAATTTAGCATCAAAACATGGTAAATGACTTCGAATCTTGAAGATTACACATATATCTAAACACAAATCACACACATGATTTTAGCTTGTTGAGAAATAATATGATTTGTGCATAAATTTTAAAATTTAGATAACATAGTATAAATAAATAAATAAAATGGGAAAATAAGAGTTAAAGAAAAACTAGCCTTTTGGAGAGTTACGTTAAAAACGTTGTCTTTAAGTCGTGGTACCTCCCCTTTTGTTGGCAAAAGATATCTTAATAGACACGTTCTTCATTTCTTCAACCCTTTTATAATATATACTAGCCACGTCATTGATATATGCTATAGTACATAAATAATATAAATAATAATATTATGAGCTAAAAACATAAATATTGTTGAACTCCACGAACCTTGCCCAAAAACGATGAAGTAAAAGACTCGCGAAGGAGATAAAAAGGCTTGTGCCAAGTAGGCAAACCTATCCCCGCTCGGGCCAGCAAAGAATTATTATCAAAATGCAAGGGAAATGCCTAACGCGTGAATTCGAAGCTAACACATGACATAGACGTTAATGAAAAAAACGTAATAACGTTTTCAGTTATGTGTTAGTCAATGAAAAGCTGTTATCTGTCATTTTTTTTAATGATAAAATTATCCCAAAACTTGAAAGAAAATCTATAAATACCCCATCATTCAAAAAGAAAACCATACAATTCAAATATTTCCCTTTTAAATTGCTATTTTCCCCCTTTATCCAAGTTTGAGTATCAAAACTAAAGAGTTTAGAAGGAGAAAATCATAATTAGGTAGAAGGATTTGTTGATTCGATTTTTACCATCAACAAATTGGCACCGTGTGTGAAAAATTGAATAAAGTGAACCACGAAATTCTATGCTCTAGTCGAGAAATACTTGAGATCTGAAGAAATGAACCAAGCAAAGGTAAACCTAGCATTAGCCGGAGCATTGGACAATGAGAATTAGGAGATCAGCGGTGTTCTAACCAAAGCAAAGGCAACCTCAACAGCGGGAGCTATCCGGAGGATGACTAAGGGTCTCAGAGAGCTGATAACAATATGCACTTTATGTACAAAAATACAACGCCTGGAATATAAATATGCAGGAAAAGGTAAGCTTGCAAGTAATCCGCAATCATTAACTACTTCAATTAAATCTATAGAGTCTAGAATTAAAATTTCAAGAATCAAGGATGAAGTGGTCGTGATCTAGGCAGTAATAGAGGGGGAATGTTTTCATTGCATGCTCCTAGACAATGAAAGCACAAAGAACATGCTGTATGAAGAAGCATTTGATCGAAAGAGGAAATATAGCATTTGGATCCCTATGTCAGAACCTCACTACATTTTCCCTATGCTAGAAAATCACTACATCGCCCGATGAAGTGGTCATGACCAGGCAGTAATGGAAGGGGATTGTTTTCATTGCATACTCCTAGACAATGAAAGCACAAAAAACGTGTTGTTTGAAGAAGCATTTGATCGAAAGTGAAAATATAGCAGTTGGATCCCTATGTCAGAACCTCACTATTATGAAACATGCAAATATAATCATCTGCCTCTGTCAATCGTATGTGAGATATTCTACAAATAAAGGTGAAGTGTCCTTAAAGTATGATCAGGAAATCTGAATAAGAACCATGAAAGTAACAAAAAAGGAGACATGAGAGCTTCTAAAAATATCGTTAACACAATTGAAAATAGCAATCCCAGGGATAAACTGGAAATTGATGACTATATCGACCCCACATAACTGATTGCATGTCATAAGTGGCAGTGGTGGAAGAGCTAGAATTTTTTTCTGTTAGATTAGAAGATAAAACTAAATCCCTGAAAATTGGCAAGGAATTGAGCGAGCCTATGAAAGGATTGCTAAATAACTTACTAACTGTAAACCTGGATGAGTTCCACTAGTAGGAATAGATCCCAATGTTGCATATCACTGTCTAAAAATCGATCCGAAGATCAAGCCTAAGATTTCAAAAACGTCGGCCAATGAGCTCAAAGAAGTATGAAGCATTCAAAAGCGAAGTGGCTAAGCTACAAGCATATGATTTTATCCATGAAGCTCAATGCCCCGCATGGGTGTGTAATCTGCTCTTGGTACAAAAAAAAAAAAAAATGAAAAATGGCGAACGTACCATGATTTCAAGACTTGAATAAAGCTTGCCCTAAAGATAACTTTCCACTTCCCAGAATTGATCAGCTGTTGGATGCAACTATGGGGCATGAGCTGCTAAGCTTCATTTATGTGAATTCACGATATAATTAGATCTTTATGTATGGACCTGATAAGGTGTAAGTGTTATGCCCTAGACCCAATCGATTTAGGTTATAAACACTTTTCATATGTTTAATGCATTTAATTATGGCAAGATCTATTATTTATTTATATTGCTTTTTTTATTGAAATTATATTAAATAATAGAATCCGTAGATTTAAGTCTTTTCATTTTGTTAATCACAAGGAGTTGTGATTGTGAGGTACAAATTACAATATGGCTGAATCTTAAATTATCCATGGTCGAAGTGATAACGAGACACGTATATCGTTATTGCGGATAGACCATCGCGTGTGGCATTCTTACTTGTGAAGTAAGTAGCTGATCTCACAAGCTAAAGTGTGGTGACACTTGAGTGAACACGCGGATGCTTTGTTATAGAACAAAACATTGGAGACCCGCTGGGAGATTCCACATGGATAACTATCTGAGTGTTAGTGGTTAATCTCTAACGTTCGGCAGTGAAATTGATCATTTGACTTGAGGTCATTATAGTACCTTATATGAGGACGGTCATACTTTGGTGGTGTTGGATGTTGCTCTGTCAAGGGTCGCTAATACAGCATCATTCGGGTATGTCAAGAATCATATGAAGGTTGTGAATGATCAATAGAGAATTCGTCACTCTTAGATAGTAAGAGAATATGATCTACATTTTATCCAGTTAAGTTGATTATGAAATCCTTGGCCAAGGTGAACTCATAAGTCGAAAAGGAGTTTTCGATTACATTGACTAAACAGTATGATAAAAGATATGATCGATAATCGAGATTGACACATATCCATATCTCATAATTGATTGGATCATATTGACGAACGGATTATAATTTCACGGTAAACGAACAAGTTTTGGTTTGTCACATCACATGACATTTCCCATCACATGTATTGCCTTGACACATTGCTAGATGTCAATCTGGGACGACGAATCTGAATGAGTGATAAATTAAAAGGGGTGTTTTAATTTATCGATGTTTTGATTAGATCAAAATAATAATTCAGAAGTTAGACATCGTGATCGGGAACCTAATGGGTCACACAGAAAAGAGAACCAGAAGAATGAGATTTACCAATTAATTAATTAACAAGTGTTGGGTAATTAATTAATTGGATTGCTTATTAATATACCAAAATTAATTAATTAGATTAATTAATTCATGGACCGGGTTTTAATTAATATGATTAATAAAGTATCGGACCGGGTTTAGCTTCAAGAGGGGCCGAGCCCACTTGGGCTTATATTAATATGATACTAGGGTTTGAAAACTGTAGAGATTTTATTTTATTCTTGCTAGCACAAGAAGAGAAACCCTAGCCACCATTCTTGTTCTCTGTGTGGATCACCATTGGAGGCTGGACAATTGGACAGCTTGGATTGCAGATCGTGATCATTGGAGTTCGTGAATCAACAAAGGGTTTTACAGAATTCATCAAGGTATAATTCTAATCACAGTTTCTATCTAAACACATTGCAGATCCTTGGTGGGAATTGAAAATTGTTATAATTCCGCTGTGCATGATTAAGTAAATTCCCAACATAAGGAACATGCCATATTAGACTGTTATAAGGTAATGTAGTTTAGGCTAAAAACGTGGGGGGACCAAAGGCTAGTGAACAAAACGTTCATCGAGCAAATAGGAAAAACGATGAAAGTATGCATCGATGACATGCTTGTGAAAAGCCTTCAGACTGAAGACCATTTTAAAAATCTGGAAGAGGCTTTCAACATATTGCGAAAATACAAGATGAAACTCAATCCTCTAAATATACTTTTGGAGTTAGATTCGTAAAGTTCCTCACCTACATGATCAATCAGCAAGGTATTGAAACAAACAAGATTCAGTTCTTCATAAAATTATGTTCTCCATCAAAGCTAAAAGAGGTACAAAGCCTAATACGAAGGGTCGCCGTCCTAAGTAGGTTCGTATCACAAGCAAGGAATAAATGATCGCATTTCTTCCAAGTGTTGAAAAGAGGAAAAAAGTTCGAATGGGCAGGGAATGTGAGCAAGCATTTTAGGCTTGAAAAGATCTTCTTTGGAAAGCACCCTATTAGCTAAACCCAAAATGGGGAGAAACTGTAACTATATTTGGCAGTTTCTAAAGTGGCGGTTAGCTCAGTATCAGTAAAAGATGAAGGGCGACAGCAGCTACCGGTGTACTATGAAAGTAAATCTCTACAAGAAGCATGGCAAAATATCTGAACATGAAAAAGCTAGCCATTGCCTTAGTTACAACATCACAAAAGTTGCGACCCCATTTTCAGAGTCATAGCATTAAGTGTTAACTATTTCCCACTCAAGATATTATCGCAAAAGCGTGATGCATTAAGAAAGCTAATGAAATGGCAGTAGAGTTGGAGCAATTCGAAATAAGCTACAAAGGATGGACCACAATCAAGGTACAAGCACTAGCCGACTTTGTTGCAAAATTATCAGATGTTCATGTTCTTGAAGAAAAGTCTAAATAGAGAATATGGAACTTATTCGTGGATCGATCGTCCGGAAACAAGGGTTCGCATAATCTTAACAAGCCCGAAAGGGCATAAATTGAATTGTATATTGAGGTCTGTTTTTAAAGTGACCAACAATAGGGTAGAATAAGAAGCTCTAATGGTAGGCCTAAGGCTAGCAAGAGAAATGAAAGCTCAAAATATAGAAGTAAAAGTGATTCACAATTGGTAGTAAATTAGGTGACCAGGAAAGTCACAACCTAGTGTAGAACAATGACTGCTTATCTCGCAGACTTCAATGCTTCAACAAATTTGAACTCATCCAAATCCCTGGAGATGAAATTGAGCATGCAAACGTCTTATCGAAATTGGCAAATTCAAAAGACATGGAGCCGTTTAAAACAGTGCCTATAGAATTTTAGTCAAAATAATCATTTGGCCAAGAAAGAGAGGAAACCTTATGGATACAAGATAAGACCTCATGGATGCAAGACATCATTTCTTATCTGAAAATATGATGCTCCCCTAAGACTTTGAAGAAGGTTACTACTGGCAAAATATGAGGAAAGACGCGATGAATTTTGCCAGAAAAAGTGAAAAGTGTCAAAAGTTTGCAGCTATTCCGTGATAGAACGCACAAGAACTAATAACTAGCAGTGGCCCTTGGCCCTTCTCCAAATGGAGAATTGACTTCGCTGGAGCATTACCTAGGGAAAGGTCCAATATAAGTTTTGTCAAAGTAGATTTTTTACCAAGTGGGTAGAAGCCAAACCTTGTGAACATTATAGAGCTAACACATGTAAATTCATATGAAAATACATCATTTATCGGTTTGAAGTACCAAACTCTATAATTTCAGACAATGACACACAATTCCAAGGGAAAAGCTAAAAGCAATGTGCGAAGAGCTAGGTATCCCGAGACATTTCTCCACTCAGTACCATCCGAAGGCAAACAAACAAGTTGAAGTTGTCGATAAAACAATATATAAATCCTAAAAAATAAGTTAGATATGGCAAAGCAGTTATAGGGCAATGAACTCCCTCAAATTCTACGGTCATACCGAACCACCACAAAAATCACCACAAGAAAAATCCTCTTCTCCCTGATATGTGAAATGGAAGTCTAGTACTAGTTGAAATTAGAGTTGGCTTAGCAAGAAAAATGGAATATGAAGAGGAACGAAATGAAGAAGCCATGAAAACGAACCTAGACCTCTTATAAGAAAAGGAGATGACTTTCAAGACGAGTTTGTCGCATTCCAAACGACGATGGAAAGATATTTCAACTACAAAGTTTATAAGAGAAACTTATAAGTATGGGACTTAGTTTTAAAGAAAATATATGTCACGGACAAAGAAATGATTTCTAGTTTGCTTGGCCCAAAGTAGGAAGGACCGTATATTATAATCGAAGTTGTGGATCAGGAACATATAAGCTCATCGGAAAAAAATAGCGAACCCTTTAAACATCCCAGGAATGGCACGTATTAGTAATGTGGAATTGTCTCCATGTAATCCCAACAGATTCATCACCCTAAACGCCATGTAATCTTAGTCGTGGAATGCAAAAAGATGCACAACAAACGGCCATAAAACAATCATACATTGCATGTGTAGAATAGAGAAAGTCAAAAGAATATTCCCCCGAGTCATTCGTGAATTGGCGTTAAAGATTTAAAAAAACGTATCATTTACCCCTTACGTAGGTGGACCAAGTCACCAAGGATGTTCGCAACCCCAAAACATTGTAGAATTAAAGTCCTATATTTAATATAAATAATAAAATCTGACTTTGGAGATTATCTATTGAAATATACTCCGCAAACCACTCCCAATACCAAACGAAGTAAAAGACACACAAAGGAAATTAAAAAAAAAACTCACACCAAGTAGGCGAACCCATCCCCACCCCGGCCAGCAAAGAAATATTATCAAAACGTAAGGGAAATGGTTAACACATGAATTCGAGGCTAAGAATTGACATACAGGTTAGTGAACATAATGTGATAACATAATCAGTTATGAATTAGTCAATGAAAAGCCGTCATCTGTCATTTTCCTAAATGATCAAATTTACTCCAAAGTTTGAAGAGAAATCTATAAATACCCCCTCATTGAATGCAATTCAAATATTTCTCTCTCAAATAACTATTTTCCCTCTTGCTTCAAATTTGAGCATTGAAACCAAAGAGCCTACAAGGTGGAAAGTCATAGTTAGGTGACATGATTTGTCGATTTGATTTTTATCATCAACAAATATAATTATAAGATTTAAATTTTAATTAGGAATAGTATTACATAATATAAGTTATAACTAAAGAATTATATCTAAATTAAACATTAATTAAATTAAATAATTGAAGGCTTTAAGCTTTATAAATCATATTTGTTCTAACAATATAAAGATAAAACTTAAATGCATAAATTATTAAGAAAGTTTGTTATACATAAACTTCTAAAATACTAGTATATGTATATGAACGTAAATATGTACATGATACTATCTTTAATAACCAAATTGAAAATTTTGGCTGGTTTTGAGAAAAATATGGAATTGGAATTAGAATACAAAGTCCACCTCCTTTGTTGACAGAAATGAAAGAAATGTCCATCAATTTCCCCATGATAGCAAGTCTCATTTTTCCATCCGCAAATACAAAGAACAAGCGGAAAAACTATGTGCTCAGTTAATGAGTGTCGAAACTTATGTTTGATTTTCAAATATTTATGAGTTGTTTGTGTTAGAACTTTATTAAAAACTTAAACTTTATGATCTTGCCAAGATCTTCATGTCAAACCATCAAGAAACTGAACTAACGCGGAACATACCTTAATCAATTAATTTCTGACTTGATTAATGAGTCTTGAATCTGGATCTGTAAATCTTCAGTTTGGTTGCTTCAAATCTCCATCTTAATTCCTGATTGTGGGTTTTATGGATCTTCCTCTTCATATGCTTTCTCTTGTATTCTTATGTTGATGGGATGCCACATAGAATGAGAAAATCTCACATGAATTGGGGACCATAACCCTTTATATATTTCCATATGTATTCGGCTCATCGTCAAATACAAACCCTAATGGATCCGGTCTCTACACATATAGTCCGGCCCACACTTTAATTAGATGCTTAAAGCCCAATTACTTAATTCTTTATTAGATCACTTTAATTTTGGGCTTAACTTTAAGATAGCATTTATACACAGTTAATTACATATGTCGGCCCATCACGGGAAATTAAATAATTTCCCAACAGTTTGGTCAAAAATTTATCGTTAAATGTGAAAATTCATGCAGTAAAAAAAAAGGGATTAAATGTGATATCATCAAAACTTTATTATAACTACCATAGAACTCATCAACTATTTATATTTTGAGTCAATCTAACAATTTTCATCTTGACTCAATATCTACAAATTCATAATTATGTGTCTTGATCATCGTACCTTTTTACCATTCTTCAACCAATTGTAGTGAGATGAATCAAATTCAAAGATTCATCAAACCTCACTTTATGCTCTGAGTTCTTCGAACTCATGATCTCCATTTATGTTGTTACTCACCAAAAAAATCTTCTTGGTACATATTCACAACCTTTAATAATAATAGGAAACTCTCTTTGTTATGACTTGATCATTGTTGGTAAAATATATATTTATATAATTTTTTTTTATCCATTTTTTAATTAAACAAATTCAAGTTTTTGTTATTAAGTAATTAATGCGAACCAATGAATAAAGAAAATTCTAAACCAATTACAAAAGTGAAGGATAAGAAGGATATACGAAAAACATGAATAATTTTTTGTTCGGATGTCGAATTTTCGTTCATGTGTACAATCAAGAATAGGGTAAAAAAAACCTATCAAACCCAATACCCACAGATTACCCGCTTAATCGAATATTCAGATTATCAGATATGGGACTGGGTGGGAAACTTCGCCCCACATCGAGTATGGGATGGGTATGGGTAACAAGGGCACCGTCGCGTCCCTTTTTTTTTTTAAGAATTCAATACTTGAAATGAAAAACTCTACGAATTGCATTCGTTCTAATAGACGACGCAACTAAGATTATATAAGAAATATGAAAAATAATAAAAGTCTTAGTTTGTCAAATGTATTTGAATAATTTTACTTTTAAAAATAAATAAATTAATTAAAAAATTATTAAATATAATATTGTCACACTTTAATGAATTGGGACAATAAAATGAATTATTAAAAATTGAATTACTAAAAAAAATTAAATGGGTTGTAAACTACCCCGCCCCACCTTAAACGAGTAACGGGACAAAAAATTACGTGAGGGGGAAGGAGGTTGCCCTGACCCGTCCCATCCCGTTGCCATTCCTAATCTAGAAGCATATTTCAATTCTACATATTTTTGTTAGTTGATTACGTAGAACTTTCAGGACCAAATTCCGTTGTTTAGGGGTTCATTTTAGAGTTTTCTCTATTTTAGTTGGATTTAGGGTGTTTTCTTTATTTTGCAGTATTTTAGTTTTATTCAGATTTGTTTTATAGTTTCTAAGTTTATTTGGATATATTATCTAGAATCATAATTTTGTTTTGATTGGAATTTATTTTATGCTTGCCTATATAAGGCATATTTATTGTACAAAGAGCACATTATTTTGAAACATTAATTAAAAAGTGATTAGTCACTTTTAATCTTGTTCTTAATTTAACTATTCAAAACTTATTAAAGATTTGCAATCTTTGTTTCAAACATTTCAACATTAGTTTTTTATTCAAGAAATCAATGGGTCAATGTTATAGAATCATAGTTTTTTTATTACGATTTATTTTATGATTGTCCATATGAGGCATATCAATTGTATAAAAAGCACATTAAAAAGTGATTATTCGCTTGCAATCTTATTTTTAATTGAACTATCCAGAACTTATGAAAAATTTACAATCTTTGTGCCGTTCAAATATTCTAGCATTGGTTTTTTATTCAAGAAATCACTGGGTCAAGGTCATAAATCCGATTTTAACTTTCTTGGGTTTGTGTACAATCTTCTGTGCGCTCTAGGGTACATCCTGCAGTAGAATTCATATACATTGGTATCAGAGTTTTGATTTCAAAATCAAGTTTTGTTTTTATTTTTCCATTAAGTTGCATAAAAAACAAATATATATATATATATATATATATATATATATATATATATATATATATATATATATATATATATATATATAAAGCAAAGAACATTCCAAAGTTTCCGCAAAGAAGGTTCCAGAAAAAACCAAGAAAATTGAAGAAAAAGGAAAAGAAAATTCAAAAAAAGCATATTCAATTAGAAGGTAAAGATACGAGATCAAATCCATTTGAGGGGGGAATGATGCGAATCAATGATCAGATAAAATTCTAAACCAATTAGAAAATCAAAGGATAAAAAGGATATACGAAAAAGTACAAAATATATGAAAATGTGCCTAACTTTCAACTCGGATGTCGAATTTTCGTTCATGAATGGAGTTCAGAAGTGTATTTCAATTCTTCATATTTTTGTTGGATGACTTTTTCAAACTTTTATGGCCAAATTCCATGGTTTAGGGATCATTTTTAGCTTTTTCTATTTTTAGCTAGTTTGGGTGTATTTTCGTTATTTTGCAATATTTTAGTTTTATTCAAATTTGTTTTAACTGTTTTGATTGGAATTTATTTTATGTTTGCCCATATAAGGCATGTCCATTGTACAAAACATACATTATTTTGAGGGATTAATTAAAAAGTGATTATTCGCTTTCAATCAGGTTCTTAATTGAATTATTCAGAACCTATCGAAGATTTGCAATCTCTATGGCATTCAAACATCCCACCATTTTTTTTATTATTTAAGAAATCGTTGGATCAATATTATAATTCTGATTTTAGCTCTCTTGGCATTCGTATCAAATTTTTTGTGACTTTAGGGAACATCCTGCAATGGGGTTCACATTAGTTGGTTAAAAAAAAAAAAAATTTGACAAAAAAAAAAAAAAAAGATCCTATAAAGAAAGTTCAAGAAAAAAGCAAGAAAATCCAGGGAAAAAAAACAAAGAAAATTCAAGAAAAGCATATTCAGAGCGTGTTTAGAACTCTTTAATTTATTTTATGGTTTGCTCCATGGCTATTTTCAATCACACATTCACACAATAAAGTATTCTACACGTATACCAAAAAATTTTCCATACTTTTTAATCACACATTCTTCTAAAATCATTATTCAAAACTCTTTTTTCTACCAAAATGGTTGTCAAACAAGCTCTCATTTTGAAGGTGAAGATTCGAGATTGATTCCTTTTGAAGAGGAAAGAGTGGTGTGAATCAATGATCAAAGAGAATTCTAACCAAATAGAAAAGCGAAGGATAAGAAGAATATAGGAAAATGTATTGGATGTACGAAAACAAGCACAACTTTCAGGTTAGGTGTCAGATTTTCGTCCATGAGTACAATCTGAAAGCATATTTTGATTCTGCATATTTTTGGTTGACTTTTCAAACTTTCAAAGTCAAATTCCATTATTTAGGGATCATTTTTAGCGTTTTTCTATTTTTAGTTATTTTAAGGGTATTTTCGTTATTTTGTCGTATTTTACTTTTATTCAGATCTGTTTTTATAGCTTCCATGTTTTTTTGGATTTGTCTCTAGAATCATGGTTTTGTTTTGATTAGGATTTATTTTAAGGCACATTCATTGTACAAAAAACACATTATTTTGAGAGATCAATTAAAGTGATTATTCGCTTTCAATGTTGTTTTTATTTAAACTATTCAGAAATTATCAAAGATTTGTAATCTTTGTGGTGTTCAAATAATTCAGTCTTGGTTCTTGTTTCAAGAAATCATTTGATCAAAGTTATAATTCTAATTTTAGCTTTATTGGTGTTCGTATCAAATTTTGTGTGGGTTACAGGGTACATCATGTAACAAGGTTCACGTCAGTAATCAAATGAAGTTTAAGGAGATTTCGAGTGCTACACTAATTAACTTAATGAGTTCGCATTTAATCACATGGTTTGTGCATTTATTAGAACCCATCTCACCAATTTACTTTGCCAATTATATGTACATTCTGTCTTCATAACATTTCATATTAACGTGATCTCCAATACTTTCAAAATACATTTTTATCTATCTTTTTTTCAACCACATATTCTTCAATAAAATGATATTACACACAAATCCAAAAGTTTTCCTTATTTTTCATCACACATTATCCATCAATCTACTATTCCAAAATACATTTTTAAGAAAAAAAATAGGGTTGAAACAGGCGCTATTGTATAATTGACTAATGGAATAAAGAATAGTTTTTTAAAATTACTTTATAACCAAAAGTAAACATGCATCACTTCCACATGATGGTTGAATGTGGTTACAAAATAAAGATTATCAAGCCCTTGTATGATCATGATTTTTTTAAAGTCACTTTTCTTCGCTCTCATTTTCAATCATACATTTAAAAAAAAAAACAATCAATTTATTTTTCATAAGTTTTTCCTACTTTTTAATCACGCGTTTTCAAAAAAAAATACTTTACAAAAAATCTTTCTCACACCAGGCCTACATTATACTTGTACACACGTGAAGATCTTAAATGTAAGTTGTAATGTTTTGAAAATTGACATGAACTAGGAACCGAAAAAGAAAGGTACAATGTTGAATTCAACATTGTCTAATCGGGATCGAACCGAAAGAGTAATTAATTAAATAATTTTCATAAAACAATTAATTTGATGTAAACTTTAAATTATATCAAATATACTATAAAAAAATTATACCAATAGCTACTAATAGAATTTGATGAAGTTTGGGACATATATAGGGGGGACTAAATCGGCCCATTTAATTTTTTTTAGTGAAAATCACACTAAACCAGCTATTTAGTTTTGAATTTTAAAAAATCAGGTTTTTACTTTATTTAATCAAAAATCAGGTTTTAATTTCACAAATAATATTAATAATAATATTTTTAAATTAAATTAAATATATACCCACCCTACTACCTACCCCACCAACTTTATTTAAATATAAAACCCAAACCAAAACCTAATTCATTCCATTTCATATCTCCCATTTCTTTTGACGCTGCCGCCGCCGCCTCCACCGCCAGCTCCGGTCACCGCCCGCCGCCCCTCCCCTCTTCTCCTCCCTGCCGCCGGTTTCTTCCCCTCCCCTCCCCTCCCCCGCCGTTTCTTCCCCTCCCTCGCCGTTTCTCCCCCCTCCCCCGTCGCAAATCGCAGCAGCCGGCGGCGCACGCCGCGATTTGCAGCGACGGACGTCTTGCACGTTGCCGCGCGACGCCGTGTGTTCTTGTCGGATCTGCAATATATTTTTTTTTTTCTTCCTACTACCAGATCTTGGGTTTTTTAGTTATGGTGATATTGGGTTTTTTAGTTATGGTGAGGTGGTGATTATTTTTACGTTTTGGTGGTGTTGGAACTGTTGTGGCGATGGTTGTGTGTTGTTGTGACGGGTTGGAGGTGGCGATCGCGTGTCTCTGTGACCTAGGTAGGTGTCTGTGACCTAGGAATTTTGTCTGTGACTCGTTGAAATAAAGTTGCGATAAGTAATAGTTTTGATTTTTTTTCAATCTGTGACCTAAGTAGGTGTCCGTGACCTAGAAATTGGGACTGTGACTCGCTGAAATAGAGCTGTGACCCGTAAAAGTTTTGAATTATTTTAATCTGTGACCTATAAAAAATTACCTGTGACCTTCAAAATCTTGATTTGTGACCTACGAAGTTAACTGTGACCTATAATTTTTTTATCAGTTTTGATCTGTGACCTTGAAATATTACGTGACCCACCTCCGTATATCTGTGACCTTAACAATTGTTGAAATGGACGATCGCCGGATTCGGCCGGAGAACGGTCACCGGAGTAGTCGCCGGAATTCAGTGCGGTCGGAGAACAGTCGCAGGAGCAATGGGGGTGGTGGAGATGGAGTTTGGTGGGGTGGGGTTAATTATATTATATTATAGTTAAATATTTAATTTAATATAATAATTGTGAAATATAATTAATTAATTTTAAAAAAAACCTGATTTTTGCAATTTTAAACATTGGGACTTGATTTTTGATTTCCTAAAAGTAAAGCCCTGAACCATGAATTTTTCCCTTTTTTTTTAGTACATATTAGCTCGATTTGTAGTCAGATTTTGGAACCATCCCTGAACGAAATCCAATGGTATTCAAAACAATTACATTTGTTAAAAAATTCAAATACGTAATTCCATTCACCAACTTGATTGAATAGTGGTAGTGTCTACCTCACATGTATAGGTGATCATCTCTATAAAATAAGTATTATTATTCTTATTTTCCTCATGGAATTTTTCTATCCAATAAAATTTTCCCGCACATTTCTCTCTCCTCCCTCACACAATATTCTATACAATTTTAGAAAAAATATCAAATTGACCACGTGATTCTAGCAGTTTAATGAGTTGTAACTGCTGCATGTAACGTGCACTTAAATTAATAATTATCACAAACCACTTTTTAGAACATTGTTTATAATGGTTGACTGGTAGATTGTCAATACCTATTGTATACGACTATGATTTATTAATAGAATTCATTAATCTAATTCGCTATTCTACTTTTATTTGTCAACAATTAACAAATATCTTACCAATTAATTATAAAATCTTATAATCTTCAGATTTGTGAATTTAGCTACCTAGGAGAGGACCACAGATTTTTGATTCAGACGTTTGTAATATTAATATTTTTTAGCAGTAAGCACACGTAATTTTAATTATCATTTGATTGTCACGTATCCGGACCTAAGATCGATCTTTGTATAGTATCTAGCTCAGCTCAGTTGGTCAAACCAATCGGTGACTAGCGGAATAGGATAAATATTCTTTACAGTGATCATATTCAAGACTCGATAGTCGCAGTACATTCTAAGAGAACCATCGGCCTCTTTCTGAAATAACATGGGAGCTTCATATGGTGATTTCGCAGGCGCGATAATCCCACTTTCCAACATGTCTCCAAATTGTTTCCAAAGCACTTCAAGCTGCGGCTGAAACATACGATAGGGTGCCCTAGCGAGAGATTTGGCACCTGGAATAAGTTCAATCACATGATCGATCGCCCTCCTTGGTGGCAATTTTTTTGGTAACTCGTCCTACATGATGTCCTCAAATTCTTTAATAAGCATTCGACAGGTTCTTGAATAGACCAGTCGCCTCTTCAATCTCCTCTAATCGAAGAGTGCACAAAAATGATGGTTCATTCCTTTTAAAACCCTTACTAAATTGCATGGCCGAGATACTCTTCTAGGCCATCTTTCCATCTTGTCTAGCGATGATGCACGGTTTACTACCCATCATTATTAATGAATCAAAATATGGCAACACTACTGACTTAGTATCCCGAAGAACTTCCAATCCCAAAATAAGCTTGAAATCATCTATCTGAACTGCAGACAAGTTTGTCCTTACCTCTAAAGGACCCGCTTTGAGCAACACAGATTTCGCTATTCCAACTATTGGTTGAGTAGCGGAGTTGATTGTTTTGACATTTCCACTACCTTTCTCCAGAGCAAGTCTGAGTTGCTTCACTTCGGTACTTACGAGGTAGTTGTGTGTAGCACTAGTATCTACCATGGCCTTGATTGGCTTTCCATTGATCTTCACATCAATGTACATTAGGCTTTTGGCCATACAAATGTAAGCCTTCGTTGTGGGATATCTTGCTTTGAACTCATTCCGTCATTCGCTAGTTGACAATATGCATTCATTATCCGTTTCGGATGAAACTCCACTACCCGATAGGGTTTTCGCATAAAAAACCACATCAATTTAGGAGTGGCATTAGATCTGCCCTTCGTTGCTTTTCCTTTATTCCAGTTATTACTGCTGCTACCGTTATAATTTCCTTGACGGCTATTTTGATAGTATCCCTGAATGTCACTTTGATGGGTACCTTGATAGGCTCATCCCTTATTATGAGAGTAATATTCTCCCCCATTTGAGTTCGAGTTGGGTCTGTAAGGTCTGTTTCCATCTCCAATAGCTTGACTATTCCCCGAAGGTCGATCTTTTCTCGATTTCAGTTGATAGTCACTTAAGCATTCGGTGGCTCACATGGCCGCGCTTAAATCGATAACCTTCTATCTCTGAAGTTCCGTGCGTGTCCAAAGTTTCAACCCTTCCATGAAGGTGAATAGTTTATCCTTTTCCAACATATCTCGAATATTCAGCATATGCCCTGAAAAGGCTTTTACGTACTCCCTGATGGAGCCTGTATGTTTCGGTTCTCGTAGTGCCCGTCTGCCTGATATTCCACATTTTCTGAGAAAAACTGCGATCTGATCGCTTTCTTGAGGAGATCCCAAGAATATATTCGGACACTATTGGCCTGAATATCAGCATACTTTCTCCGCCACCATAGTTTTGCATCTCCACCAAAATACATGGTAACTATTATAACATTTCTTGCTTCGTCTTCGATCGAAGCAGTAAGAAAGTATTGTTCCATATCAAACAAGAAGTTCTCGACTTCTTTTGCATCGCGTGCCCCTCCATAGGTACATGGTTCCAAAATTCTGAGCCTGGGAACATGCTCTCGTATGGGGGCTTGCCCATTGCCAACCGCACGTTGAAGAATTAGTAATTGAGCTCTCAACGCTTCCATTTCATTCTGCAGATCAGGCAGGAAAGCAACAGCTTCAATCATTGTTGTGCAAGCCCTTCAACTTTCATCCAATTGGATGTGTAATTCAAGAATTTCCATCTCTGCCACCTTGACTTTTTCCTCGAGGCCATTCACAACATAGTACAACCTAGTAGTTGTCACCTCAAGTGCATCTACACATTGTTTCATATTCCTTTTTTGAGGATCTACGACTTATATGGTGTTCGATGTAATTGGATCCATAGCTTTCTTGTCGAAGGTCGTGAGCCACAACTCTGATAGAAACTTTCACGAGATGTCTTTTTTCTTGGCACAGACTACCTTCCGCTCCGCTAGACTACCTTCTGCCTTCTCTCGGTCTTTTCATGATGAATGAAAATTTGATTATAATTTGTAGAAAGCTTGCAACATAAAATTGATATGTATTGAAAGTAAAATGATCATTGATTACTTGACAGCTAGAAATTACAATTGATGAAAGAAGAAAATTATAATAGCTGGTGCAGGGGGCAAACACCAGTAAACTTGAAAGATTTTTTAATAACTAATATCTCATATAATAGCTTGCGGAACAAAAACCTAAGTGATAGGAGTTGACGTTTAAATGACAAGAAATCATACTAAACGTTTACCAATATCAAAACTATTTTACAATTGAAATAAGCTGTTACAATGGAAAGAAAATTACAACTCAAACTTGAACTAATATTTACAATATACGGTGGAAGTTGGGCAAACTGCCACTGCGAGTCAAGGGGTTTAAGTAAAGCTGCGGTCCTTGACATTCTCTCCCATTTGTTTTAGTGACGTCCTCAAAGCAATCAATGAATGATATGCTTCAATTAATGGTTTGAAGGCTCCAAAGTCATTTTCTCTTTTCCAAGTATTCTCATCGTTGGTGCATCCGCTCCATTTGACCAAATACTCTAGAAGCTCGAGTAGTTTGATAGTCAAGAATCTCTTCAGCTTTTGTGGCAAAATACACACTATAATTAAGAAGGAATCCACTCACCTGAAGTAGTTTCATTCATATTATTATCTGGAATGTCAATAATAAGGAAAAGCCTATGCCACCTATTTAGAATTACAACTAGTACCTAGACTACTTGCAAAGCTATTCTCGATGCAATAGTTTATGCCTGATAAATTGATAGGAATGAACTATTCAGGAAAAAACAAAAGAATATGTATGCAGCATGGAGGAGAAAGAACTATGGTGATAATAAGAAATGCTAACAAGATAAAACAAGTATTAAACATTGTTACTCTTTTGAGGACCCTCCTAGTGAGACGGTAGAGAGATTCTTACATACACAAATTTAGGTTCTCAATTAAAGCTCTAGTCACCAAAGAGCTGTCAACAAACCATTGAGTAAAAGAAATGAGCAGCAAAAAGAAAAACGTGCTTGATAAAAGACATATTTGTTCAGAAGATATGGTATACAAGTATAAATACTACTCACACGGATCCTAACGTCATTCGACGTATGGTATGAGGCCTTAACTCCAGAAGGCATCTTTGTAATAAGTCACTTCATTTGCAATTTGATACTGCATCAGAGTAGAGTTAATCTAGTAATCCTTCAATTTAACATGTTATTCAAATAAAACCAGTGGTGCAGGTTTCAGATAAATCTATGTTCTCTTTCGTTTTATAGCGCACTAGCAGTTCGTAATTAAGCAGAAATGTTGGTCTTAAATCACTGATATTAGGTAAAAAAAAATGCCAGAAACTTCCAAAGATTCCACGAAATTGGAACCAATAAAATCAAATTTAATTTTTTAACTTTAATTTTTTAACTTCAACCTAATTACCCATTTTTCCTAAACAGTCTCCTGCTAAGAGATTATGTAGCTGAGACACATTACATGAAAAAGAGAAACACTAATAGGCAAGAGAAGATTTATTTGCTTGAAATCAAAGCATCAAGATGAAATGTATTTAATCATTAATACAACTCAAGGTAAATTTAAGGTGTACAGTAAACTTCCCTTTATGCTTACGATATGATATATTTTAGCACAAAACGCCACGGTGCATATATAGTTACCGATTGAGAACACCCAGAAATGCAGCAATAGTCCAGACTACCACACTTGCATATACGAGAAATTTTGTTAGCAAATGAAGACTCAGATGCAGATGAAGGAAGTGAAGAACAAAGATTTCAGACTCATAGATTTAGGGCAATATTATAGAAGATGTTAGAGAAGTAGATAACTTCCTAAGAATGAAGTTTTTCCATCTATATCCAACTAATGATACGAAATCATCCTCCCCTGATTGCAAAAGATCCTAAACCAAACAGATCTGAACCACAATAACAGATATTAAGAATCCGAGTGAAAAATAGATTACTGATTTTTGGAGTTTACCATCGACCTATTTGGAAGCGGTATTTGTTCTGATCCATTTCTTTATCTTCTGCGATGAGCGACGGCAATGGAAGACGGGAGGCATAGGCATTTTTTGTGAATTAAAATTTTTTTAAAATTTCAAGTGGCAAATCAATGGGGAAGAAACGGCACCAAATCACGCAGGAAGAAAACTGGGAAGAGGCAACTGAAATAACTGATGCTTGAAATGGGTTGCGACAGCATTTTGGAGACTTAGTTAAGTTTTAATTGTAAAACTGTTTTATGTTTTAAAATCACGCTTCTTCATTGTAAAAGATGAACCGCATCCTTAGCGGCCCCCACCTGCCCTACCCTGGGCCTTGGTGAAGGAGGTAAATCGCAGGTTATGCCTCCAAGGGTACAGGGTGGAAAGCTACTTGTACACTTGCACTTACCCAATGACCAAATCCATATTTTAGGATTCGAACCCTTGACGCGGCAGTCTCAAGCAAAGTTGAAGTTTTTCCACATTCCCCTTTTACCACTTGGAGATGTGCCATGGGGGCCACGCTTCTTCATTGTAGATGTAGAGGGAAGCGGATAAATACCAAAGGGTTTTGGAAATTCAGTTTTTGCAATCTGAACAGTGAATTTGTTGAATCTCTTCATCAGCTTCCTCATCTCTTTCTTCTTCAATTTTACGTTATTCCCATTCCCCCATTCTATTTTCTATTTTGATTGGTTTCAGATTTAGCTAACCCAACTGGAATTATCCCATTTCTGTGTTACATTTGTTGTGAAGTTGCAAGTGGAGTTTCGATGGTGACAAATTGATATCAGAGCGGGTGTATTAGATTGGGTAAAATAGGTAATCATGGATACAAGAGCTAAAGTGATGGATGAACACTTGAAGAAATTGGACTTGGAAATGACAGATTTGGGTACAGCCTTCAAGGCTGTCACTAGCGGATTGGAAGAAAAATTGGAGGCCACATATTAAACTCTCCAAATGTTTGGCCACAGACAAGAGAAGATCAAGGACAGCGTATTGGACATGAACCAAAAGTATGAAAAGATGGTGGCCATGATGGCACAAATAGCATCTGATTTGAGGGCAAAACAGAAGAACAAAGGAGTAGAAGGATCAGTGTCTAGCCAGAAATCTGGTAGTGGGTTGACACTACAAGGACCTAGTTGCTAAGATGTGGGTAACCATGTTAGGGGCGACTGCATGGGAGGCACCAAGTTAACAAAAATCGATTTTCCTCACTTTGGGGGAGAAGGTCCCAGAGAGTGGTTGAGGAAGGCTAGGAAATACTTCCAGCTCTACCAAACCTCTGATGAATTGAAGTTTGGAATTGCTGAAATGTATTTAAAGAGGAAGACAGATATTTGGTTTGATGGTTTTATGGCAAGCCATACTAATGCAGACTAGGGTATATTTTCAGAAGAATTGTGTAGGAGATTTGCAGACAACACAAGGAAGGAAGTGATTGAAACCTTCAACAAGATAAGGCATATGGGGTCTATAGTTGAATACCAGGAGAAATTTGAAGAGTTAAAGGCACAAGTGATACTAAGCTTACCCATGTTCCTGAATCCTACTACATATCTATTCTCACAAGTGGGCTGAAGAGGGAAATAAGGTATATGGTCAAGATGATGAAGCCCGATACCTTAGCCAAAGCTTTTGAAGTTGCAAGCCTTCAATAATACACTATTTTGGTCTTCAACAAGTTCCAAAAGCCCAAAAGTTTTGTGCCTAATACAAATAGATGGAGCTCTCACCCTCCTAAATCCCTTGATGAAGTAAAACCCACTGAGACAACTACCAGACCTAATAGAATATCCAGCAACTATAAAACCATTACCCAACAAACTTCCAAACCAAAAGGAACTTGGGTTTATGCTATAAATGTGATGAAAAGTATACCATAGGCCATGTTTGTAAAAACAGATCCATAAACTTCTTATTGGTGGATAAGGATGAAGATGGTGAACCTAATGAAGGTAAGGAACCAGAATCTAAAGAAGAACAAGAGAATGAAGAAGTGATGGAAATATCAGTCAATGCTTTGGCAGGGAAGTTGAAACACATAACCATTAGAGTACCTGGGATAATTAAGGGAAGGAAAATATCAATCCTAATTGATAGTGGAAGTACCCATAGTTTTGTGGATGAAAAACTGATCAAAGAACTAAATTATGTCACTGATGAAGCCAACATGATGATAGTTAGGGTGGCCAATGGTGAACAACTGGAGAGTAGGACTATGTGTTAACTTGTAGTTTGGAAAGTGCAGGGCTGGGAATTTCAATACAGGCTTAGGACCCTCACGTTGGCTAGAAGTGACATGGTCTTAGGGGTGGATTGGATGAGCCAATTTGGTCCAATCACCTTTGACTTTGAACAAGGGTGTGTCAAGTTCAAATTCTTCAAAAGGGAAATTAACTTGAAGAGTGTGGATCCCAAACAGCCTACCAGATGATGGAGGTAGAAGATATGACAAGAATGTTTAGCAGAGACTCTTATGGAATAGTGGGACAACTATGTACTATCAAAGAGGAACAAGTGAAAAACATATCTGGCAGAGTGTTAGAGGTAATGCATCAATTTGCCCAGGTGTTCAAAGAGCCCAAGGAACTACCACCTCCCAAATCACATGACCATTATATTCCCTTAAAAGAAGGAGCACAACCATTCAAAGTCAGGCCTTATAGGTGTCCTTTTATTAAGAAAATAGAGATAGAAAAGCTGGTACCAGAAATGTTAAAGAGTGGCATAATCTAAACCAGCAATAGCCAATTTGCTTTCCCAGTCCTTTTGGTTAAAAAGAAGGATGGATCGTGGAGGTTTTGTGTAGACTATAGACAACTAAATTACCTAACTGTCAAGGATAAGTTCCCAATGCCCCTCATTGATGACCTCTTGGATGAACTTCATGGATCCAAGTATTTTTCAAAGATAGACCTCATGGCTGGTTATCATCAAATCAGTCACTGAAAGGGACATCCATAAAACTGCCTTCAAGACACACCAAGGTCTTTATGAGTTATAGGTTATGCCCTTTGGGCTTACCAATGCCCCAGCAACTTTTCAGATTTGATAAATGAGGTGTTCAAGAGTCAATTAAGGAAATATGTACTTGTATTTTTTGATGATATATTGGTGAATAGTCCTGATTTGGAGTCACATTGTCACCATCTAACGACAGTAATGAAGATGCTATAGAAACCCAAATTTTTGCTAAGGAGTTCAAGTGCAGTTTTGGCCAGCCACAGGTGTAATACTTAGACCACAAAATTAATCATCAGGGAGTATCAGTTGTTCCAAGTAAGGTGGAATCAATGGTGCACTGGCCAAAGTCCAAGAACATCAAACAACTGAAGGGATTCTTAAGCCTAACTGGATACTACAGAAAATTTGTTAAAGGGTATGGAATGATTGCAAAGCCTTTGACTGATAAGCTGAGGAAAGATAGCTTCTGGTAGACAGAGACATCTGACCTAGCATTTGAACAACTCAAACAAGTAATGAGTTCAACACCTGTACTAGCACTACCTGATTTTCAAAAGAATTTCATTATTTAAATTGATGTTTGTTAGAGAAAAATATGAGTTGTACTAATGCACGATAAGAAACACCTACATACTTGAGCAAAGCAATTGGAGTGAGGAACATGGGAGTGTCTATCTATGAGAAAGAACTCTTAGCCTTAGTCACAGCGGTTGGTAAGTGGAGGTATTACTTGGAGGGTCATCATTTCATTGTTAGAACTGACCATCAGTCTCTAAAATATTTGTTAAAATAGAGGATCATCACGCATTTGCAGCAAAAATGGCTCATCAATCTATTGGGACTTGATTATGAAATTTTATATAAAAGGGGAGCTAATAATTTGGTGGCGGATGCCTTATCTAGGAGACATGAATGGGAGTCGAAAAGTACATGGCTTACTGTTATAAATCATGCATGGGTACAGGAAGTCATAGACAGCTATATTGATTATGTGTTTGCTAAAGATAGGATCCAATCCTTATTACTAAACCCAGATTCTGATCCCAGCTTCAGTTACAGCAATAATATACTGACATATAAAGGCGGCATGTACACTGGTACAAGAGGAAAAATTTGATCCAAAATCATATAAAACATACATGGGTCCCACTTAGGAGGACACATAGGCATACATAACAACATACAGAGGGCAAAGCAGCATACTGGTGATTTCATTAAGGGGTTACCTAACTCAGGGGACAAGGATACTATACTGGTGATTGTGGATAGATTTACTAAGTACCCGCTGAAAACCTCAGGCCCCCCAAGAAGAATCGTCGGAAATACCAATATCCTAACCAGCCGTCATTACTACCGGAGCTTTCGAGGAGCTTCACCAGCAAGTCACCGCATTAACTCAATTGCTGAGTCAAAGAAATCCGCATCCAGTACCAGATAGCAGGATGGTTTAATGGTAGACACCCAAACTTGAGCTCTTCCTCACGTTCTAGGTATGGGTGATGTCGGAACCTCAAGTGTACCTCGCACAACCTCGGGCTTGAGATCAGTCACTATGGATTCCAACAAAATTGTAAATTTCATTCAGGATGGGATTACGGCTGGTATGTTTCAGAATACTCGAGCGATAATGGGATTCACCCCTAACACCCCTTTTACCCCTGAAGTCTTGTCATACCCTCTGCCAGACAGATTTAAGTATCCTCGGGTAACGGAATACGATGGGACAATCAATCCCATCAACCACTTCAATATGTATACGGATATCATGAACTTGCAGGTCGCACCTGATGCAGTAATGTCCAAGGCCTTTCCTTGGACGCTCACTAATGCAGTTAGGGATTGGTTTTCCACATTATAGCCCAACGTCATGGCTTCATTTTCAGATTTGGCCAATAAGTTCTTTTCTTTTTTCACAAGCAGTAAGCATATTAGGAAGATAGTTGCATCACTCATGGAGATACGTCAAGGACCTAATGAAACACTTTGCATCTTCATGACAATGTTTAACAAAGAAAGACTCTAGATTCTTAACCTACATATCATAACAATCGTCTCTGCCCTAACATATGCCGTAAGATATGAAGCATTCAAGATGTCTCTGTTAAAGACCCCTCCTAAATCGGTGATCGACCTACTTACTCGGCTGAGAAATACATTAACATGGAGGAGACCATGTTTCAAAGAAAAGATACCCAGCCATCAAGTAAGCCCGAACTTAAAAGGCCGCATGAGTCTAACATATGTCCGGATCCTTCTTGGGGTAAGCCAAGGCAAGACCCCTCTCCGACATCTTTCACCCAATTGAACACCACGAGGACCAACATTTTGATGGAAACCTCCAAGGCTACGAGCTCCGCCATACGCCCATGATAGAAGTAAGTACTGTGATTTTCGTCGAGATCATGGGCACATGACCAAAGGGAGAAAGAGCTGCACATTTATTGGGCTAGACATATTGATGTATGTGGACTCATGTCAATTACTGCTAGAGGTGGTTTCTTTTACTTCATCACATTTATTGATGATCATTCTAGATATGGATATGTATATCTGATGAAGTTCAAGCATGAAGCACTTGAAAAGTTCAAGGAGTTCAGGCTTGAAGTAGAGAAACAAACAGGTAAAAGTATTCTCCCACTAAAATCAGATCAAGGTGGAAAATATTTCAAAGGAGAATTTTTAGATTATATGAAAGAGAATAAAATTCTCTCGCAGTGGACTCCGCCACATACACCGTAACATAATGGTGTATCTGAATGGATGAATTGCACTTTATTAGATATGGTGCGATCAATGATCAGCCATGCAAACTTGCCAAAATCGTTTTGAGGTCATGTGCTAATTGTTCCATGTTACACACTAAATCATGTCCCATCTAAATTGATTGACAAAGCTGCATACGAGTTATGGAAGGGCAAAAGGCCCAACTTATCTCATATGAAAGTTTGGGGCTATGATGCTTATGTAAAGCTTACTAAATTGGATAAGCTCGAGACTAAATCAGATAAATGTGTATTTGTGGGATATCCAAAAGAGACTATTGGATATCAATTCAACAATCCCGTTGAGAAGAAGGTGTTCATCTCAAGATATGATATTCCTAGAGAAAGAGTTCATTCTAGGATAGGGCAGTGAGAGCAAATTAAAACTTGAAAAAGTTCGTGAATCTACATATATTGTTGACCAATTAGATGAACCTGAGTCTGATCTCACACCTACTGAGGGACAAACTCTTGATCAGGATATAGAAACTCCTGAAGACACTCCAGCCCAACTTAAGTCAAGTAGGACCATTCGACCTCCTAAAAGGTACGAATTCACGATTACTAATCAAGTATTATTAATCGACGATGATGAACCTACTAATTATGCAGAAGCAAATTCAAGTGTTGACTCAAAGAGGCCATGGAATCTGAAATGAACTCAATGTATGAAAATAAGGTATAGACCTTGGTTGACCCTACTGATGGGATAAAACCCATAGGTTGTAAATAGGTTTACAAGAAAAAGGTCGACGCAGATGGAAACATCCATACATACAAAGCAAGGCTAGTAGCAAAATGCTATAAACAAAGGCAAGATGTTGACTATGATGAAACCTTTTCTCCTGTAGCCATGCTGAAGCCCATTCGAATGTTGCTTGCAATAGCTACATATCATGATTATGAAATAAGGTAAATGGATGTCAAAACTGATTTTCTTAACGGAAACTTGCAAGAGAAAGTATATATGACACAACCTAAAGGTTTTGAATTCAAAGAAGCCAACAAGGTATGCAAGCTTGATCGATCCATTTATGGATTAAAGCAAGCCTCTAGAGGCTGGAATCTTCGTTTTTATGAGACAATCAAAAGGTTTGATTTTATCAAGAATGAAGATGAACAGTGTGTTTACAAGAAGACAAGTGGGAACACAGTCGTATTCCTAATTTTATATGTAGATGACATATTATTAATGGGAAACGACATCCCAATGCTTCAATCTGTAAAATTGTGGTTGTTAAAGAATTTCTCCATGAAAGACATGGGAGAAGCAGCTTATATCTTAGGAATTAAGATCTGTAGAGATAGATCTAAAAGTAGAGGTGTCAATCCGGGTGAGCCGGGCCGGGTCGGCCCGCCAACATATGAGCCCGGTAACGGCCCGCGTGAAAAAAAGCCCACAAATTTTGGATTACAATCCAGGCCCGCCCGCTGACCCATTCGAGTCGAGCCCATACGGGTCGCGGTTCGCGGGTCACGGGTCGCAGGTTGTTCCAAAAAATTTTTATATTGATAGCAAATTTTTTTTTTTTTTTTGTTAAATGTAAACTAAGAATTGAACAAAATGATAAATTCATATTTATACCAAGAAATGTTTACATAGAATTCAAATTATATATTTGTTTCTCAATCAATCTTCATGAACTGTAAGATTTTTGAAATTTTCAGCAACATCATCATTAATTTTATCTTGCATCCTTCGATCCGCGAATATCCAATTTTCACGCATATGAGAGCTTCCAAAATATCTTCTTTAAGTCTAGATCTTCGTTCGTCCAATACCCTGTTACCTGCACTAAAAGCAGACTCGGATGCTACTGTTGAGATTGAAACTGTTAGTATATCTCGTGCCATTTTAGATAATACAGGGTATGACCGCTCATTTAATTTTCACCATCGTAAAATATCTAACTTATCCACTTCATCTTCAGGTATTAAACTATAATGATCAAATTGATAATATCTTTCTAATTCAGCAGGTGTGGTATGTGGATTTGCAGTTGAAGTTGAAGTAGTAGATGAAGAATCAAGAACATTACGTTTCTTAGCTATTATGGAGAAAAAAGAAGATTTGCCTTTAGAAGTTGTATTAGAAATTGGAGAAAAAGACATATTTTCATTGTTAACATATTTTAAAAAAAAAATTTAATTTTTTTTTACGGGTCGCTGGTTAACCGCGGCCTATGGGGGTGAAACCCGCGAAACCCGCGGTTACACCTCTTTGGCCCGTGAACCGCCCGCATGGGTCACGAGTCGACAAGCGGTCCCGGTTTTCACGGATCTGGCCGGCCCGTTCGTCTTGACACCTCTATCTAAAAGATTGCTTTGCTTATCCCAGTCTTCGTACATAGATAAAATTTTGAGAAGATTTAATATGGAAGAATCCAAAAGAGGATTGCATCCCATGTCACATGGGATTCATCTCTCAAAAGATGTATCCTAAAACATATCATGAGAGAAATCACATGGATAAGATTCCTTATGCATCAGTAATAGGATCTATCATGTATGCGATGCTATGTATAAGACCCGATGTTTCATATGCTCTAAGTGTTACGAGTAGGTTTCAAGCCAACCCTGATGAGAAATATTGAATAGCAGTTAAGAACATTCTTAAGTACTTAAGAAGGACTAAAGATGTGTTCTCAATATATGGAGGAGATGAATTAAAAGTTCATGGATATATCGATGCTAGCTTCCAAACTGACAAGGATAACAGCAAATCTCAATGAGGATATGTGTTCACTCTCAACAATGGAGCGGTTAGTTAGAAGAGTTCCAAACAAGAGACTACCGCTGATTCAACAACGAAAGCGGAGTATATTGCTGTTTCTGAAGCAGCAAAGGAAGCTGTCTGGATCAAGAAGTTCATTAGTGAACTTGGAGTTGTTCCTAGCAGTGTTGATCCCATACTTCTGTATTGTGATAACAATGGAGCCTCACGCAAGCAAAGGAACCAAGGTCTCATCAACGGTCCAAGCATGTGCTAAGGCGGTACCATCTCATTAGGGAGATTGTACAAAGAAATGACGTAAAGATAGAGCGAATTCCCACAGATGATAATAATGCGATCCATTGACAAAGTCGTCATCTCAGTATAAGCATGATCGTTATGTAGACTCTTATGGTATTACATACATAAGTGATTAGATCTAGTGCAAGTAGGAGTTTGTAAGTGTTATGCCCTAAACCCAATCGATTGAGGTTGTAAACACTTTTAATATGTTTAATGCATTTGTTTCTGGCAAGATATATTATTTATTTAAATTATATTGAAATCATATTAAATAATAGAGTCCGTAGATTTAAGTCTTCACAATGTTTTAATTACAAGGAGTTGCGATTGTGAGATACAAATTACAATATGACTGAATCTTAAATAATCTATGGTTGAAATAATAATGAGATATGGATATCGTTATTAGGGATAGACCATCATGTCTGGCATTTCTTACTTGCAAAGTAAGTAGCTGATCTCACAAACTAAAGTGTCGTGACACTTAAATGAACACGTTGATGTTTTGTTATAGAAAAAAATATTGGAAACCCACTGGGGAGATTCCACATGGATAACTATCTGAGTGTCAGTAGTTAATCTCAAATGTTCAGTAATGGAATTGATCATTTGACTTGAGGTCATCATAGTGCCTTATATGAGGACAGTCATACTTTGGTGATGTTGGATGTTGCTCTGCTAAAGGTCGCTAATACGGCATTGTTCAACTTACATTGACTTAACAATAGGATAAAAGATATGATTGATAATTGAGATTGACACATATCCATATCTCGTAATCGATCGGATCATAATGACGAAAGAGTTATAGTTTCACGGTAAACGAACAAGTTTTGGTTTTGTCACACCACGTGACATTTCCCGTCACATGTGTTGCCCTGGCACATTCCTAGATGTCAATCTGAGACGACGAACGTGAATTAGTGGTAAATTAAAATGAGTGCTTTAATTTATCGATTTTGATTTGATCAAAATAATAATTCATGTAGTTAGGTGTCGTGATTGGAAACCTAATGGATCACATACAAAAGAGAACTAGAAGAATGAGATTCGCCAATTAATAATTGGGTTGCTTATTAATAGGCCCGAATTAATTAATCGAATTAATTAATTGAATTAATTAATTCATGGACCAGATTTAATTAATTTGATTAATTAAATATTGAATCGGGTTAAGTTTAAGAAACGGGTCAAGCCCGCTTGGACTTATATTAGTAGGCTGCTATGGTTTGAAAACTGTAGAGATTATTCATTATTCTTACTAGTACAAAAAAAGAAAACCCTAGTCGCCATTCTTGTTCTCTATGTGGATTACCATTAGAGGTTGGACAATTGGACAGTTTGGATTGCAGATCGTGATCATTCGAGTTCAAGAAAAAGCAAAGGAGTTTGTGGAATTAATTAAAGGTATAATTATTATCACAATTTCTATCTAAACACAATGCAGATCCTTGATAGGAATTGAAAATTGTTTTATTTTTCGCTGTGCATGATTAAGTAAATTCCCAACAGCCTCGAGATCCAATTCTCCAAGATTTTTGGTTTTCCCAGTTTCCCTCTTGATCCATTTGTTATAAAATCGAAACCCATAAATTTGATAAGATAAAAGATTAATTGCTTGAATCATATGCAATAGTTATAAATATGTTCTTGATTTGTGTTCATTTTTAGTACATTATATTAGAATAGTTTCTTGGCAATTTTATTACAAAAAGTCAGAAAATCTCCGAGTTTCAATTTATTTACCATAGTTCATCAGATAATTCAAGAAAATTGAAGAAAATTTACTAGAGACATGGAGGGAAAGGAAGAAGAGGAACGTTCCGTTGGAAATTTACTTAACATACACAGTGGAAAATAAATCAAATTTCAATTACCACCACGAATCTGCTCTGTGTTTAGTTAGAAACCGTGTTTAGAATAATACTTTTGATGAATTCTGCAAACTCCTTTACTGATTCTCAAACTCCTATGATCACGATTTGCAATCCAAGCTGTCCAATTGTCCAGCTTCCAATGGTGATCCACATTGAGAACAAGAATGACGGCTAGTGTTTACTTTTCTTGTGCTAGCAAGAATAATGAAAATTCTCTACAATTTACAAACTCTAGCAGCCTATTAATATAAGCCCAAGTGGGTTGGCCCATTTCAAAATTTTACCCGGTCCAATATTTAATTAATCAAATTAATTAAATCCGGTTCATGAATTAATTAATCCAATTAATTAATTCGGGTCTATTAATAAGCAATCTAATTAATTAATTATTCAACACTTGTCAATTAATTAATTGGTGGATCTCATTCTTCTGGTTCTCTTTTGTATGTGACCCATTAGATTCCCGATCACGATACCTAACGACGTGAATTATTATTTTGATCTAATCAAAATCGATAAATTAAAACACCCTTTTTATCAATATAATTAATTTATCAATAATTCACATTCGTCGTCCCAGATTGACATCTAGCAATGTGTTAGGACAATATATGTGATGGGAAATGTCACATGATGTGACAAACCAAACTTGTTCGTTTACCGTGAAATTATAATCATTTCGTCAATATGATCTAATCAATAATAAGATATGGATATGTGTCAATCTCAAATATCGATCATATCTTTTATCCAGTGTTAAGTCAATGTAAGTCGAAAACTCATTTTCAACTTATGAGTTCACCTTGGCCAATGATTTCATTATCAACTTAACTGGATAAAATGTAGATCATAATCTCTTACTATCTAAGAGTGACAAATCCTCTATTGATCATTCACAACCTTCATATGATTCTTGATATACCCGAACGATGCTGTATTAGCGACCCTTGGTAGAGCAACATCCAACACCATCAAAGTATGACTGTCCTCATATAAGGTACTATGATGACCTCAAGTCAAAGGATCAATTTCACTACCGAACATTAGAGATTAACCACTAACACTCAGATAGTTATCCATGTGGAATCTCCCAGCAGATCTCCAATGTTTTGTTCTATAACAAAACATTCACGTGTTCATTCAAGTGTCACCACACTTTACCTTGTGAGATCAACTACTTACTTCATAAATAAGAATGCTACACGCGATGGTCTACCCGTAATAACGATATCCGTATCTCATTATTACTTCGACCACGAACGACTTAAGATTCAGTCATATGTAATTTGTATCTCACAATCACAACTCCTTCGCTTGCACGATGGCTCCATTATTATCACAATGCAAAAACATGTGATCAACAATGTTAAGAACTACTCCAAGTTCTCAATGAACTCCATAATCCAGACCACAACTTTTGTTGCTTTCTAAAGCAATGATGTATAAGGCTTCAGTTATTGAATCAACAGTTATTTTCAATTTGGAACATTTCCAACACACCGTTTAACAGTAAACCAATATCCTAATTGAGATATTATATCATTCTAGTATGACTAGAAGTTAGCATCAATGTATCCATGAACTCTCGATTCATTCATTTAAAATCTTCTCGAGATTTTATCTGTATAGATTGGGATGAGTTAAACAATCTTCTAGATCTATCTCTATAGATCAACTTTCTTCTCCCATATCTATCATGAAAAAATTATTTAACAACCATAATTTCAACAATTGAAATATAGAGACGTCATTTCCTATAATATGTCTCATACATATAATATCAAGAATGCGACAATACTCCTACTATCTTCTTGTAAACGCACAATTCGTCTTCATTTTTTTTATAAAATCAAACATTTTGATTTTTTACATCAAATCGAAGATTCCATCTCCAAGAGGCTTGTTTCAATCCATATTGACATTTTCTTGTAAACTCATTTATAACCTATGGGTTCTAATCCATTAGGCAAGTCGACCAAGGTCAAACATTGGTTACATACATCAAGTCCATCTCTTTAAATCAACATTTGACTTTATTTCTACGTAATTAGCAGGCTCATTATCCTTGATTAGAAATTCCTGATTAGTATTCATGGATTCGTACCTTCCAAGAAGTCGAATGATCCTACAAGACTTACATGGAGCTAACGTGTCCTTATAAGTCTCCATTTCCCGATCAAAAGTATGTCCCTCAGCTGGTATGGGATAAGACTCAAGTTCATCTATTCGGTCAATTATATCTGTGGACTCTTGAACTCCTTCAAGATTTATTATGCTCCCACTGTCTCTCCTAGGATAAACATTTTCTCTAGGAGTATGACACGTCTTGAGATGAACATTTTCTTCTCAACGAGATTATAGAATTGATATCCAATTTTCTCTTTGATATCCACAAATATGTATTTATCGGATCTAGTCTCCAACATATCCGATCCAATATGCTTCACATAAGCATCACAACCCAAATTTTCATATGAGATAAGTTGAGCATTTCCATAACTTGTATGAAGTTTTGTCAACCGATTTAGATGGGACAGGATTTAGTGCGCAACACGTGGCAATCAGTGCATAACCTCAAAACGATTTTTGAATGCTTGCATGACTTGTTCTTAATTACACTATATCTGATATTGTACGATTCCTCATTTCAGATGCATCATTACATTACAATATGTGTGGAGGAATCCACTGCATGAGGATCTCATTCTCTTTTAGATAATCTAAATTCTCCATGTTAGATATTCTTTACCTCGATCAAGTCTTAGTGTTAGAATATATTTACCTATTTGTTTCTCTATTTCTAGATTGAATCCCCTGAACATTTCAAGAGTTTCATGCTTAAATTTCATCAAATATACATGATCATTTCTGAAATAGTCATTAGTAAATGTGATGAGATAAGATAAACTTCACCCGACATTAATTGATATAGGTCCACATACATCACTATGTATTAGACCTAGTAATTGTGCAGATCTTTCTCCTTTTCAAGTAAAAGGAAATTTGGTCACTGTGCCTAACAGACATGATTGCATTTGTCAAATGATTCAAAATCAATTGACCTAAATATACATCTTCATGTAAGTTTGGAATTGCACTCTCATTTATGTGACCAAATCTGCAATGTCAGATATATGTGTTATTCAGATTATCATTTTTATGCATTTCAATTTCTATACTCATTATAGAATACTCAATATTTAGAATATAAATATCATTTTGTAATTTACCATAACCATTAAGATCTTATCAAGATAAAAAGGAACAACAATTGTCCTTAACATTAAAATAATTCATGTCAAAATATGAAATTTATTTAATGCTCTTGGTAATGGTGAGAACAAAAATAATATTTCTCTAATTCTAACATTAAGCCTAAAGGCAATGGCAAGAAATATGTTTCTACAGGCAATACAACAACTTTTGCTCATTTTCAACATGTAGATCAACTTCTCCCTTCTGCAGCGATCTACTTTTATTTAGTTTCTGCATATTTATACAAATATGAGATCCATATCTAGTATCTAATACCCATGAAACTAATGAAGTAGATATAAGCCTTGCAATTTCATTTCCAATGACCTACCATTCCAAAATGATAATAAGGATCATAAGATTTGATATTGTCCGTATTCGCTTTAACTGTCTTAGTCATCTTGGTTACTTTCCTAAAGCATCCTTTAAACTTCCCTATAGGAATCTATGACTAAGGTTTGTCCAGTACAAACACAGATGTTGAACTTAACAGTTTTAAGCATGTTCAGCAACTCAATGAGCATGCTTCGAGTTTATTCATGTTAAATTCATAATTAATTGTGAATAACTCTCTGACAGAGATTGCAGAACCAAGTCTATACTTAGTTCATTGTTCATGACTGAACGCAATCGAGACAACTTCTCAAAGTAGTCAGCATCTTCAGCACACGAGCACTGACTGAAGATTCTTCTGCCATTTTGCACCAGAATAGTTGCTGGGAAATCTCATATCTTTCCACATGTAATTGTTCATCATTCAACATATTGAGATGAAAAATCATGTGTTAGCATCTATATTCTTATGTTACTTTGTAATTCAGGTGACATAGTCACAAACATCACACATGTTGCAGTACTATCGTTATCACTGTGTTTTTTATAGTAGCCACATCTTCCTTTGTCGAGTCATCAGCAAGTGTCTCTGGAAAGGGCTACTCAATCATACAACCAATTTTTTTTCATGCTTAAGAACAATTCTCACTGGTGAGTCCCGGTGCGGTAGGAGCTGCTTACGCCGCCTGCAGCAGCGCGAAAGTGCTGCTGTGTCTTGCATTGCAGGTGCAGCGTCGCATGCTGCGACGCTACACCGCACGATGCCCGCTGCTGCATCTATGTGCGGCAGTGATGTCTGTCGCCGTTGCAGCCGGCGGCGGTCACCCTTCTACCGTCCAATCTAATTTTTTTTTTTAAACAAAATTGATTTTCGTTTCCAAATCAGATTTAGAATTTGAAAATCAATTTCTTTAAAAGCTAGAAACATGAAAAATATCAACAATCAACTTTTGATTGTTATATTATACGAAACAATTTCTAACAAACACAAAGTAGGCTCTGAACCACTTTTGGGAATTTACTTAATCATACACGGCGGAAATAAAACAATTTTCAATTCCCACCAAGGATCTGCAATGTGTTTAGATAAAACATGTGATAAGAATTATACCTTTGATGAATTCTGCAAACTCCTTTGCTAATTCTCAAACTCCTATGATCACGATCTGCAATCCAAGCTGTCCAGCCTCCAATGGTGATTCACACAGAGAACAAGAATGACGGCTATAGTTTACTTTTCTTGTGCTAGCAAGAATAATGAAAATTCTCTACAATTTAAAAATCCTAGCAGCCTATTAATATAAGCCTAAGTGGGCTTGGCCCATCTCTAAACTTTACCTTGTCCAATATTTAATTAATCAAATTAATTAAACACGATCCATGAATTAATTAATCCAATTAATTAATTCGGGTCTGCAATCCAATTAATTAATTATTCAACACTTGTCAATTAATTAATTGGTAGATATCATTCTTCTGGTTCTCTTTTGTGTGTGACCCATTAGGTTCCCGATCACGATGCGTAACGACGTGAATTATTATTTTGATCTAATCAAAATCGATAAATTAAAACACCCCTTTAATTTATCAATAATTCACACTCGTCATCCCAAATTGACATCTAGCAATGTGTCGGGCAATAATGTGATGGGAAATGTCACGTGATGTGACAAACCAAACTTATTCGTTTACCATGAAATTATAGTCATTTCGTCAATATGATCCAATCAATAATGAGATATGGATATGTGTCAATCTCAATTATCTATCATATCTGTTATCCTAGTGTTAAGTCAATGTAAGTCGAAAACTCCTTTTCAACTTATGAGTTCACCTTGGCCAAGAATTTCATTATCAACTTAACTAGATAAAATGTAGATCATAATCTCTTACTATCTAAGAGTGACGAATCCTCTATTGATCATTCACAACCTTCATATGATTCTTGAAATACCCGAACGATACTGTATTAGCATATATGGTAGAGCAACATCCAACAGCATCAAAGTATGACCGTCATCATATATGGTACTATGATGATCTCAAGTCAAATGACCAATTCCACTACCGAACGTTAGAGATTAACCACTAACACTCAGATAGTTATCCATGTGAAATCTCCCAGCGGGTCTCCAATATTTTGGTTTATAACAAAACATCCACGCGTTCATTCAAGTGTCACCACACTTTAACTTATGAGATCAGCTACTTACTTCACAAGTAAGAATGCCACATGCGATGGTCTACCCGTAATATCGATATCTGTATCTCGTTATTACTTCGACCACGGACGATTTAAGATTCAATCATATGTAATTTGTATCTCACAATCACAACTTCTTGTGATTAACAAATCACCAAGACTTGAATCTACGGATTCTATTATTTAATTTATTAGAATATTAATTCAATTAAATAATTGATATTGTCATACATATGCATCGATTATATATATTTAAAGTGTTTATATCCAAAATTGATTGGATTTAGGCCATAACACTTACACGTTCACCTTAAACAGCACTGATGAGCTATTGAAAAACACATTTGCCAAAGAGCTCATGAACTTGATCCAGAAATGATTATTTTATAATATTTCAATCAGTTATTTTTAGAGTCGTAGTATATACTTTGGTATATTGCTATCAACTTTATGACTAGGCTAATAATATTCTTAGTAATTATTTAGATTAACTCTACATATTAACATATTGTATTATCACATTATATAATTTTGATTTTTGAAATTATGAAAAAGGTGACGAAGGTAAGTTAATTATTACTACGTGTCAAGATGCCAACATACAAATTTACCCTAGTACATTTGACATAGTCGATAGCAAGAATGATCTGTCGTAGCGTTGGTTCTTCACAAAGCTGGGAAAAGTAATCAGAGATGTCGAGGATCTTACCTTTGTAACTGATCGGGGACCATTTATAATAAATGGTATCGCTGAAATTTTTCCTGAGGCATATCATAGGTATTGGATGTATTATAAGGCAACCTGAAGACTAAGTATTGGGGCAAATGCATTGTTTCATTGTTCAGGAGAGCGAACGAAACTTATAGTGTTGTAGAGTAGAAAAAATTCGTGGTGAAAATAAGAATCATTCTCGGCATGGGAGTATCTAACAAAAATGGGAATTGAACATTGGGCGCGATCACATTTTCCAGAATGTGGATACAACATGATTACGCCAATAATGCGGAGTCTCTTAATGTATTATTCAAGAAGGATCGAGAGTTACCAATCCTCTCAATGATTGAGAACATTCGTAACAAGTTGCAGTAGTGGTTTCATGATCGACTTGCGGAATCATAGAGTTGCATGAGTGTCCTAGCCCGGGCTCAGGAAGATAAACTCTTCGAGGCTATAGAGGTTGTGAGAAATTTGAATATGTAACCATTAGATAAGTTATGCTTCTCCGTGAAATGTGCACGTAATATGGCATAGATGGTGGACTTGATTAATAATACCTGTACTTGTAATCGATTTGTTAGAGATTTTTCCATGTAAGCATGCAGTCGCGGTGGCTATGTATAGAGGCTTTGTGGAGAAAACCTTATGCTCTCTTTATTACACGGCTGATCATTAGAGAGCAGTATACATTGAGACTATATTTCTTCTATCGAATGAAGCCGAGTGGAAAGTTCCCGACCATATTCTCCCACTTAATAGTTTGTAGCCACTCGAAATTGAACAGCGTGGTCCTAGACTTCCACATACATCTAGAATACATCTACCTGAGAGTTTCCTCGACCGTATAGGTGCAAAGCAACAGGTCATACTTGCCAATCTTGTACAAGTTAAATTCCCGTATATAACAATTAGACGGATGTGTAATGGTTTCGCTAATAATTGAATAATATTTACAATTATTTCACAAAATAAACAACTAAATATACAATAATTACATTTTTTAAACAATATTTACAATTATTTCACAAATAAATATACAATATTCATGGATCAAAATTGAATTCATACAAATCGCAGGCTAACTTATTCCTCCAATTTGGTATCCAGGATTTGTCGATTCCATCAATCTTATGTGCTGTACTCAAAAATTTGATGTGTAATGGTTTCGTAAATAATTGATCATGAAAAAGAGAAAATTCATGGGAGACAAAAGAGCCACTACAGCAAAAATAGCTTTTTACGACATTTATTTATGGCGTGCATATAAGGCATGCCATAAAAATGGACTATTTAAGACATGCCTTAAATATGTACCATAATAATTCTATTATTTAAAATATTAACGGCATACATTTAGGGCACGCCTTAAAAGTTGAAAAAATAATTCTGAAGCATGTCGTAAAAATTGATAGAAAAAATATTTGTATTTTTTTATTTTTTTAAAAATATACTATTTGCGGCATACATCAAATGAGTGCCGTAAAAAATATTTATGTCTTATGTATTGCATGTTATAAAAATGAAAGATAAAAAAGGCGAGCTTTTTTACGACATACATATTGGTATGCTGTAAAAAATGCTTCTTTTCCTTTTCTTTTCCCTTTTTCTTTGTTGTTTTCTTCTCCACTTTTTCTTTCTTTCTGCTTTCCTTTTCTTTCTTTCCCTTTTACCCAAACTTTTCTCTTTCAAAAATTATTGCGTTCAGTCTGACCATCCATTCAATCAGCAATCCAATTTTCTTAAAATTTCCCCACTAAAGAATGTGTGCATACCAAAACAAGATTTGGTCCACCTCATTGATCAAGATGACAACTTGTACTATTAAATAAATAATTAATTAAAAAACTCTTTCCTTCAAATATCTAAACAAACAAAAAGAATTGTGCTTCTTTGAATGCTTTAAAACATGTTCAATGGAGTGAATCATGTTACGTTTAAATTGTAATTGGCGATTCCTAGACAAAATTAAAGTAATGAAGTTGTAATTAAAGTCAAAATTTCATTGGGGATAATGGTATAGGTCTACAAGGAGTAAGGAGATCAACTATGGATCAAGGAGAAAATAATCGATCGTTGCATGCCGAGCAGGCGCTCGAGCGCCTAAAACAGCAAACCCGCCGCTCGTTGGCCAGGAAGCTGGCTCTTGAGCGGCTATGAGGTTTAGCCCAACCCCATTTAATGATTTTTGTACACTCTCTCTATCATATTTCAACCCAAATACTCCATATTTTAAATACCCAAGCCATTCAACGTTCCAAAGTGTGGTAGAATATTATTTGATCCTATAGAACATATTTTAAAGATCAAAAAATAATTTTCAAAGATCAATTCATTCAATCACAAGTTCAAAACATCAAAATTCCAAATTCTCAAAACACCAAATCAAGAACTTCCATTACATATGTTAGAGTTCTGAAGATCGAGGAAGGTAATCCGAGTTTCGATTTGTGAAGAATGAGTTTGTTCTTGGTGATCCACGGAGATAGAAGATTCAAGAGTTCTAGAGCTGGTGCTAGAGTGCACAACCATTAGCCAAAGTCCATAGCTCTAGATATGAGGATCAATTGAGGAATCTGATACCACTAACCCATCTCAATGAGTTGTTTATACTTTTGGTTAATATGTATATATGTGTTGCATTTGGTATATTGTAAGTGTACAATATCGTAACAAGTAATATAGTGGACCTTTGAGTTCGGATTATCATTCCCACAAGGACAATGCTTTAATACTTATTTATTATTTCAAAATTCTATTTGTTGAAAAACACGGAATTGCGATTTGGTGATTATTTTCTAACTATTTCATCTAAAAGAAAATAGTAATATGCACACAATGATTGATTGGAAATTCAAATGCGGAATAGATAGTAGGGCATAACAATTTCATCTAATGATTACCTTTAACTTTTAATTCAAGATTCATAAATCTAATGTAGTGTTCGATCGAATCATTCTATTGTATTCAATTTACCGTTCTCGATTTCACATTAAGCCTATTTAACTAATTCGATCTCATATCTCTATGTGGATCAATTTTAGTTAAACGCACCATTTGTTCTAAGAATTCATATAAGACCGCAATAATTAGCATAAGTATCTCTACGCGTTATACTAAATTATAGAATTTTAATATGTGTTCTAAATCTAAACCTCTCGATTCGCAAAAGATTCACAAAATCGTTGAATTATCGATCAAGTAATTCAAAACATTAAATACATGAATAAAATCAACACATATATAATGAAAGAATTAGAATCTTGAATAAAAGAAAGAAAGGGTCTCAAATAGATTACATTGTTCTCCCTAATAAAGAGTTTAGTTAATCGTAATGTATGAAGAAAAACATATAAAAATAATGGAGTACATCACCGGGTTATGAATTGAGATGTAGAAAAGTAAATGAATCTTACACCAAGTTTCTCTTCTTGTTGTTTCAAATCTTGATTCAAAACCTTTGATTCGTTGTTATCCTCTTTTGATTTTGCTCTCTAATTCTCAAATTGTATTTTGTGTTTGTCAATGTGTGGAACCGCTTTCAAGTGCCTCGATTCTTGTATTTATGCTGCTCTTCACGTTTCCCCGAATTTGAAGTTTTTATGGTCTTTAAAAGGGCTAAAAATCAGTGCCTTAGATGACAACATATAGGGCCTTGATGCCGCGAACAAATCATAGGAGCCTCGGCGCCACCTTCTATTAAAATTTGGGTCTTGCGGCTCCTAGGAACCACGCACCTCTAGGAAAAAATCAGCATTGCACTTCCTTTAGTATTTTATCATAACTTTCTCTGCCAATGTCTAATTGAGGAGATTTAAACTTGGTTATAAAGTAATTCAATGGGCTACAACTTTAATATCAATAGCTTTTTTTTTCCAATTCGAACGTTTACGTGCTAAAAAATGGGTTCCAATTTCAGGTTAAAAATCTGGAACATACTTATGCGGTTGAAAATTGATTTGTAAAAATATTTTGATTGTATTACATTCTTTGACATTATTATTTTACTTGTCTTAAGAAAATATAGGCCATGAATTTAATTTTCAAATAATAATAATAATAATAGTAATTGAGAATTTATAGTATCTCATTTACTAAATTAAATTTTAAACTAGAATGCACAATAACTTATAAGCTTATGATTTATATTTATGTTATTTTTTAATATTTTTTTTATATAATTCTTGAAGATGAAGAAGCCCCAAAAAATAATTTTACCTCACCATTTAAATTTTTTTAATTTGTTTAGATAATTATGTAAAAAAAAGAAGAAGTAGCAACTCCAAATTAAAACCTCAAGTACTATGCTTGCCATCACTAATTTTTTTTTTTTTTTTAGAGTATTGGTACTGAGTTATATAGAAATGAAATTATTGGATAGTTGTTGCCTTGTTGGCTTCCTACTAAATTATTGTTGCCTTGATAAAAAATATTGTTACCTTTCTAGTTCTCTTAGATTTTTGAATTGTAGCAGTGTCAATTTGTTAACATAGCGCCAGCTTGTCTAGTGTTAGAAAAAAAGAATATACCACATGACATCTATGACATGTCGCACCCATAACATGTCTATTGACCTCATCTTTCACACTACTAATGTGGACAATAGATATCGAGCCCACACCCGTTCTCTCAAGCTACACATTAAACGATTGTCAATCGATAAGAAAACAAGGTTTGGATGTGGGAGAAGCTTTATAATACGAGACAAAAATGTTCAAGCTCTGGCGAAATATATGACATTACATACACGCTAATAAACAACCAACTAAGAGCCAAACTCACAATCAAGATCACATCTCAAACACTAAAAACCAAAGATTAATCCAAAAGGAGAAGTATAGATAGCCTACGGTCAATATTTTTTCATTACCCCCAGATGATACAATTGGGGGATATTTATAGTGTTACATGTGAAATAGTAACCATTGGATGGGGGGACACGTGGTTTCATCTCCTTTATTGAAGCATCACATCCTAGGTATCAATTTTGACTTCACTAGCCTATGGCGCATTAAATGTCCCCAAAAAAGAGGCAGTCACCCCATAACATATGCTGAAAAGATTGGCCTTTCTACTTATTACAGAAGTCCAATCAATAATTCTAAAAGGATTTTACAAATTCAAGATCTTCAAACATGGATCATTATCAGCCTTCGTTGAGTTTCAAATTCTACTTCAACCTTGTCAATTCGGCAAAAGAACTATGTTTGGACCTTGGACACTTTTTTAGTAGGGGCTTCGGGACTGGTCAACTTCACGAATTGCTTCAGTAAGAGTAGGCTTCGGTGGGTAGGATTGTATCGACTCCTGTAGATTCTACTCTACGTTAGATGCTAAATGGCTTCAACGGAAGGTACTTCTATAGGTTGATTGAGCCACGTGGAAGCCTAGGTGGTGAAGTATAATAATAGTCTCCAAGTCCATGTATGATTATTCATGTCATTCAGTCGGATCATCACAAATTACATGGACTTTTGTCTCGAGCCACATTTCTTTAAATCATGTTCTTGTTCTGGTTAGGTTTTTGATAAACACAATAGTTCCACAAGTCCAAGTATAGATATTGATATCATAATTGGAGTTCGAAGTTAAACCTAATTCTCACGTCCTATCCTCATGTAATGCTGAAACGCCGAAGCTTCAAGCTTTGCAAAAATTTTCTTGTTGAGCCGAAGCATGGAAAGGCTAAACTGCTGAAGCTCTTGTTTTGAAAATAGCTGAAATTTACTTGTTGAACCGAAGCAGGGAAAGACTCAACTGTTGAAGCTCTCATTTTGAAAATATCTAAAATTTGCTTATTGAGCCGAAGTAAGGAAATGTTGAACTGCTGAAGCTCTCATTTTAAAAATAGTTGAAATTTGCTTGTTGAGCCGAAGCAGGGAAAGACTAACCGTTGAAACTCTCATTTTTAAAATAGCTGAAATTTGCTTGTTGAGCTGAAGAAGGGAAAAACTGAACTGCTGAAGCTCTCATTTTATTGTCAATAAAGTATGCTTTTGAGAATTGTGGCAATGATTTGATGTTTTTCCCGTTACCAAGTTAGACAACTAAATCGTTTCAGCTTCCAATACACATATAACCATTACATATTGAATGCGTAATGATGGTCACGATACTGTAAGTTTAGATTGACGCGTCGAGGCTCCAGGCTCCTGGGAGAGAGATAGCTTCAATCAGAAGAGTTAGTAACAAAAAATGTTTGAATTCAATACCTCAGATGAAGTTAAGAATGAATGCTTCAAATGAAATAGATCTAGATTCATTGGTTGAGCTTCATCCTTTCTTCCTATAAAAGCTAAAAGTATGCTACTTGTATCAGTTTTTCACCTTTGCAACAGTCTCCAAATTTTTCCAGCAATAGAAAACTATTCGGGTCATTTCTGTTCTTTGGCAACGTTGCATTCCTTGAGCTTCCTTTTATTTAGGTAATTTCCTTAAAACTTTATCTTTCCATCCTTTCCATCTTTTAATTTTCTTTCAATTTCAATGGCTTCCGAGTTAGTGCTAACGGCGGAAGGATTACCATTACCGTGGTTGGGGAATAGGCTACACCTAGGGGGGTCAGACAAAGGTTATTAGGCAATGAGGGAAGGTACCATTGATTACGAGGCGGGGTGGGGGATGTAGGAATCCTCTCTACAACGACATCCACAAAGTTGGCTTAAATTAGGGAAAAGTATAGAATCCCGGATTCCACAGAACTCTTAGAGCCCAAAGCCCACAAACGTGCATAATATTCGAGGTCAGGATGTGTGCCAATTAGTAAGTTCTTGTTTAAAGCAGGTATGTGTCTACCTCTGAACTTATTTTTTAAGGTGGTGCTGAGGTCCTTCATGTTGGCTCCTACCTAATTATTGCTAAATGGATGAAACCAATTGGTCGGGGCATATTTACTTTGGAATAGACATTGCTTGGTGAGGATATGCCCCTTCATGTCTTCCAAACACTTTTCCAACATCGAGTACTTGGGAATGGGGAGTCCAAAGGATAATACTACATGAATCCTTGGGCGGCTCATGGCCCATATGTGGTGGGTCTGCCATTCTCTATAAAAGGTTGGAATAAGTCGTGGTTCTGGGTTAGGGGCCAATGGCAGATGGTTGAGGGGATAAGGCACCAACTTGCACTGTGCTGACCTAGTAATCTGAAGCTCATGAGTCTCTCTTTTTGGAACTTTTACTTTATTTATAACATCTATCTCATGTTCTTTGTTTTGTAGTTTCAAGGACTGGCTTTGAACTATCCTAGGCCGAGTATGACATTATTGAAGATATCTACCGACGTCTACAAAGATCATGTCACTACGAATGCCTAATTTACTAAAGAAAATTCTTTTTGGACTTCAGATTGATGGCTTCTAAAGGTAAATTTCGAGGCCCTCTGTTTAATACACAATACTTGAGTTTTAACATAATCTACAGTTGTTGTAGATGACTTTGGGAGGAAGAAGTACCCTACCCTAACATGGCTTCGATATTAAGAACCGCGTCCATAGTGAACTCTAGAGCATTAAAGCCCTCATCTGGAGGTACGAAGCATGTTGGGAGAAAGCTAGAACACCTCATCACGGAGCTTGCTGAGAAGAACGAGGATGAAGGGGCCCAGAAAGCTAATAAGAGCAAGGGAAAGTTGGAAAAGCCTCAAAAGAAAAGAAAATTATCATAGTTGTGGCCCTTCTTCCGACAAGTTTGACGCCACCATTGCCCTAGTTTCTAAGCAGACCTTACCTCGTCTTCTGAAGCTAATGTAGGCTTTGTTCGATGCTAATAAGGCCCACAAAACTAAAGTCACCAGTGAAAAGGCTGCGATGAGGTATAGTAAACCGCTAAGGCCGTAAAAAAGGTACTAGTTGCAAGGATCTCTGGGAAGTTCGGAAGGTTCATGCCTGGGTAGGATGAGGAGATTACCTTAGCAGTGATGGAGATGTTGCCACCTGAGGCTTGTAGTCTTACTGCTAATTTTTGAAGGTTTTGGACTGAAAGGTGGCAGAATTATGTCTCCACCTGTGATGCAGTGGATCGACGGTGACCCTAGTCAGTAAAAGTGCAAGGGCTTTTGGGGTTGTATTTAAGTGTCAAGAAGTGCTAAAAGATATTTAGACATGCAACTGGGAAGCGGAGGTCGAAGCTCTGAAAAGGAAGGTCCATAAATCCTAGTACGAGGTTGCTTCCTTTTTCAAAATGGGTTAAAACTTCAAACAATCATCAGAAGCTAATAGCTGAAGCTTTGGAGATGGCCAATTTAGAGAACACTGGCCAAGGCTGATGCTCAGAAAAAAGGTGATGAGGTGGTAAAAGATTACATTGTCAACTTCCATTTGACTTCAGAGTACAAGCACTTCGGCACCTATTGGGGGAGATTTGCTTATGTTAAAGTAGCGGAAAGGATGGGAAAACTTACCCAAAACTTAACGCTTCTGAACTGAAAGTGGAGTTTTTGGAAGAGGTGCCTTAGACCCCGATTGATGACGTAGGGGAGGCTGAAGCAGAAGACTAAGAGGGTGCTCTTGAGGACGAGGTCTTAGAACAAGATGCCCCAGCTGCTAAAGTATCTGCTACAAAAGCGTCAGACTCCCTGCCACCTCCAGCATAATATAGGATTTTTTATTTTGTTTTCTTATGTAATAGTTGAGGCTTCCCATTGTACGAATTCCCTAATTAATGAAATACACGTTTCTCTGTCTTCTTGTTTTTAAGCTAGGACTTCAGTAATAATTTAAACAATATAACTTGTAGTAAGGTACATGTCTTAAAAACAATATAACTTGCAAGTGTCAAGACCTCCATAAAGTATATGCCTTAAAAGCAATATAACGTGCAAGTGTTAAACATAAGTAAATATAATGAACTCTGGAGACGAATTATCCCTCAAACATTTAAAGCATCATCAATCTTCAAACACGATCAGCTTTTAATGTCATTTTCCCTCATATGATGTTCAGCTTCATCATGGGAGGCTTGTGATATACACCTCAAAGAACCAATGAGGTAATCCCTTTTGGGATCCGATCTTCATCTCCGAGGTGCCCACTCTTTCCTACATGATGGATGGTTCATCTATGTATGGGCTTCTCCCATGATGTGAAGTGATTGTCAATCGATAATGAAACAAGGTTTGGACGTGGGAGAAGTTTTATAATACGAGACAAAAATGTTTGGGCTCCGCTGAAATATATAAGATAACTTACACGATAATGAACGACCAACTAAGAGCCAAATTCACAATCAAGATCGCACCTCCAACACTAAAATCCAAAGGTTAATCTAAAAGGAGTAGAACATATAGCTTGCAGTCAATATTTTTTCATTATCCCCAAATGAGTCATCTCCTCTATCGAAGCATCGCGTCCTAGGTATCAATGTTGACTCCACTAACCATGGTGCATTAAATGTCCCTATAAAGTGGCTACCACCGCATAACCTATGCTGACAAGATTAACCTTTCGACTCCTTACAAAGTCCAATCAGTCATTATAAAAGGATTTCATAAATTCAAGATTTTAAAATGTGGATCATCAACATCCTTATTTGATCCTCATATTCTACTTCAACCTCGCCACTTCGGTAAAAAAAAAAAACTTCATTTGGACCTCGGACTTGTTTTTAGCAGCGGCTACGAGAGGGGTCAACCTCACAAATTGCTTCGGTAAGAGTGGGCTTTGGTGGGTTGGATTGTCTAGACTCTGATAGATCCTACTTCATGTTGGATGGCATATGGCTTTGACGGAAGGTACTTCGGTGGGTCCGCTGAGCCACGAGGGAACCTAGGTGAAGAAGCATAACAATGTCAATTCATTATTGTTTCAGTCCTCAACTAAATTTCTAGATCTATCTCTAGCATTGTCTATCAAGAAAATGATCATATAATCACAATAAAGTTTGCGATTGACTATAACATGTCCAATCTTACATGCTTGCTACACTTACACTAAACAAGTGAGACAAAGTGCAAATCAGTCTCAACGAATAGGATATATGTAGCCAACCCACCCCTAGTAAGTAATGAATAAGCTTTGATGAGTTGAGGAAAAACATGATACTAATGAATATACTTTAAGATATTGTTTGATGGGGATTAAAATCAATTTTTGGTAGATTTTAATAAAAGTGGATAAAATATGTAGTTGAAAAAATATGAATCCATGAAATATTGGTTAAAATTAGTTGTTGATTTGACATGAACTAAAATTTGGATTTTAATCCCTACCAAACATGGGCTAAATGTAAGGTGCACAACATGATGAGGGAGATTAGGTCCGTTCTCTAATCAAATAAAAATTTAAATTATGCGATCTCCATACTCAATATTTCAATCATCAAATTATTATTTGAAATAATCCACAATTTAATCATCAATTTATTATATGAAATACTCCACAATTGTAAGCGAAAACTGAGTATTGTGGCACTATAATTAATAGAATAATTCCTAATTATTTATCAACAATAGTATTGCACAGAAACTGTAAATTCTATAATGACAAGAACAATGATACATAAATCATAAAAATACAATGGTTAATAATATCAATAACATTTATCAATTAATATTGATAAAATCATTTGAAAACCACAAATAAAGAGAGGAAAGCAGAAGAAACAACATAGACAAACAAGGACACTAACTGAAATCATGGTTGTACAGTACAGACTTTAATTACACTCTTCATGCACAGCACCTGCATCGAAGTTGGTTTAAACTGAGCTCGAACTGCAGACTCCAAAAATTCAGAGGAGAGGTAGTAAGTATGTAGATAAAGACAACAAAGCCAAAAATGAAAAATGGAAAGGTTAACAAAAGAAAATGGTACCAGTAAATGATTGGAATGAACAACTTTGAAACTCTGCACATTTATTACGTTTTAATATATAACTTGAAGGCATCGTTCCCCCAATCCAATTGTTTCTCTTCTATTTTCTTTGCTGATCTTAAAATTGAATCGCCGCAGTTAATCAACTTGATGGATTGAAGAGTTGATATTTCACCAAAACCACTAGGGATCTTATCCAACACTTTACAATGCCGAAGAGAAATAACTAGGTGCTCGAGTCTCGGGAAGTGGATACTGTCAGCTCTCCAGCGCTTCAGATAAATGTTATCTAATAGCAGAAATTTCAATTTGAGAAATTCTCCTTCATTTGGATCCCACTTTTGTCCATTGAAAGCACAGTTTTTCAATTTCAGCACTTCAAGATTGGGCACCTTACCAAGAATCGTCAATTCTTCGGGATAAAGTTTGAGATAATCTTGGGGATAAAATCTCACGCCATCTAAAGTCAACATTTTGAGTGACGTTGGAAAAGTGATATGCACTAGGAAACAGGGGAACGAAAATCTAAAACAACATTTTAACGATTCAAGTTTAGCTAGACGGACAAGATTATTGATACGGTATTTTTCCCAACTGTCCGCCTCAATAGAATCATAATGGATAGCCAATTTCTGTAGATTTGGAATTCTTTTGAGGACCTCCTCCGTCCAGCTAAAATTATATATCTTCGAGAGGGTTTGTAGATTTTCTAGAACAACAATAGAATTTTCTTCCCCCTTAATTTCTGAGCTAACAGGATCAGGAAGATGTACATGACCATTCAACTTGACATGTCTTAATTGTGGCATCTTCCATATTTCTGGTGGTAGTTTAATGTACTCATAATCATCCAAAGAAACTATTGTCTGTAGATTCCGAAGTTTATATATTGATGCAGTGGACTTTTGAGGGAATTTATTGTAGCAATAGATATACCGCAAGTTAACCAATTCTTCCATTTCTAGGTGAGGACTAATTTCCTCCATATGCAGTACTTTCAGTGGCCTAGAACTGAAACGAACTTCTATAGATGAATAACCTATAGAAATTGAGTTATGCTTTTGGCGGAAACGTATCATCATGCCATCACGCGGGAGAGTCCATTTAGTTTGAAACGAACTTCTATAGATGAATAACCTATAGTAAAATTGCACTCTGTCTGAAAATGATAGAGAATTCTTCTCAACATGAATACTTACACGGCGCATACTATTTCCAGTGCCTTCATAAATATCATAGAGACCCTTTTTCATGACATGGAAAAAATTCTCCTTTTGAGCTTCTCTGACACAAAGGTCCCGTAAGAGATCATGAATTCTACATGTTTTAATTTGTCCAGCAGACCCTTTCCTTTGAACCAAAACAAGACTTCTTTGAACAAGATCCAAAAAGTACACCTCTTCTACATCTTCCAACGTTTTAGAGCATACTGGTTTGAGGCTTCCCTCTGCAACCCACAACTTGATAAGTACCTTGGCTTTGATTTCAAAATCTTCTGGAAAAATTCCCATATATAGGAAACACCCTTTCAAATGATAAGGCAAATGTTTATAACTTAAAGAAAGTATCTTAGAGCATTGCTCATCATTTGAAGTTATTTCTGAACTTAAATTTTCTGCCATACTTCTCCAGTAATGTGGTGTTTTAGTGCCCTTTGATAGGAGGCCCCCAATCACAACAAGTGCAAGTGGAAGTCCTCGACAATTTTGGGCAATTTGCTTGCCGATTTCTTCCAATTCAAGAGGGCAACAACCTTCTCCAAACACCTTGTGACAATATAAATTCCAACTTTCTTCGTCGTTCAGAAAACGCACACGATGAAGAGGAGAACCAGAGTTGATATAACTAGCCACATACTCTAGCCTAGTAGTCAAAAGGATTCGACTTCCATTTCTGCCTTCTGGAACATATCTTTTCACACCGTTCCAGGCCTCGATATCCCACACATCATCCATTACAAAAAAATACCTCCTACCCTTTAGGTTCTTGTACAGAAGTTCTCCTAATTGATCAATGTCCTTTCCATTCCTCCCTTCAATTTGTATTTTCATGGAATCTAAGAGGCCTAGTAGGATTTCTCGCACACAATATTCTTGAGATACAGTGAGCCAGGAACAGATGTGAAAGTGATACTTAATATAGTTGTCAATATAAACTTTGTGTGCGAGTGTAGTCTTACCGATGCCACCCATGCCGACAATTGAGACAACACCAAGATTTGATGAACCTCTAACTAGACGATCCTTGATCTCCGCCAATGCATCATCAAGACCAACCATAGTGCTCTGACCCCAAGAATCAGGTCTTAATGAACCAACAGGAAATGAATTGTTGCGCTCCAAATCTTCCTGTATGCCACTCTCATCCTCAATCTTCTCTGCCCTTGTCTTTATGGAATCAACTTCGTCAATTAGTTTTGATATTTCATGGAATGAAGTTGTAAAGATGTCACCACTATGACTTGCAGATTCTTCAAGAACTCGATCTGCAATGCAGGATTCAATGATATCTTCAGTTTGACATGCTGCATCGCTGATCTTTCTCTCCAAACCTTCGATTGAATCTACGTTTTCTCGTGGAAAATTATCAAGAAAATCTTGCAAGTAAACAACTTTTTTCAGGAGGGATTCGATTTGTTGTTCCTCGCCAGGAAGAAGATATGAACAATCATATTTCAGGGAGCGCTGCAGAACATGAGTAAGAGAAAGAAGAGCAGCATAAGCCATTTCTGTGCTCTCCTATCACAGCTTGAAAGACAGAAAATCGAAGCAAAATGAAAGCAATCCAGGATCCGTTCCACCCAACACGTTATGCAGTTTGTTTAAGATTGTTGATAGCAATTTGCGATTTCTTAATTGAATAAAAGGCTTTGAGAAGTGATGACTGTGTAACACTTATTTGGCACTTTTCTGAATTTAATTAGAAATGATATTGAGTATATTTCTATGCATAATTGTGTAAATTTCACTTTTATAGGCTAAAACCCTGTCAAGAAGAAGAACAGAGCGAAAAAGGAAGAAAAGAGACTAAAAATGCACAAAAATGTGAAGATGGGGACTGAAATTGCACAAGATGAAAAGTTAGAGGACTTGGAGTGCAATTTCCTCTAGGATATTTAGTTTTGTTAGTGGCTAAGAATTGTTTTTCATTAATTTTAGCCAATTAATTGGGAAATATCTTGGGGACTATTTTGTAACTTTTCAAAAGTTTGGGGACTTTGATTGCAATTTTTCCTAGGATATTTTAGTTAACTTAATGGCTAAGATAGGATTTTTTTTTTTTTTTATATATACAATAGATTAGTTTTTAGTTTTTTTGTGAGTTTTTTTTAAAGTTTTATAACTTAACTTAGTTTTTTATTTTTCTTCTTGATATATTTTTCTACCTAGCTTTTCTTCCTGTTCTTCTCTAGTTTTCTTTTAGTTTGTTAGGTTGTTGTAATCTTAGCTCATTTTGGTGATCAAAAGTGGAAAGCAAGGGGGATTATTACTTGAAGAAACTTGGAAAAACACATTGAAATGATTCAAACTAGGCAACGAGGGTTGTATCTTTAAAACTTTGTGTTCTTCATTTGTTTTTCCAATATTTGGCATGTATAATATTGTTAATCTCCTTTGTTATCATTTTATGATGATGAGCTGAGTTACTTTGTTGGAATTTATGGAATAACTTAACCTAGTATTTCATTAATGTCAATGATATGTTTATTTTGATTTTGTTATGCATATGTTATCAAAATAATAGTGTATTAATAATCATGTTGAAAATTACTACATTTATGTGACGTCAATAGATGTTGTAATTAGGTGTTTATGTAATTGTTGAAAAAATAATTACATTTACTAGACCGAAATGATTAATACCCTGAATTTGCATTAGTATATCTTTTGCGCGTTTAGGTGATATAGAAATATACACCTACTCTAGGTGACCCGTTGAGTATTTTCACAAATATTGAATGCAATTATTTAACTTTGTATCGACATAGGCATATGTGGTATGAATTAATTAATTAGGGTTAATATCACTCGAAAGAGGGTATTAATTTAAAATAGGAAAATCGGGTCTGACTACTTATTTTGGTAATTTGCATCGCGCGTGATTGAATTGACATTACTGAAGTATAGGTTAAACGAAAACATAAATTCCAACATCTTTTCAAAATTCAAATCTTTTTACTTTTTATCTGTCATTTTATAAGTTTTAATCTAAATTGCAGTTTTTAGGATTTTAAAATTTAGTTTTTAAGTGTGTGTGTACTTTTCGTTAAATTAAGACGGATAAACTTAGAATTGAATTCAACACTCTCTGAGGGATCGACTTGGACTCTGAAGGTCCACTTTTACTACTTGTTCTCGACCCGTGCACTTGCGACATAGATTTCAGCGAACAAGAAGATAAAAATATATTAAATTGCAATAAACATATTGGTCTATTGACTTGGATGCAGACTTCCCGCCAAACTATGCAAGCAAATTAAAACCGTGTGGACCACTTATTCTTCTATTTTGAGCCATTTTCCACCGTGTTATATGGTCGATACTCCTGGTAGTCATGGTGGTCCGAGCCCTCTGATTATGATACGAATGATGATTGAATATTTCTAATGACAAAGTGGAAGGAATATCCAGAACGTAGTTAAGAATGTGGAGCCCATTTGGAAATCTTACTATGGCCCCGTTCGGTAGGGATTAAAATCCAATTAAAATTGAAAATATGGCCGTTATTGGGTCACACTCGTCTAATAAAAGTCAATAATAACTGCTATTTTTTCAATTTTAATCTGATTTTAATTCCTACCGAACGGGCCCTATATATTATATGGTAATGAAAGTAAACAAAAATTCTAGATGGCACTTAGATGTGACTTTTAGAATACTGAATATTATATGGGATCGACAAAAGTAAATAAAAATCCACTTTAAAGCATTTGGACATCCTGTAAAAATAATAACATGTCCGTTAGATTTGATTAAGATAAGAAAAATTGTTTCTCCATTATAGATTTGGTTCATTTATTTATTTTTAATGTTTTCAAGTATAATAGTAATTGGGAAAGTTTTGGAATGGAAAAATTGATTTTCGAAATTGGATGTCTTTTTATAGAATGCTATATTTGTTGAATTTTTCATGAAACTTAAACTTTATAAAATATTATGAATTGTAAAGATTTTTATGGCAAATCATCAAGAAAATTAATTAATGCGAAAAATACCTTTATCTATTGATTTTTATCTTGAATCTTGAATTTTGATTTTTAAATCTTGATTTCTTGTTCTTCAATTTAATTGTTTCAATTCTTCTTCTTGATTCTTGATTATAATTCTTGATTCTTGATTGTAGGTTTTGGATCTTCTTCTTTAATATGCCTTCTTTATTAATTCTTGTCCTGATATGATGTCACAAAGAATGAGAATTGCATATGAATTGGGGACCATAACCTTATATATAGTTTCTATATGTATTCGGCCTATCATCAAAAACAAATCCTAGTAGATCTGGTTTCTACACATATAATACAACTCACACTTTATTTATAGGGAACAATACATAGTTCCTATTTTTAAAGTTCACATTTCATAAATAACAAACTTCTTAAAATATTTCAAAAATCAGGTGCTAAATAAATTTATTAAATATTAAATTATAATATATTAAATATTAAATTATAATATAATATATATTAATTATTTACACCACCCCATAACACCTCACCCACCCCATCTCCTCACTACACCACCTCCCTCCATCTCCGGCACCGGTCCGGCCACTACTCCGGCGACTTCTCCGGCGACCGTTCCGGCGATTTCAAAATTTTCAGAAAATTGAAAATCACACCCCCAACCCATGAATTGGTCACAATCGGCCACAAACGGTCTCAACGAGTCACAATTATTCAGTCACAAACGGTCACAATCGACCACAAACGGTCACAATCGGTCACAAACAGTCACAATGAACTACCCGGTAGTCAAATCGCGATCTGGATCAGAATATTTCTCCGACACCACCAACTTCGGTTGCAGCCTTCAATGTGACCAACTATGACCAAATTTATGTTCAGTGTGACAGTTTGTGACCAATTTTGTGTTAATTGTGACCGATTGTGACTTAATCATATTCAAGTCACATTCGGTCACAATTAACACAAAACTGGTCACAATTAGTCACAGTACACACAAATTTGGTCACAAATGGTCACAATTAAACGGTCACAATCGGCCACAAACGGTCACAATTAGGTCACAACCGATCACAAACGGTCAAAACCCCCATCACATGCGCATCCCACTTACAACCAACGCACCACCGCCATAACCACCACTATCATCACCAACCCTCACCGCCAATGCCACCGCCAGCAACTCCACCTACACCATCAACAAAAATCAACCTAAATCCCCAACACCACCAAAATATGGAAACCAGCACTACCACTCCAACAACACCGTTCGGAAGAAACCCCCACAGATCTGCAACAATAGCAAAAATCAGACAAGCAACCACCACAACCATCAGATAAAACAAACTCGAAAACTAAAAAAAGGGAACTAGTAGCAACCACAAAAATACAAACTGAAATACGCAAATGAAATGACTATTGGACCCACTGCCAAATCCTCTTATTACAACAGACAAAATTAAAAAACAACAGACCCACAACCATCCACATTGCAAACCATCCCCGACAGATCCACAACCTACCACTGCACACAATGTACATCGCATCAATAGCACCATCTCACCATAACCTACCACTGTACACACCACTACCAGGAAGCAGCGTTCACCTACTTGCACATACAACGACTGGGTGTTGCTGCTTCTTGAAAAAGATCGGAACAACATCTTTGTGAAACAACATCGATCTCAAGAAGATCGAAACAACATCTTCGTGAAATGCAAAAAATCAACCTAGCTTGCAGCAATGTCGGTGGTGGCGAAGCTTCTTGCCGTCAATGGTGCTGCAAGTAGCAGCGAGTGCTGCCACAACACCGACTTAACGAGAAGCATCGCGACTGGCCATCTTTCTGCAGAATGTTCGAGCAGCTGGGTGGATGATTGGGAGAAATTGTGACCCTGATTAGGGTCGTCTGAGCATGGGGAATCGACCGATGTAGCTCCGACGTCATGGGTCTGGCCGGACTCCGGAGGTTGTGATTCCGGCAGAATTCAAAGTTTCGGCAGTAACTTTTGAGCAGCGATTTCTTCTCGTGTTAAGTGCCTGACTGGTTTGTCTTGATTCCCCTCCGGTTCCGGTTGCCGTCAATGTGCGTCCCAACGCCACCGCCCTTCTACGCCGCCAACACTAGAGAGAGAGAGAGAGAGAGAGAGAGAGAGAGAGAGAGAGAGGTGAACGGTGATTCAGGGATTTCAAATTGGAGAGAGAGAGAGGGGAGAGGTAGAGAGAGAACGAGTTTTAGGGGAAATGAGAGTGAGGTCGGCTTGATTTCTGAAGTAATTGAATTAATAATATATTAATTAAAACACCTGATTTTTGAAAGATTAAACTTATCACCTCATTTTTGAATATGAGTTTTGAAAAGTAGGGTTTGGGGTAATTTTCTCTTATTTATAGCTTAAAGCCCAATTACTTAATTCTTTATTAGATCACTTTAATTTTGGGCTTAAATTTAATAGAGTCTTATACACAGTTAATTACATATGTCGGCCCACATGGCAAATTAAATCATTTCCCAACAATCTCCCACTTGGACCACATATATTACCTTGTAAATGTGTATAACCTTATGAGCTCAATTTTTTTACTATCACAACCAAAAGTATCTCCAAATAATCTCGTCTATTGATTATATCGATATAGGATCAAAGCGGTCTTTGTTACAAATATCATAACTAAACCCTCAACGTTCGCGTACATCAACATAATCAAATGACATAGATCTAGGCACTAGTACAAGTTGACAGACATGGATTGCCTAATATTAGAGTTTGAATTTTATTTTAACTTTCAATCATTTTTTGTCTTTTTCTTTTTACATTAGTTCTTATTGTAAAGGAAATAGTACTTCCTTGTTTAATGCTTTATTTTTCGTCATTTACTTTCATTGTAAATGAAGTAGTACTTCCTTATTTACTACTCTCATTATTTTCATGTAGCATATTAATAAAATCTCGGAGATATCGCCTTCCTTTCTTTAAAAAAAAATTCAAATAACATAGATTAAGTGTGAATGTGTAGCATGTAAATTACATACAATGTGACCAAACATGTCTATTTCCAGCTGGTCATACCTTATTCTTTAATGAGATCAACCATAAATTTTAATTAGAATAGAACTGAACTTAATACTTTATTTCTGCAATAAACTGAATATCCATAGATAAAAAGTATGTGTCTAAAACTAATAACATCCAAATACACACTCCTACTAAACTAGCATATCATCAAAAGATGTAACACCCATGTGAGTATTATGCTCATGAAAGACCGTAAATAGATCCATGATTATGGAGTTTGTCCTAATATGCTTTATAGAAATCTAACAACTCTGAATTCTTTCCTTGACAACTAGGAACTTAATGTCTATAAACTTTGACATCATCAAACTCCTGTTGGAATACAAGATTGCTATTGTCATAGAATAATTAAAGTGGTCTTTCAAATTCATCCAAAATATGCATCATAATGACAGTATTTTGTAGTCACATTCCATGATCAGAATCAGAATATCCAATGATCTCCAATTGGTTTAATTTTCCTAAATGTGATCATGTAATATTTAGTTCTCTATAGATATCGAATAATCTAATGGCTACTTTGCAAATTTCCATCACAGAGTTAATTAAAAATGTTCCTAGCATTCCAACAATGATTGTTATACACGGATGTGTGCAAACTTGAGTATACATTAAATTCTCAACTGCTGAAGCACAAGAAATTTTCTGTATTCTTCTTTATTTAAATTTATTGTTGGGGCATTAATTGAGACTAAAACTTATCTCCCTTACCAATAGGGGTATCACCTGATTTACATATCTGTATTCCAAATCTCTTAAAAATCTTATCAATATAATTCTTTTGTAGTAATAAAAAATACACCGAGAACTATCGATGTGTATCTATATCCTTAATACAAAAAAGTCGTCACCAAGATTTTTCGTTTCAAAATTCCATAACAGAAATTTCTTGATTTCGTGCAATAAGATTATATCATTGCGGGCAAACAGTATGCCATGGACATACAACACAAAAAAATATGCTTACTCCCACTGAACTAGTGATATACATAATTATCAACTGAATTTATCTCAAAACCAAATGATATAATTATTTGATGGAATTTGTGATACCATTATGGAAAACCAGCTTAAGCCATAGATTAATTTCTTTAATTTGTAAACCATCTGACGTAGCTTAAGATCAAACACAAATGTTATAATTGCCCTAAAATAGTCTTTCATAGAAACTAGAGAAAAAGTCTCTTCAATGTCAATGCCTTCCTTGTAAAGTCATTTGCAACAAGACGAGCATCATATCTCTCCACATTACTCTTCGAATCCTCCTTGGTTTTAGATATCCAATTACAACCAATGGGTTTCGCACCTTCATGCAATAAAATGAGCTGACTAACGTCATTGTTACTTATGAACTTTATCTCTTTATGCATGACATCAATCCACTCTTTAAAATTATTTCTTTACAGGGTTTGATGAAAGTTGATTGATCTGTTCTTCTTTCATCAATCCATGTCATCCTTTTTTTCTTGGAAAAAACTATAAAGTCTTCTAGAATTACATTTCTCCTTTTTATAGTGTATGTTCTTAATAACATTTGTTCTTGAGATTGTTGAGTTTGTTTTTCTAGAACAATCTGTTGATTATGTATAAGGGATTTTTTAATATTGCCTTGATCCAAAATTTCTTCTTGAACAAGATCTGGAGAAAGAATTTATCCCTAGTCTTGATCATTGTCAATTATAACATAAGAAATATATACATATTCTTAATCCAAGATAAAAATCCTTAGCCTTATAACCCTATCTTCCCCTGCAAACTCTACATCCTCAACGAATTGGACATTTCTCGTTTAAAAATGGGTGGAAGCTAGGGCCTTGCCAACCAATGATGCAAAGGTGGCTGTGGGATTCATTAGGAAATACATATTCAATAGATATGGAGCACCTCAAACCATGGTAGTTAATAGTGGAACTTACTTTTGTAATCAATTGTTAAAGGCAGTGCTTCACAAATATGGGAGTGAATTGCCTATTTAGTCACTAAACTTTCAGCCATGCACGCAATTGGTCACTAAACTTTCAAAATAACGCAATTAGTCACTGAACTTTACAATTCGTCATCCCGGAAGTCACCGAGCTAACTTCCGTTGAAAATTTTGACGGAAATTCCACGTGTCAGCTGACGTGGCGACACAACTCATTCAATTTAGCCAGCTCGCCAAAAGTGCTACACACGTGGCATTTCCATCAATTTAAACACGTTTTTAAAAATTAAAAAAAAAAAAAAGACAAAAAAAACAAAACAAAACCCTGTTAAACCCGTCTCTCTCGCCCAAACCCTCCCCCAAATCCGTCCGTCTCTCCCTCCCCCAAATCCGTCTCTCCCTCCCCCAAATCACCACCACGAACCGCCCACAAAATCCCTAGATACCCATTCGAAGCTACCCCCACCACGATTCCCCACCCCGATTCGACCTGAACGTAGCCCCAAAATAATCAGGCCGAATCGTAGAAGAAATGACGGGAGTTCGTGCATCTTGGCTGAAATTGTAGTTTCTCTGATTCGATTGGTGATCCTCAGGCCTCTGTCAAACCGATTATTCCTCTCAAAGCTAGATGGGCATCCTCAAGAGAGGACGAATTCAGAATCCATGGTAGGTACTTGAAGCTCTAACATTATGTTTTCAGGCTTCTGCGCAAGTCTCTTTTTTGATAACTTTGAGGTCGACTTCATGAATTGCATTATCCATACGTTTTATTCTTAGCCTACTAAATATTACACGAATGAAAGAGATCTAATTTTGGGTGGTTGCAATATATGTGCAGAAGGAGCAGCTTGCAATACACGAGATGAAATTGAATCGGTTGCATGGAAATTGACTCAGGCACCTTGCACTCCTGGATTGGTGGAAGAGCCGAATTTGTCCAATGTCCAAGAGGCTGTGATGACCATATGGAGGGGGAAGATCATTTAATGGAATCTGTTGTGATGGTAATTCTAATGGCAGATTGGATGTGCGGTATGATGATGTTAATTCTAATGCTAATCATTGGATGGCGCCTGATGAGAATGGGCATCATTTGTGTGGCCTGGAGATTGAACAAATAAATCCACAGAGAGAATCCCCTTGTATTGAAGCTACTTTGGAGCATGTGAATCTGGACAAACCTTCATCAGTGTTGAAGCTACTTTGGAGCATGATTTGAGAGTTGTTTTTTTGTAGTGATGCTAAATGTTGAGAGCAGCAAATGTAGTGATGATCTGTAGTTTTTTTTTTGTACACCAATGTTTATATTGTAGCCACAAGAGCTTGTTTAGTCACTGAACTTGATGTTTGGTAATTGGATAATTGATATGTTGTGTTGTGACTATTAGAAGTTGGATAATAGCTTACATGTTGTGTTGTGACTATTAGAAGTTGTTTAGCCACATTCTGTTTATGTTGTGACTATTAGAAGTTGTTATAGTGTATTGAAGCTTCATGTTGAAATGATGTTAAGTCCCCATGTGACACCAACTATTGAAGACTAAAGTTATATGACAACCAAGCGAGAATTACACCAAATCATTCATTTCATTATTTATATACTTCGTACAACCACTGGGATAACAAAACAAATTTCTGTGAGTATTTCAGAAACCACAAAACAAAAGTTAGTGTGCACATCAAAAAAACTGGTCTGCACTAACCACATTAACAAAAACATCCGACCATCTAGCATCACTACACTGCCTACACTAAACATTGGTGTACAAAAGAACTACATTGCAGGCCCCAATGAATCCCAGAACTGGTTGCATTCAAAAACCCCACTTGAAACTCAGAATTTGTCAACTGTCTCCAAGTGCGTGACCCTCAACGTCACCTCCGCTTGTGCCAACTCCTGTCAATGTCTTCGGGTTATGGTAACGTTTGTTATGACCCTTCTCCTTGCAAACAGAACACGTCATAAACACTCTCCCCTTCTTACTTGCATGCACTTGTGACTGTGATTGAGAAGCTGCAGTTTCTTCGGATCCCTTTCGTCTTTTCTTTTTCGTTCTTCCCTTGCTTGCTTCATACCATGGTGGAGGAAGCACAGCAACTCCTCCAGTTCGAGGCCACAAATCGTGACCATTGATGGGATGTATCACATGCTCATATGTCCACATATATGTTTCAACCAAAAACCATTCCGAAACGTAAGCTTGTATGTCATGACCTCTATCCAAGATGCAAGCGATCGCATGCGGACAAGGAATCCCAGAAATCTGCCATCTTCTACATGCGCATGTTCGACTCTCCATATCAACTACAAACTCCCCATACCCACACTCAACTTGATATTGATGAACCCCATCCCATCGCAATAAACATTCACGGGCTGCATCCCTATACTTCTCTAATTTTTTTTGTATTTTGGGGCATATGAGCTTGTTATAGTTTCTTAGCTTATCCCGCCTCACATGGATTCGGTGCATCAATTTGTTTTGAATTCCAATCAACATTGTGACTATGGATTTCTCTCTGTCTTCCAAAATGAAGTTGTTGAATACCTCACATAGGTTGTTAAGAAGCATGTCACACTTCGACTGTTCCGAGTAGTGAGATCTACTCCATTCATTTGGGGGTCTTTCCATCAACCATCCATGTGCCTCTTTGTTTATTTTTTCAATCTTCTCCATCCAATGCTTGAATGATCCTAAGTGGCTTGACTTTGCTGCACCCCACAAATAATCTTTCAACTGCTTACCCTTGAAGCCCGCAGTAAAAAAATTCTGGTACATATGCCTAACACAAAACCTGTGTTCTGCTACCGGAAATAATTCCGCCACAACATTTATCAGTCCTTTCTGTCTATCACTCATGAAGGTAATGGACATCCAATTCTCCATTGCTAGATCCTCAGACAACAACATCAGAAACCATCGCCAAGAACTAGTATTCTCTTTCTCAACTACCGCATAAGCAATTGGATATGTACAATCGTTGGCGTCTACCCCAACTGCTGCTAAAAGTTGACCTCCGAATTTTCCTTTTAGAAAACATCCATCTATACCAACAACACGCCTGCACCCTTGAATAAAACCCCGCTTACATGCATCTATGCAAACATAGATACCCCTAAACACATGTTCCACTTGCGAAATGATCACAGTAGATCCAGGATTTGTTCTCCTCAATTCATCAGCATAACAACCTAGCAATGCAAATTGTCCAGCGTCATTACCTTCTATTAGAACTTTGGCATATTTCCTAGTATTCCATGCAACAGTCCTCGTAATATGAACCCCCAAATCTTTTCTCACCCTACTTCTAAAATGTTTCGTCTTCCATACAGGATCAACTCTAAAATCCTCTAAGTAATAATCGGCAAGCCACTTAAAAGTAACGTACTTATTCTTATGCACCTTCAAGCAAGTATGGTCAGGGTAATACGTTTTTATTTGGACTGTGTCTTCACCCTGTAGCTTAGACGCCCACAACTTCCACGGACAACCTTCCTTACAAACACAGTGGAATCTTTCCTTATCATTTCGCTTGAAAATCGGTTCAACCTTATTGAAGACTGCATGATTTCTAACTGCACATTTCAATTCCTCAAAAGACCCAAACAATAAACCTATCTCGAGCTCAGGATTTCTCCTTCCAGGAATAAATTCAGGGAAACTCAGTTTACCTATAATTTCCTCAGATTCTGAATCGCTTCCAATTTCCAGCTCTTCAGAAGATGCATTCGATGAGCTATCACAGTTCTCGTTAACTTCATTATGCAGAGTGCTATGCATGCCAAGTTCTATCCCTTCACTCACATTACAGTCAAACAAGAAATCATCGTCGTCACACACATCGTAGTCAGAGTCAATGAAGTCCGGATCGTCCTCTACCTCGTCGACTGCAAATGTAAGAGGAACAAGATGAAAACGAAATGCAGCAGGCCCAAACAACAAAAAATTATTTTCAGCCATGGTGACCGATACTTACCCGTCGATCGTTGCTTGTCGTCAGCCATGGTGGAGTTCTGGACTTGGGGACAGCTTCTGCTATTCAGCCTGAAGTATTTTGGGGCTATGTTCAGGTGGAATCGTGGTGGGGAACGTCGGGTTCTTGGTGATTTTGAGAGTAAAGACACGCAGGTGGTGATTTGGGGGAGAAAATGGGGATGGGTTCGTGGGTGGACGGATTTGGGGGAGGGTTTGGGCGAGAGAGACGGGTTTAACAGGGTTTTGTTTTGTTTTTTTTGTCTTTTTTTTTTTTTTAATTTTTAAAAACGTGTTTAAATTGATGGAAATGCCATGTGTGTAGCACTTTTGGCGAGCTGGCTAAATTGAATGAGTTGTGTCGCCACGTCAGCTGACACGTGGAATTTCCGTCAAAATTTTCAACGGAAGTTAGCTCGGTGACTTCCGGGATGACGAATTGTAAAGTTCAGTGACTAATTGCGTTATTTTGAAAGTTTAGTGACCAATTGCGTGCATGGCTGAAAGTTCAGTGACTAAATAGGCAATTCACTCCAAATATGGGATAAAACATCGAATAGCCACACCTTATTACTTCAGACGTATGGATGGATTGAAACTTCGAATAAATAGCTGAAAAGAATCCTGGAAATCACCGTGAATGCATCTTGCAAAGATTGGTCTAAAAAATTGAACGATGCATTATGGGCTTATTGCACTACATTCAAAACACTAATTCGAATGTCACCATATTGGATGGTGTTTGGAAAAGCATATTGGGCACTGAATATGCATTTAGAAAATTCTGAAAAAATAAGAATACTACGGTTACACGAATTGGAAGAATTCAAACAAGAAGCTAATAAAAGTGCATCTATCTATAAAGAAAGATCAAAGCAATGGCTTGACAAGAACTTTCAACAAAGAGTTTTTAAGATTGGGGATGAAGTAATTTGTACATCACCAAATTGAAACTTTTTTCAGGAAAGTTGAAATCAAGGTGATCCAGGCCTTTCACAATATCTCAACTATTTCCTTACGGTATTGTTGAATTATATCATCCAATAAAGGAAAATTTCAAGGTAAATGAACAATGTGTCAAACATTATGTCAATGACTTCCTAATAGCAAAAGAGACCCTTGAGACTTCGAAAATTATATGATAGAGCAAATTGAATAGCGGGGGTGGGGATTGTTTGCCAACAGCCACGACCAACAATAATTCCAATAATAAGAGAGTTTTACATAAATGCTAGGAAACACAGAGACTTTAGAGTATTTGTGAGGGGTAAATGGATTTCTTATGATAGAACCTCAATGAATAGATTCTATAATCTTCCAGATGTGAATGAAGATGATTATTCTCAGCTTCGTGAAGAGGGTGTTAAATTTGAAGAAATACTTAAGAGTCTTGGCCAAACCCGAAACTTCTCGAAAACAATCGGAGATTGATGCAATTAATTTTCCTTCTTCAGGTGTGTTTGTAAGGTATAAGGCTTGGCATCACTTCAATCTGCCAAAACTCCTATCGAACATCAATCTAAATGAAGTGATTGAGGAGCGTGCAATACTGAATTATATTCAGTGTCGCTTGATGATGGATGTTGAAAAGGTTATTCCTAATAACACCATACATACTCTGTGAGGTTCGACAGCGGGTGGTCTGAGGCACCCCCACATTGATTTATGAGCTCTTCCTTAAGGGTGGTGTTTAACACACCCATCTGAAGAAGTTGTACACCCTAAACCAGCCCTCACATGGGATTGGACTTGGAAGTTCATGAGCAGGTCGGGTTCTACTAGTGACTACCCCTACAATTGGATGGATATTTATAGATCAAAAGATTAAAAATCAGGAAGTTTCGGTTGATCAATTTCGGTCGATCGAAGTGTGAATATAGCCGTTGTAAAATTCAAACCGTTGGAGTTTCGACCGACACTTCGGTTGATCAATCGGTTGACTGATCAATCGGTCGACCGCTTTATACTTCGGTCGATTGAAGTATATAGATTTTGAAATTTAATTTTCTATATCAAAATATTCATTTTTCCAAAATCATTTTTATATCAAAAATATTTTTATGCAAGTGATGAATTATGAAAAATAGTCTGATCTTTTTCATTTGCTAAAAATCGATGAGTTAATACATTAACATATAAATTGAAGTTTCGATAAACAACTTCTAAACTCTAATCTTCGAGGTTCTTGTTCTCTTCAAATCTCTTTTGATTGCTTGTTCTTCAATGGGTGACAATTTGAGCCTTTGAATGCTTAAAAAGATTTATTCATGAAAACTCAAGAAACGAGACTTATGTTCCAAAAAAAAATTGGGTGAAACTTATCTTTACAGCTTGTTATTGGGATAATTTTATTCCATCTAATGCATTATATGGTGATATTCCTCACAAAAATGGGCTGATAAATGTTCTAATTATTTTATGCTTAGGACTTTCAGTTGTGATGTATTTTCTCATCAAAGTGAGGAAAAACTTGAACATGGAGCTAGAAAATATATTTTTTCTAGGTTACCCTCAGGGATTTAAGGGATATAGATTTCGAGATAGAGTCCAAAAGGAAGGTAAGATCAATGTGAGTATAATGTCACATTTAATGAGGTCAATTGTTAGGTGAAATATGGGAAAAATTGTGCCCTAAGCCTCTCGGGTCCTTGCTTGATGTGAAATGTCCTTTTGTGTAAAGTTTTCAGCGTGTTGCTTTAGATTTGTGGTTGAAAATTTGATTTTGCGGATAAATATTTTAATGCTATGAATATTTGATCCCACCTCAATGATATTAATCTTACAATCATATGCACAAGTGTACAATATTAGATTATGAACTTTTTTTTCACGTTGAAGAAGTAGGGTATCATGTTGCAATCAAGAAGTGGGGTGTTAATATATATGAAGTGTTTCCTTGTGAAATGGGCTATAGCGATTGGAATGGTTGGTGTTAATATGCCTAGTATCACATGCGATTCCTTCACTTTATTCATGTGATTATCTTTTTTTCTCAACATATCACAATACCTTTTTCAAGTACAAGTTCGGAAAATTCTTGTGCATATGGACATATTTTATACTGTGCTTAAAAGTACAATTTTTAAGTGCGTATTTGACAGCTTACTGCCCAGAAAACTGAATTAGTCAGTTTTTAAGACGGGCGAAGGTGCTAATCGTCGTTCAATTATGCAGAGGGTGCAGGGGAGTCGAGTGTGTATATTGTGTTTTTGTGTGTGTATATTAGCCTTATAAGCTAAATATTATTAAAATGAAATACGATATAAGTAGATTTAGTTTTTACGTAAGTGCCATAAAAGTATGTTTCATGGTTACCTTTCTGTTTGATTCTTAAGATACATTCTTTCACATGAAAAATTAGAAATTTCTTTAGAAACCCTCAGTACCAACAAGATATTCAAAGCAATTGCTACGCAGCATTAAATAGGACTAAGTCTCATAATATTGAATGATTTATTAGTTTCATTTTCTTTTTTAGAATGTCAAGCTATCCATCTTACTACACACGACATTAATACTTTGTTTGGTAAGTAATTGTCTAAGAAGAAAATGGATAGAGGCAATGACCACTTTAAATATGATCATTTTAGAAGGATGTAATCATGTGTAGTATAGAGGCTCTCTCCACGTGCGCGCGTAGGGGTGCAAATCACGGACCAAAAAATGTTTCGGACTTTGAATTTGCGTGTGGACGCGACCATCGTACACGAATGTCAGACATAATGTACCAAAAATTGGCCCTTAAGAAGGTCCACGTTTTGCCTTTATTTTATTATTTTTCTAGATAAAAAAAACATTTCAAATTTTTTTAACTCCTGAAACTCATGTGATTATGTCTGTGTTAATGGAGAGATTAACAGTTGGGTTAATGGAGGTGATACTGTTTAGATACTAAGTCAGTTCATCAGAGTAGAATCTGCAATACTCAGACTTTTCCGTTATATCTTGGGAAACAGACGCTCGAACTAAACCTCAAGCACATACGGTAAGGAGGTGAATCTGTTTTAAGAAAACTGTGTTCACATAGACCTCGGTTTCAAAGTTCATTAGGTTTTTATTTCCTACAATTTATATTACTTGATCTTTTTTTATTATGATTAATAAAATTATTTAATCTGTAATATTTCGGTTAGTTAGCTGTCCAACCGATATTTGTTTATACGGTATTTGTTCAACCGGTATGCATTCATATGGTTAGCTAGTTGCACTAATGGTATGTGTTCTGTTCATACGGTAAGTTAGTTGCACAGTCGGTATGTGTCCATCCGGTATTTGTTAAGCCAGTATTAGTTCACTATTATTTTGTAACAATAAGAAAAATTTAACTTGTTATTACTCGGACCACGATTTATTTAATTGTCTCAAATAACTTTTGTCTACAAAATTGTTTGGAGGAAAAAAAAAATATGAAAATGAGATTTTCACGATCTTTTACAAAAAATTGTTTCTTCAAATCACCTTTTTTCTCTTAAATTTCAAAAGTTAACAATATACTGTTCTAGAGGGTGTTTGGTGGGGTTTAAAATTAAATTTTTAATAGATTCTGATAGAAGTTTTTGAAATGTGTGGTTGAAAAGTTGTGGGATCCATGAAAAATGTGGTTAATATTGATTGTTTGACTTTGATTGGATTAAAATCAAATTTTAATCTAGACCAAACGGGGGGCCTAATCACGAATTCTCATAATGTTAAAAAGCATATTTAACTTAATTATGAAAATTAAATGTGACTATTTAATATTGTGTACTAAATACTCTATTATTGATTTTACTTATCCCGGCTAGTCAATTAGTATGTTGCCAATAATTTCTTGTTCCTAACAACCATGCAAATAATCATCAATTCCTTGATTAGTTGTACAAACCAACATAAAATAGTTTACAATAAACTAGAAAAAATCAAGATTTGAGAATATTGAGGCCTATTTTTCAACTTTTACGACCTTTTCATTCTCATTTTATAATAACAAAAAAATATAAATAGACAATAGACATTCCCTAAGCTTTTGCACATGATTTCTATGAATTTTAACATTAACCCAAAACTTTCCAAGTTTTTCCAGTCAAAACAATAGTAGAGTACAAAAGGGAGAAATTAATATTTTCTTATTTTGCAAATCGTCTATTATAATTTTAGGAAGATATCTTAGTTCCATCAACTCAAAAAATAAAGATATTTGTCTGTACTGTGATAGAAAACATGAATGAATTTAAAGGACAAATATGCTAAACACCATGGAGATAGTTGCAAGCATAATTACTTTTGAGTTCTTGTTAGAGTTGGAAACTCTAGTTATATTTAGGAGTTTGACTCTAAATATTAGTTTGAGAAAAATGAAAAAAAGGGTGTCTTGACTAAGGGTGGACAATTCAACATGAACCAAATTAGAACTAGATATTCTGGTGAGAAAAAAAAAATTTAATTCAATTTCTAATCTATTTGCTTCTGTGCAAACAGAGGAAGACACTCAAGAAGTAGACCAATTCGGTGAAGAATTATTACAAGGAGCTGAGGGAAATTAGTCCATTGGAAAGAAAAAAGCATTATGGTACATTGACTAGGAACCGAAATCAATTACTAACCGGATCATGGATAGTTCTTGGTTCTTGAACCAAAATTTTAAATACCCAACTCAATTTGTCCATTTTTATTTTTTATAGTTTATTCACCCAGACTGAATAACCCAACGGGATGCAAATGAAATGATTGGATGGAAAGAAAAGCCGACATTTTGATTATTATGCTATTTTCAGTTGAATGAATTTACGTTGTTTTTAAAATCTAGTACTTCTTTATTGTTGATTTCTAGTTTTTTTATTTGTTCTTTTAAGTATGTAATCTGGTATTTGTGTCTACTAGATATTGGATTATTTTTGGTTGCATATTAGATGCTATTAAGTTAAATATTGGATACTATTTGGTAGCATGTCTGCAATGAAATAAGAAAGTAATGAAGCATATATTTAATGGCATATTATAATTCTTCTATTTTTGATATATATTAAGAAGATAATTTGTATCGTCAGCTTAAGATTTCTTTAAAAATTTCACGGATAGAATCGAACCCGTATCCAAACGACGGTTTGGATTCGGGTTCAAATTTGGTTTTCAGTAATTACATGAACTCAAATGATTTCTGTTAAAATTAGAGTGGCCCGAATTTTATTACGAAAATGGTTAAGAATTCTAATCAAATTCTTAACTTAAGAAGAATTCTACTTGAAATCATATTCAAAGTCTATTTAGCAAATTCTAATTGAAGTTCTATTTGAAAATCCAATTGGGAGATGGAATTTGTATTTGACTTTAAGAGGATAAGATATGCATGGGCATTCCATTCCGTCTACTACTTTATTTTTAGGGCTTGGATTGTTTCCTATATATATTTAGCTATTTTCTACAATTTAAATAGGTTGTTTAATTTCATTATCAGTTAGACAAATTGTAAATAGAAGTTTCTATATTATTTCTCCATATTTTAGTAAAATCCCCTTTACTCTATAAATTATATTCTTCTTGTGAGTTTGTCATATTGGGTCTATAATCTTGTATCATCTTCAACAAATTGGAATCCTAGTTATCCGCTATCTTCTGCGTTTCTCAACAATTTCATTTATGAAATACCCAAAGTATACTTGGTTATTCCAAAAATTGAAATACCCAGACCGACGCCCAAGCTTAATCTTGGATGAATTAGAGGAGGGACAAAAGACACTATAGAGACAAGTCAAGAGCTAGGTGCAAGAGTTCTAGTTTTATTATACATTTCCTTTTTCTTTGTATTCTCCAGTAAGTTTTCTTTTATTCCTTTAGCTGGGCTGGAGGTTAGGTTAGCCCCTCCTAAAATTTTACTATTTTATTTTCTATAATTAATAAAATATGTCACCATTTGCGGAGTTATATATAAAAAAAATACATAAAACAATTTTGTATTTGTATTTGTATTTGTATTTGTACTTCTAAGATGGGTCTAATTGAGCAGTGTGATTAAAATCTTGAAATTTTGAATTTTTTTTTTTTATGTGATATATAAAAAATTCACCTTCCTTCATTTAATTTAGAAACACACGTAAGAAAATGAATCTATTACATTAATTCATTGACTATAAAACTTTAACAATAAAAAATAAATAAATTACAATGTGTAGCATTTTCAAGAGACCGTTTATTTATAAAGAGTATCTTATATATTATAAAGGACATGTTTAAATTTAGAGAGTTAAATTTTTTAGGCACTCCAACAATGTTCTCTATTTTGGCCCTTCATTTTGATTTTCTCAATAAATATTTATTGATTTCTCCTCATATTTTTTATACGTCAATGATCTATTAATTTAAATATGAATTGAATAATTTAAAAAGTAGAATATTGAAATCTGTGACTTATTGAATGTCATAAAAAATAGATAGTGAGTTTGACTCTCTAAATTTGAAAAGTCGAATCCGCTCTTTATTAAAAAAAATTAAAATAAATAGTCTTTTGGAATTTATTTTTAACCATTAGCTCGTTAAAGTAAAGAATATTTTATATTTAGAAAATCTTTCGAAAATACTCTAATCATGTATGCATGGATGTTTTGTAGGGAAACATGAAACATTGAAAATAATTAGAGGGCATCTAGAAGAACCATGCTATATGTACTTCTTTTTTTTTTTTTTTTTTTTTTGGGAAAAATCTTTGATATATTCTTTGAAAAATTCTATGTCTTGTACAAGCAGCTTAATTCAGGAACTAATCTCTCCCATGCATTACTGACAAAAATCACGTGTTCATGGAGACAATTTGAGACCCACCGGTGTACGTATCCCACATGGAATTGAAGTGTGAGAAAATATACCTGCCCTCTTCTTTCACTACCTTAATTTTCCACTTATTTTAATAAAAAGAACTTGTACAATATTTGCCATTGCCAACTCCTCACGCTAATAAACTCTTATCATAATTTTGATGGACACACTGACAACCATACAAGCTCTTTTGGGCTGTCTTCTTTTTGGCATTCTATTGAGGGAATTAGTTTACTTGTAAAAGTGTAAAATATCTTTTTCTTGGATCTGCAATGATTTCCCCCTTTTGCATTGGTACGGGTTTCTTGATTTATTGAATATTATGTGCGGTTGTTGGGTTTCTCTTTTTGTTTGATATTGCTTGGTTTTGTTTTGTAAAACCCCATCGAAATTCGTTTCATTTGATTAAATGAATTGATATCGTGTGCTGGGTTTTCTTGTTTTTACTTAGAAATTTGAAGAAAAGTGCACAATTGGGCAAATCTCTGAATATTTGAAGGAATTATTTGTTATAGGAAAGATAGAACTATCAGGTTTTGAGGTTTTTTAGCCCTTGAGTGATGCTTCAATGATTGAGTTTGACTTGTAGTTGAAGATTTTTTCTACTGATTGAAATGACTGACATTATATTACATGAATTTGGGATTGGTAAAATCTGCTTTATGCCCTTTGGTTTGGTCATGTTATAAAGGGTAGAAGAATACAAAGAAATCTGGTTCCTCCAATCTGTGTGCTCAATAAAATTGGTTTAGCATTGGTGAGTCAACACCGGCCGGAGCATTCAAAGATGGGCTTCTAATCTAAGACAAGGGTGGAAAGATACTAGAAAGAATATAGACATTTGGGAGTTTTGGACTGTTTGATTGAAGAGAGGGAAATAGAAATGGCTGCCAACCTTTTACACTCGCTGACAGATGAAAATCCTGATTTGCAAAAGCAAATAGGATGTATGACAGGCATATTTCAAATGTTCAATCACCATCATATTCTTACGGGACATCACATCCCGAAGAGGCTCCCTCCGGGTAAATATTCATTGAAGTAATGTTTCTTGACTACAATCTTGTAGGATTTAATATGTGTTTAGTTCGAAATTCTATAACCAGTTCAAAGCATCTATTGAGTTCATGAACATGACCAATATAAGAATGATGCAGTGTTTAGACTTTCTAAATCATATGTAATTGACATTACTATTATTTGCCAAGTTGTTCAAATGCCTGTACCCTTCATTACAGAGATTGTATCACTGATTTTTCTATTTTGCAGGAAATTCCCAATTCAATAATGGAAATTTGGAGAGAGAGACTAATAATGTGCATCAAAGATCTGTGATGGTAAGATCTGTTACTTTTATTTTTCTACTCGTGTAGAAATACCACCTCTTGGAATCCACTTTTCCATTAAGGATTTCAGGGTCAGTTTGAGAAGGGTCAGTTTTGCCAAGGCCTTTTGTGAATAAAATTAACTTTAAAAGCTCAAAGTTTTAGCTCTTGATTTTCTCTCTCTTGGTTGTGCCATTTTTGTAATGCTTATGGTGAAGATTGACAAATGACAAATCATAACTGCTTTCATTATTTCTTAATAGTGGAAAATTCAAATTATGCCCCCCAGTTCCATCAAACGATTCTGAAATCCTGCATCCTACCCTTCCCTCATTTACAATAAGCAACTTACCCTTCGAAATCTTGCAAACTTGATCTAATGATATTAATTTTATTTTTTCTCTTTTTCCCTATAGAACATTATCTGGTTAGAATGCACAAGGGGATTGTGAGTTTAATAATGAATAAGTAGGGTAATTTATTTATTTTTTTCCTTATTTTATCAACTAGGGACTGAAACTCATACTTCCCAGTTGTGTTGTACACATTTGATGTGTGCAAGTTGTATATTGTCAAGTGTGTTGTACATAATCACTTCGTTAGATAAAATGCAAGAATCTTATCCTAAAACACAGTCTCTTTCACATAATATTCTCTCTTTCATACAGGATACAATGGTCATTTCATTGGAAAAATTAACATTGGACTAGTTAACAGGTTGTGGGGTCGGGGAGTTGTAAAGTTTCAAAAAACCATGAGGAAAATTGCCTATTATCAAGCAGTAAGAGATAGTAGGTTTATGGCAGCCAAAATAGCCCATTAGAGTTGGTAGGGAATGTGCTCCTGCCAAAATACTTGAAAATGTGAATGAATCGCAATTCTGTTATTTAAATGAATCCTTTTAGATGAGACGTTGAATGCTTATAAGTTATATCACTTTTCCATATGGGAGTCTCCAAATGATTGCAGTTGCATTTTACTATTTTCTCAATTACAGATCTCTAATTGTCACTGTGAATTTACTTGTGGTCTAGAGACATTATCTGCTGAGAATTTGAATTTTTGTGATTTGTGATTGTAGGAAAACAGTTCAAGCCAGAATTTTCGAGAAAGACAGAGAGTATCCACAGAATCATCCAGGGCTTCATTCTCATCTTCTTCTCGTTCATCTTCTTTCTCATCTCTTGACTGCAATCGAACTACTCAACTAGAACCCCCGTCTTATGACCAAATACTTTTCTCCGAAGCTCCTTCAAGGAACCCATCAATCATCCCACAAACTTCGTCTTCGCAATTTGGTAGACATACTCTTGATCTTTGTGATGTGGTGAAGGACTCCATGTATAGGGAAGTTCAGGGCTTATCATTTAACGCTAAATCCATGCAGGAGGCTGCAGATCCTGTTTTGAAGTACAGGGACACCCCAAATCCACTACCAAAAATCTGTGATGATACTCATGGCTCAGGCCTCGATACGAAGAAAAATTTGCCAGCTGATCTGAAGGAATCTCTTACAGTTCTTTCTAAACTTCGAGAAGCATCTTGGAATCATAATGAGCCAAGAGAACTTTTAAGAGTATCATCCTATAACGCGAAAGATGGGTCATCGTTTTCTATTTCAAAAAATGCCCCCCGGTTTTCTTATGATGGGAGGGAGATAAACTGCGTTCCCTTTGAATCGCGGGACATTTCAAAATCTACCATTAAGTTTAAAGATCTTCCGAGACTTTCATTGGACAGTAGAGAGGGTTCCAAGCAGAATTTGAATTCTGATTCAAAATCCAAGTTTTCAGCAAAAAGTTGGCAGAAAGATGGTGGTGAGTTTGATGATAAGGTTCAGAATTCACAACAAACATCTCGTAATCAGGCACGGCCTCCAAGTGTTGTAGCAAAGCTGATGGGTTTGGAAATGCTTCCAGATGCTGGCTTAGCCAGAAACAGTAACACGGGTTCAAGTAGAATTTATCAAGATGAAGATTTTGTGTACTCTTCAAGGTCAAGTGACAAATTAGATCTATACAAATCAATCCAACTGTCCTTGATGACCTTGAGGAAGGAGCCAACTTCACCACGTTGGAGAAATCCTGATACAGTAATGAAACCTATATCACGATCTCCAATTGAACCAGCACCATGGAAGCGGATTGATGGAAAAAAAGGTTCTAAAAAACCAGCCTCCACAAGTACGAGAGGTCCAGGAAAAGTTCCAAACACCTTTCCTTCTGTTTTCAGTGAGGTAGAGAAGAGATTGAAAGACCTTGAATTCACAGAATCTGGAAAGGATCTTAGAGCTCTTAAACAGATATTGGAGGCAATGCAGGCCGAGGGACTTTTGGAAACCCAAGACATTGGACAAGATTCAAGTTTAACCAGTCACAATGACTTTGATTCAATATCAGCAAGCAGCCAAAAGCCGCAATCTGATAAATTTCTTGCACCAACCATGAACAGAAAATCCTTGAAAAGTTTTGAATCTCCGATTGTAATCATGAAACCTGAAAAACTTGTTAAGAAATCTGATATACCTTCTCCTTCAGTTATTTCACTTGATAGCTTATCTGATCTACCCAAATATCGGGATGGTGAGTTCGTGGACGACAGAAAGGGTTTAACGCGTGGCAGAATAGCGAAAGATCAGATTTCTAGAACTAGTCCTCAAGACAATGCTTTAAATTCTGTCAATATGAAAACAAACAGCAGAACTCTAAGAACTACACAAACTTCAAAAAGATCACATCACTTGTCCAAAGATAGCATTGTGGGACCAGGAAAGAGTTCAGGGTCCTGCAGTCCAAGAATACAACAGAAGAAACTGGACCTGGAAAAAAGTTCTCGACCACCCACACCTCCTGATTTGAGAAAATCAACAAAACAATCAAATAAGCAACCAGGAGAGTCCAATTCCCCATGTGGAAGACGCAGGCCTAAACATCCCAGCTTGCGGCAAAGCAATGACCAACTGGGCAAGGTCAGCAGTGAGTCGAGGAATTTTCGTTACCCTGAGAATGAAATTTCTGTTCATTCAAATGAGATCATTGTATTGCACACCAAAAATGTGAATGTCATTAGTTCTGAAAGATCCCCTAGTAATGTAGAAAACGTAGGTGTTTCTACATTGTATATTCAATTATTTAGACTCGGTCATTTGGTAACATATTTCATGGTTTATTTCAGAAATCTCCCCTTACTTTGAGTGAAGAAGAATCGCCAGAGTACGCTCATGTATCTCCCGAGTACCCGAGCCCTGTTTCTGTTCTTGACAATGCTGTGTATTCAGATGATTCAACATCACCTGTAAAGCTTGTAGGCAAGACCCTTAAAGGTAATGGCTCTCTTCTTGTGAAAATTAAACTCTGATGTGGTGGAGTTACAGAATGAACAAGCTTATAGGGGATATGAGTTTTTATTCTTAGAGAATATGATCACGAGTCTGTGCCTTTTCTACATCATGTTTTTCTTCCTCCTATACATCAAGATTCACCTTTTTCTTATCCCGGACCATGTAAGTATAGTCTGCAGAGATCTAACAAATAAACTATAAAAAAGTTGGCCGATGCGAATAAATAATCATCAAATGGATATAGTTTTGCGTAACTCAATATATCGGAATGTCAGAAGTCAGTAAAATCTATAGAAATTCAATTCTATAAACAGGTGAGTATAAAAAGATTATTGTAGATAACCTAGTCTGCATCAATAATGAAAGTGCTATTGATTCTTCAGTATCAATTATGAAACAATCATGCTACATGTACATAATCATTCACACGATCTTTTACACCCCCCTCACATGGAGGGGGGGTCCCACACACAATAAAATATTAGCTCAAACTATTCATGTGAGATAGGTGTATGTACACCTGGTGTACAAACAGCTTTATCCATTATGAAATTAGTATAAATTTTCTCGTCTAATTCTATATATTATAGTTGATGAGTGAAACTCTGTAAATAAGAATACGTGGCTTTTTCAGAGGCTCTATATCATTTAATAGCATTTGATGACCAATTGTGGAAGCAAAGGAGCAATAAAAGTTCTGTTTTTCTTTGTTAGCATGCATATAATTGTTTGTCATTCACTTTACAGGGGACGAATCCGCTGATTCCGTAAGAAATTTAAACAAAGTTCAAGGCAGCCTAACGGGTGATATTGTACCTAACTCCATTGGATCTGGGATTACATCTGAAATCAGTAGAAAGAAACTTCAGAACATTGAAACCTTAGTTCTGAAGCTCCAAAGGCTTAACTCGAGCCATGATGAACACATAGATTACATTGCTTCTCTCTGTGAGAACACCAACCCCGACCACAGATACATTTCTGAGATTCTAGTAGCTTCCGGTCTCATCCTCTGGGGCCTTGGATCAAGCTTGGCTATTTTCCAGTTTCATCCATCGGGCCATCCTATCAATCCTGAGTTATTTTTAGTCTTGGAACAAACGAAGGCAAGCACTTTACGAAAGGAAGAATGTAGCTCGAAAAAAACAACTCAATCGATGACCAAGGAGAAAACTCGTCGGAAACTAATATTTGATGTTACCAATGAAATTCTTGTCGGAAAATTTGCTTTAGCTGAAAACTTTGCCGAGCCCTGGTTGAAACCTCACAAGATGGCCAGAAAGGACTTGAATGCAAGAATGCTTCTCAGAGAATTGTGTTCTGAGATTGATGAGCTTCAAGATAAAAAATCACGATGCATCTTTAATAATGGCGATGATGAACTGAAAATCATCTTGTGCCATGATGTGATGCAAAGATCAGAGAGCTGGAAAAATTTGGACGATGACATTTCAGGTATTGTCCTTGATGTTGAGCGGTTGATCTTTAAAGACTTGTTAGATGAAATTGTGGGGAAGGCAGCTGGTTCAAGAATTAAACCGGGTAGGCGTAGGCAACTTTTTGCAAAGTAGTTTGAATTACTATCTGTGCTTCTACACCTTTTTATGTTATTCATTTTTACATTATTTATTTTAAGATGGTTGGTTAAAACTGTTGTTATTGAATCGTAGAAGGAGATTCTAATCCTATGGGGTTCATGCATTGCATAGTTTAATGCAATTTATTCAAGAAAATAACACTTCTGTTTCTACTTGTAAATGTATTTCTATTGACATACAATGAAGTAAATCTACATAGTAATCTATGTAGCGACCGTGAAAATAAAATAAAATCTTGTGTTTTATTTTAAAATAATTGTTCTTGTATAAGTCGAAAAATAATTTGAGTTATATTATTAAGTCGCTACGACTCTTCCTAAGAGTACAAATTAAAGTTTTGGTCACGATAGTAAAGTTTTGCACATTAGTTTTTTTTAAAAAAAAAAATTGTAAGGTATCGAATTTCTCTTAAACAATAATTTTATTTTTTTTTATGTTGACGACACACATTATATTAATTTTTGCATACATGTTTAGTACTTCAATTTTATACCCATTAAACATGTCATTTACAATTTTAATACCCACTAATTAAAAATCATTATGATAGTTATTCAAAAAAAACTTCCATTTCAATTGAAAAGTTAGAGTGCACTCGTTACCTCATAAATTTACCAATTATACACCTAATGAATATTCCACTTATTTTTGTTTTACTCCCATATTGATTATTGTCAATTGTGACTTGCATTTTGTATTTGATAAGCAACCATTTTCTACAACCCCTAAGGTCATGTTTTCTCTCCCAAACTAAAATACTTGTACATAAAATCTTTCGCCTTTTTTCCCATAGACTTAAGGAACCTTGAATTTGAAAATTTTCTGAAGCAAAGACTAAGAGTGCTCTGCATTTTACTACATATTGAACGTCAAAGGATATTCAAACTCCAAGTGCTTAAGGTAGGGATGTTTACGACACTTTTGTATGTAGAGTAAAATTATTTGTTTTCGATTTGTATTAACGTGTTATTGTGTTACTCATGAGAGAATTGAAGCACCCTATGAGTGGTTCAAATGAGAGATGAAGAGATGAATTTTGATTCATGAAAAGAAGTTGTTAAAACCTAAGAGTATGTGGACTGCTTGATCACCGATTCGCTTTGAAATTGACGATGACACAAATAATCAAAGTTTGCAATTCTAGAAAACATATTTTTTTTTATCTATTTACTTAAGCATTTCCTATTGAGTATTACTTGTGATACTCACTCCTACAAAATTTACAGGTTAATTGAAGGCATGGCAAGGGTTTGCCATGGTGGCAAGTGCTCGGCGATTTGAAATGTTTTGAACTTTTTGTAAAATTTTCATTCGTGTAAATTTCTTATGAATCCTTAGACGATACTTTTAAAATATTTAATTTTCTATTTTCACCTAGTTTTACATATATTGCATGTCAACTATAACTTGGAAACGTTGGAATGACTACGTATGAAATTTATTTATTACTGGTTTGAATTTCAGATTCTGTCCTTCTATTTGAAAGTAGTAAAATTTGGGCTACGGTACATGTTTTAGAGTGAAATCAGTTGGGTTTCAAAGGTCCATGAGTCTTCTAATAGTAATTTTTGAAATTTCCCTAAAATATTATCTAGAGAAAAATTTGTGTGCATTTTGATAAACCTCGTCGACTCAGTTCTAAATTTTCTGTCCAGAATAATCGAACAATATTTTCATGTTTCAAACATTATCATCGAGATCCTTTTTATATATATATATATGATGTATGTATATGAATGTTATAGTTCCTGTTAAAATTTCATAATTTTTCGTCAACTTTTACTAGGTCGAACATATTTTTCTCTTTCCGCTGCTGTATAATGGTAATTGCCGAAATTCCTCCAATGTTTTCCAAATTTTTTCTTATTTACAATTTATTTTGGTTAGTATTAAAGAGATCAAACAAAGAGCAGATGTTTTTTTAACGCTTCAAGTTCTGGGAATTGGGAGCGTTACAATTAAATTTGTCTCCATTCTTTTGTTTACATATTGAGATTAGATAACTGAATTAAAAAAGAAAAAAGGTAATAACACTAGCCAACAATAAGTCAACTCAACAGCACCTCGGGCCAAGTCACTGCAACAACCTTTGTGAGGTCCAGGGATGGCAACTGTGGCGGGTCAGGGTTGGAGCAACCTCCCCCGCCTGCCGGGTAATTTCCTGCCCCATTACTCATTTAAGACGGAGAGGGTCGGGGACAAAGCCTTGCTTCGTTTACTACCATTTTAATTTTTTTAAAAATTTTAGTAATTCAGTTTTTGATAATTTATTTTATTGCTCCATTCATTAAAGTGAAACAATAATATATTTATTAATTTTTTTAGTTTTAAAAGTTAAATTATTCAAATATATTTGATAAATTAAAGCTTTTATTATTTGTAATATTCCTTAAATAATATTAATTGTCATTTTCTATTAGATTTAATGAAATTTCGTGAAGTTTTTCATTTAAAGTATTGAATTCTTAAAAAAATAAAAATAAAGATTTAATAGGGGGGCCCTTGTTACCCGTCCCCGACCCGAATAACCGATTAAGCAGGTATCGAGTTTGACTGAATTTTTTTTTTTTTTTTTTTTTTTTTTGCCATCCCTATGCGAGAAGACACCCCTTCTCCCGAAGTTACGAAGCTATTTTGTTGAGTTTCTTATTGAGGGTTGTCTCATGCTAACTAGGCTTTAATACTCATTTATTAAAAAAGTTAACATATGAAGGAATATTTGGTACGTTAAACTAGATATGATTTAAAAAAGAATTTGTTTACACAATTATTACTTTTTAAGAGGTATTGGATTGTCCCTTTTTTCTTTCGTCTTTTAAGCATGAAGATTGTAGTATGTATGCTCGACTTCAGTTGCGAGTTTGTATAGGATTATATTATGGATTAGTCACTCGGGAAATAATCACTAGAAAATGGAATATGTGCTAAAACCTGCAACAAATTGTTTCCATAGCATAGTGGTACTCGCTGGGAGCTCTGTGTTGTTACGTCAAAAAAGTAATTAGATATATGTAAAACCTTTTGGTTTTAAGAATTTAATAAAAAGTTGAGTTTGAGACTATAAATTAAGAATTAATGGGAGGCAATTCATCTTTCTAATCCTTAACTTTTTTTAAAAAAAAAAAATTTAGATTGATTTATTGCTTATAAAAATAAGATTGCGTATCACACAGAGACAGTTTCTCACGTTTTCAGAATATAATCCAGGAGTTGATCGTGGTTAATCGTGACTTGATTAAAGACCATGTTTGTTGCGGTCAAATGTGGTCAACCATGATCAAACCAATATTTAAAAACTAAAAAAGTTAAAACAGAAAAAAAAAATTATTTAATTTTAATAAGTTTTAAAATTGCCCCTTCATTTACATATTCAATATCCAAATTCACACAAAACCAAATTATTTCATCATAAATATATTGCAACATTTATTTGACAGATTTAAAATTTATCTCATTGTTGCAGTGCTACATTAAGTACAGCGTAGGAAATATTTTTAGAAGTAAAATAAATAAATAAATAAATAAATAAAATATATGTTTTCTTACAATTTAATATGCACGGATGATTTGTGTGTGATTAATTTAGATTTAATTATGAGTTAGAAATAATTTTTTTTAAACAAAATTATATCTTTATTTTGCATGATTGTGTGAACTTAACTCGAATAATATTATTCATGTCTATTGTGTCTATTTAGGATTAATTGTGTTAACATTTGAATTTTCACTTATTACATGAATTTTATTATTTTATAACTTCCTTTTGAACAAATTGAGCACATTCATTTTTGGATCATGCTTGGGGTACATTACCCTTTACATAATCCTTCACATAAGGGGCAAATGGCGCCTCCTCATTGGAGGGGCGCCTAGGCCCCCAATGAGGAGGCGCGCCTCGGCCCCGTCCAATGAGGAGGCGCCACTTGCCCCTTATGTGAAGGATTATGTAAAGGGCAGTGTTCTAAAACGCGGGAAAAGGCGCCGCGTAGGCGCGCCTAAGCGCGAAGCGTGGCCTCAACGCCTCGCATTGGCACTATGCGTGAACAAATGCGGTCAACACCCACGTTGACCACTGAAACTCACGCCTACACTCAATAATGCACGCATTTTTCATTTTTTTATTTAATTATATATTTTTAAAAATTTACTTTTAATTAAATATACCAACTTCCAACCCACTAAAAGGCAGGCCCAGGAAGCATACTTAGCCATTGTTGGCCCATTTATTTATAGACATCATTTCTGGTGCTTCCTCTGTGGGATTCCGATGTGGGATTCCAATTGATATCAATGTTTGAGTTGTTCTTCACAGTGCTTCCTCCTCCTCCTCACTGCTGCTGCAAATTAATATACCAGGCACCAGCCCAATTGCTCAACCTCCTCCTCCTGCTGCTGCCCTTCGACCGCCCCTAACAAATTCGAGAAATAGCAGCCACCATCGTCACTGCCATCCTCCTCCTCAGATTGAATACCCTCCACCCCTGTGGCTACACAACCCTTACCAGAGAATCAATAAGAGGAGGCTGCTGCTGTGCAAGAGCAAGTGAAGCAGATGATGGGATGTTTGGCTGGTTTTGATCTGAGGCAAATATACCAGGCACCAGCCCAATTGCTCAACCTCCTCCTCCTGCTGCTGCCCTTCGGCCTCCACTAACAAATTCGAGAAATAGCAGCCACCATCGTCACTGCCATCCTCCTCCTCAAATTGAATACCCTCCACCCCTGTGGCCACACAACCCATGCAATAATTGTTCGGAAAATAGGAATCCCCACTGTCCACAAGCTGTGGACCTTCCTGATCATCGACCACTGAACTTCCGGCACTGCCGCTGCTGAGGCGATCCTCGACCTTCACAATGAGTTGGACAGGGGTGGTATCGGTTGGAGCACCCACCGGGACTGGATTCGATTTCTCTCCTGCAGCCATTCAAATCCAAGGAATCAAATTGAATCTGGGGCAGAACAAAAAATCGGGCGAAAATCTGGTTGCAATCTTGATTCTTGAGGCGCCTGCTTTTGTATCAACGAACCCAAATCACCACCTAACTGGATTACATCGTGCACCTGCTAAATCACCGCCTAATTTGGAGATTAATGGAACCCAAATCGCCCAAGATTGGAGAAGCTCAGAAGCAGGGGCTGCAGGATTGCGATTTGGCCAAGTAATTGTAATTTTGCTTTTGTATTCAACAAGATTGGAGAGGCACATTTTGCTAAAGACATTGGAGAGGCCCATTTACTAATGAACCCGCCCATTTGGATGGCTAAATCGGTCGTGGGCCTAAATGTAAAAATTTATCATTTTTTAATTATCTTTTATTTTTTAAGTTAAAAAATCTATTTTTTTTATGATATAGTAAAAAATCTATTTTTTTATATAAAAATTTATTTAATGTCTTAAAAATAATTAAAATAATATTAAAAATACGAAACGCATTATGACGCTTATTCTTCGCATTGACACGCCTAAACTTGTGATTCTTGATTCTCGACCTCGACGCATCGCAACGCATTACGCATTTTAGAACACTGGTAAAGGGTAATGTATCCCTAGCATAATCCTTCATTTTTATAACGAGAAATGCTATTTGTACAAATTGAATAGTATTACTCTTTTATTGCATTTATGGGTGATTTTGAAATTAGTTTAAGTTAACCTTTTAAGATCATAGTATTTCTTTATTACCTTAATCAGCCCAACTAGAAATATATTAAAAAACTGTTTAAAATAAGTTTGGGGAGATTACATCCGTCCAAAACAAAGAACAACATCACTTTACTATTCTTCGATTCTTATTGTTGGCCTAAAAAACAAAAGGCATTGTACTAACCTTGTCACATAGGAAAAAGTAGACTATATTGTAGTATAAAGTTAATCTTGAGTAATTTTGGCTCTTCTCGTTACCAATGTATAGAAGATAATTTACTAGGGAAAAATTCTTTATAGTGAAAACTACCTTAAAAAACCAGAAAGAACCCAAAAATAGATGAAGGGACAAAAGAAAATGAAAATGAAAAGAAAAGAAAATTGAAACAAACTAAAGTTTGTTGAGCAGTAACAAAATAACTATAAATGTTGTCCATGTCCGGCTAAGTCTTGGTCATCGATTATATATTGGAGAGTGGTTGAGTTGATGATGAAAGTAAGTCATAGTTCACATGTTGAGTTCACTTCCAAGAAAAAAAATAGAAAAATCAAGAGAACAATACGAGTGAAGAAAGATTACATTGATACATGAGAGAACAATACGAATAGAAAAATTGATTGCAAAAGAACTTGTCATTAGCTAGGTGATAATTTCTATGGAACCTTCTCTTGCATATAAAATTTGGATCATCAAGAGGGAGATAACGAGGTCACCTTGATTTTTCGTTCCAAATTTTGAAAAAATGTGCATGTGCAATATTTTTAAGCCATAAAGAGCATCTTCGGTACTCAGTATCAAACTTAATTGGACAATATGCTTTTTATTGGTTAGTATTTTCTAGTACAATATATGATTGGAATATTGTGCAATTCCCGGTTTTGTAATGGGCACTCGTCCAGTGTAAATTTTGGTCCGTCGAAATTTTGAATTCTAGTGTTTTTCGCTCGATTTTTGCACCTGTTCGTGCATAGTTGTTAGAGTACTATATATAGGGGTGATTTTTATGATTGAAAACATATCCTAAACAGCAAATCTACACCATTGTATCCAAATCAAAGATCAAACCTAGTTTCTATAATTTTGTTCTTAAATTCCTTTTCCAAGTTTGTTTGCTTGATGCAAACTTTGGATTAAAGTTTTGATTACTCCTACAAACTATTCGCAATTGAAAGCCGTTAAGCACTTATCCCAGTGGCGGTAAATATCGTTTGAGAACGGCGAATCCTAATCGTGTTCAAACCTTCCATTTTGGGGAAATTCTTGTTTCTGATTTTTTTTTCTTGTTATCCATCAACATTTGAACAACAATCTCAAACGATATATTCAACATGAAGAACGAGATAACCATGGCTGCGATAAAGATGATGAATCAAGACCTTGTGAGACTTAACAGATTCGACGGGTCAAACTTTACAACATGGAAGGACAAGGTGAACTTTTTTTCTCAAAACCTTAAAGATCTTCTACATTTTGGATCCGGACTTGAGCCAATCACATAATAATGAGAGTGTGATTAATAAGTTCAAGCACCTCAACATTACAGAGGCTAACATTTCCTTCGATCTAAGTTTGAAACTTGGAAAGAATGATGGAAGAACAATAGCACAACTTGAGTATGCAAGTTTTTTCGGAAGTCTAATGTATGATGTACAATGCACAAGACCCGACATAGCATTTGCAATTAGTAAACTTAGTCGGTTTACTAACAATCTAAGTGAAGATCATTGGAAGGCTATCGGGAGGGTTCTTGGTTATTTGAAGAAAACCAAGGATCTAAACCTCCAATATTCTGAATTTTAGACAATCCTAAAAGGATATATCGATGCTAGTTGGATATCTAGTGTAGGTGAGAATAAATCTACCTCAGGTTTGGTATTTACCCTTGAAGGAGGTGTGGTATCTTGGAAATCCAAGAAACAAACATGTATTACTCACTCAACTATGGAATTCAAATTTGAAGCATTGGTCAAAATCGAAAAAGAAGCTGAATGGCTTAAAGATTTAGGGGGCGTTCTCTTTGTGTTTCAGTTTTGTATTTTAAGTTTTGAATTCGTTTTGTGTTTTGTGTTTTGAGTGTCTGTTTTGAAACTTTTGAAAATGCGTTCTTTTTGCCGTTCTGAAAAACTATTTTCGAAAACGTAAAAATGGAAAACGCGTTTACTTTGAAATTTTGAGAAACCGAGACCAAGCTGCAGCCTGAACCACCTCAAACTACCCACTGCAAAAGACCACCAAGCTGCAAAAACGAGACCTCAACCTCAAAACCTAACTGCTACACACACTCGAGCCTCAGCTTCCATCCCCAACTCACCAAACCAACAACCAGCAGCTTACACCATCACTAACAACACTACCTCCAGCTCACGAGACCAACAACACCACACGGCCATCGACCCAGAACCACCAAACCGAAGCTCACCTCAACCCAGACACTGCACTAAGCCAAAACCCCAAGCTACAGCCTCCAACACAGCTGCCACAGTCACAAATTCGAACTCCAAAACCACCACCATCTTCACCTCCAAAATCGACAACCACCTGCAACACCTCCACAAGTTCACCTCACCAACATCACACAATCAACCATAAAACCAAGAAAACACGAAAACCCATGGACTTACCTCACTTCGCCACCCATTTGCAGCTCGAACACTACCAGAAAAACCCAAGAATCCGAGCCAAGAAACCCAAAAGCTCGAACCCCTAACACCTCGGTTTAGCCTTCAATCCGCGCCAAATTTACTGCACCGGCGCCACCACTACCATAAGTGGTGGCGCTGCCACCAACCGCCGTCGGCGATGGTAGTGGAATCGGAGGAAGGGGGCGAAGCCCCTTCCCTCCCGTCGCTCTCTCTCTCTCTCTGTGGAAAATGAGAGAGAGAAATGAAGAGGCTTTTCTCTGTTTTAGATTTTCAACTTGTTTCCCGTGTTTTCAACTTTTTCGAGTTTTCAACAGAAAATGCCCAAAACGACATTTTTCCCGTTTTCTGTTTTCTTCAGTATTTTTTTTGGTGTTTTCGAAAATACGTTTTCGAAAACGGGAAAGAGAACACGTTTTCACCGTTTTGAAAAATCGAAAACAGAAAACGACTTGAAAACAACAAAGAGAACGCCCCCTTAATGAATGAAATTCCATTGGGAGAAATGAATAATTCTTCCATATCTATTTTGTGTGATAGTCAAACCACTTTAGAACATACAATGAAGTGTATAGTGATAAGTCCAGACATATGAGTCTAAGACGGGATTATGTGAGGAAATTAATCAAAGATGGTATAGTTTCACTCACTTATGTGAAGTCAAATGAGAATTTGGTTAATCCATTCATTAAACCGCCTACAAGGGAATTAGTGTGAACTACAATTAGTAGGATGGGGTTAAATCTACCAATGACGGCAACCTTACTTGATTATACTAACAAGTATTTTTCGAGTTCAAAGGGTAATAACAAGTCATTCAACAACTGCATAAATTCAACACTAGGTTACAAGTGTTGTTGCCACGAATATGAGGGTTGAGTTTCTATAACTCTTAATAAAGTTCAGATCGATGGATCAAGTATCTCTAACACTGACAAAGATACAGGAAGAACTTTACCCATACAAACTTCGAGGTGGTGCCGTCGTAATAAAGAGTTGGAGTTTCTCTTTTAAAAGTTTATGAATAAGAAAAGTGTAAGGCCATAAGGGCGCTAAACGAGATTATGTGGAACTTGGAGCACATGATGTTTGTGTGTGTGATTTCACCGGTACCATCACAAGGAATAATAGGCTCAAAGCTTTCATGCTACCTAGAATTTCTGTGTTACTTAGTGAGATTTACATTAAATTTGGATGCAAATCAAAAGATATTCATACTCCATGCATAAGTGTCGTTAAACTTGAGTTTGAACTTATTATATATTTGAACAAGTAGGAAATTATTGGAATATTGTTCAATATATAATGAGGAGTGATTAAAAGTTGATCAACCATGAGAAAATCAAGCGGAAGCAAAACGAAAATAAAAAAATGAAGGTGGCTGGAAAATGGCCTGGCCTTGGTTATTCAAACAGAGGCAAAAATGCTGAACTGGGCACTTACCCGGTTTTGTGCTGGGCACTCACCCAGTGTAAATTTTTGTCCGTCGAGATTTTGAATTCTAGTGTCTTCTCGTAAGCTTCACACATTTTTTCCCTGTTTTTGAACCTTTTCGTGCATCGTTATTGGAGTACTATATATAGGGGTGGTTTTTACGATTGAAAACATATCCTAACCATCAAATCTATACCATTGTATCCAAATCAAAGATCAAACCTAATTTCTATAATTTTGTCTTAAGTTCCTTTTTCAAGTTTGTTTGTTTGATTCAAACTTTGGATTAAGGTTTTGATTACTCATACAAACTATTTGCAATTGAAAGCCTTTAAACACTTATCCCGGAGATAGCAAATATTGTTTGATTACAGCGATTCATAATCATGTTCAAACCTTCCATTTTGACGAAATTCTTCTTTTTGGTATTTTCTTGTTCTTCATCGACTTTCAAATAACATAAACTACGAGCCATGAATATAATGAGAACTTTTGTACTTAATAAGAATGAAATAGCTGGAAGAATGAAGAGAAATTACTAGTAAAGCCTATTGAAATTAGCACATTTAGCCATGTGTACTGTTTTTGCTTTAGGGGTTACACTAAATTTACGAAATTAACATTTTAAAATTAACACAGAAGTTATATTAGATAAATTAGAGGCCTCCTAAGTTTCTGAAATTTTAATTTCTTGACTAGTTATTTTGTCGACGAATAACTTATCAGGTTAATTTGATTCGTTAGTTACTCTACTCTAAATACAAAATTATAAAGGTCGTTGTTAGTGTTAAGTTTTTGATACCCAATAAATTCGAGAGATGATGATAAAACGATGTCGGATATTTTTCTCGAAGCCAAATTGACAGCTCAACTCAAAAACAATTAATATGCCTTTGGAGGGCCTAAGTTTGAGTTAGATTTAGTGGTCGTATATGGTAGCCCATTTAGCCCTTGGATAGTTGTCCACGTTGTGGTTAGTTGGGGTTTTGTGTTGGCCCATATGAGGAGTCCTCGCCCATTGGAGAGGAGAGTGGCCCATATTGTGAACTAAGTGATGCATATATCTATTCCTCTCTAGCCAGTTTTCTTCCTGTGCGTGTGTGAGTGAAGAGAGGAGAGAAAACAAATGAGAGGCAGCCTTCATATGCAAATGGAAATCTTGGCTTGTGGATTTTAGTGTCTTCATTCTTCTTCTCTTACCACTACCATCACCATCTCCTTAGTGAGGTAAAAACGAGAGGCAACCAAGGTGTTAAAGTTGTTGGATCAAGACGGTTGATTGGTGTTCGTTTGGTTATTTTCGAACCCGGTTCAAGATTTTTCAAGGAGTTTCCGCAACCGTTGGAGTGATTAATACATGTACTTGCTCATATCTAAACTCATAGTTTTGGGCCAATTGGTGCATATGATAATCACACACACATATAGAGCTATTTTTTCAAAGAGAGAGAGAGAGTAGTAAATGTCGAGATAAACTAGGGGGTGTATTCAATTGAGACTTTTGGAGAATTAAAAAATTTAGGTGTATTCAATTGAAACTTTTAAAGATTCTCTAAAAGTTTAGATGTATTTAATAGAAACTTTTATAAACTTTTAAAAAATCTCTAAAAGTTACGGGATATTCAATTGAAAGTTTTTAAAAATCTCTATAAGTTATGAGATATTCAATTGATAATGACTTTTAGGGAATTTAAAATTTACTAGACTTTTGGATACTTTTTGGTAAAAAATATAAATAGAAAAGCTCAAAACAAATCTCTCATTTTACCATGAGATTTGTCAACAACCGGCCCTTCTCTTCTCTTTCGCATTTAGATTCTTCTCCCTTATGTTCTAAACTATATATTTTGTAGAAAAGAAAATCTTATGAATACGCACAAAATTCTGCGACATTTTTTCTGCGATATTTTTTTATGGGTTTGTATTAAAATTTTGTGAGTATATCTTGAAGCTTGGGGTTAGTATTGTAGGCTAATAGCTTGGGGAAGGTAAACGCCAGCAGAGGGATCAGAATAGGGTGCAAGGTAATAATCATTTCAAGCAGGTAATTGACTTTTTATGTATGCAAAAAATCATGAATTTTTTTATTTTTTTATTTTTGAAAGTGGGCATTAGATCTATCCATATTGCTTTATTTATGGTGTTAATATTTATTTATTTCTTTCTTTCTTTTGCATTAGTATAAGGTAAATTACATGATTCAAATTTTAGCTAAATCAATAGTTCAAATTCCTATCAATAAATGCGAAAGCCGAATCTTATACTGGTTACTTGGCATGCATTTCCTTAGACAATATTAACTATTTTTAGATTTGAGCTTTTTAGGATAATTTGTTAGAATAACTCTATATTTTTCATTGTCATTTTTATGTTAATTTTAGATGTATACATTTTAGTTCATCTTTGTCATTCATAGTTTGTTTTCACTTTAATACATGGCATGTAAATATGATAGTGGTATTAATGGAAGATTCAACACAAGGAAATGACAAGGTTCAAAAAAAAGGTATCGGAAAATATGAGAAATTGACGTGGGAAGAGAGCAATGAGCTGTTAAAACTCATGACAGATGCTTCCACTCGTGGTTGGCGTGATAGCAACGACGTGTTGAGCAAGTTAATTGTAGAAAAACATATACTACTCATTCTTAACCAAAAGTTTGGGGATTGAAAAGACTTATGCCCATATAAAAGCCGTGTGAAATGGTTTAAAAAACAGTACAACAAGTATTCTAAGCTTATGCACCATAACTCTAGGTTTGGATGGCATCATGTGACGAAGAAATTCACTGCTAGTGATGAAGTATGAGACAATTACTTTATGGTGAGCTTCTCTTATTACTTGATTAAAAATATATATAATCCAAGCTATTGGTTAGTTATGTGTATGTTTCATACGTCAGCACTTAAAAATATTTTTTTCTTTAATAGTCTTATCCCGAAGATAAAAGCTATCGCACAGACACTTTTGTGGACTATGAAGATTTGAGAATTGCAGTTGGAAGTGGAATAGCTGTTGGGACATACTCAATTGCACTAGGGGATGATACTGATGCAAGAACATTTTATAAAGAAGAAACAAGAGTTAGTGATGGTTTAATTGGTGACTTCATGTATGATCCTGATACTGAAGCATTTATACCAACTGATAAACAAAATTCTATAAGTTCAGAGATTCCCCAATCAAATCGAAAACGAAGTAGAACAGAGTTTGAAGAGAATTCTAATTCATTTGATCCCAAAAGTACTCAATAAGATATTATAGACAAACTTGCTTTTACAGTTGACAAGATCACTCGAGCTATTGAGTCAATTGACACTAGACAGCATAATTGTTGGGACATTATCAAGGAGATCCCAAATTTGGATGATGATGATCGTTTCAAGGCCCTTGATTTGCTCAATACTAAAACAAAGAAGTATGAGTTCTTGAGCATGACACCAGAAGAACATTCTAAATGGAGAATATTTAAATTAAAATGAAGCATTTTTTTGGACATGACAGTAGTAAATTTTAATAATTTGGATTGTTAATTTGCTATTTATGAATTTTGTAACGTTGATTATAGTATTGAATTCTACATTTTTTGAGTTATTTATTGATTGTGTTTTTTGATAGTATATTAAATTTGTGATACTTAATTCGTTTATACATAACATTATCATTTTCTTTGTGTATGTCTTTAATTTTTGTTCATTCTATTTGTAGGTACTTCCATATATATATAATGTTTAATCTTAACATACATGAAGATCATGAAATAGAGATGGATGAGATTGAAGAAGATGATAATGAGGAAGCATTATATGAAACTATTAGGCATTCATGGATGGCAATTCAAGCAATTCTCCACGTGATAAATGATTATATAAATAATATGTGTTGTACGTATTAAGCGTTCACTAACTAGGTGACCAAAAACTAGATATGGATATGACTATATACATAAAATATTAAATGAGGATTCAGAAAACTTTCGACAAGTTTATAGAATGTATCCGGATATATTTCTAAAATTGAGCAATATTATAAGAGAAAAAAAGAAATTTCACTACCATATACGAGGCTTCTAACTTGTAGTGTTATCTAACACATACATACACGAGAAATATTAATATGGACTTTTAATAAAAGTAAGAAATCTCTCATACACATTTTTTATTACAAAAATCGCTAACTTTTGTGTCAAAGTACATTAATGTTAGAGATCCATAACTTATCAACATTACACACATTCTCCAAAAAAAAATAATAATGAATAAAAATGAAGAGAATTCTACTTAGTTTTTGCCCCACCCCAATAAAGAAAAATTCCTTCCCCACTACAGACCACTAGATAATTCTCTCTATTTTTTTAAAAGAATAATCCCCCGTTTGATTCCATTTACTTTAACTTAATTTATTTCAACAACACAATAAAATATTTTATACGTAAACTCAAATTATTTTCCTATTTAATTTTTAACCACGTATTCTCTAAAAAATACTGTTCAAAACATAATTTTTTTTAAAATTAAAGGCTACCGAATAGGGGCTAAATTAGCTAGGTAAAGTTTAAAGAGGCTTGATAACTCTATGAAATGTTTATGCCTCAGTGTAGCGGTACATTTGACATGCGTTATTAGATGATACTAAATAATATAATAGACACACCCTCGAAATTCACCTAGTTCTACTACACAAGACTTATACATGCACAGTGTCATTATTTTTCCATAGGACCACTTGAAAACCCTCTTGCAACTTTAAAGGGATAGCCCAACTTGGCACTGTGCATGCCATTGTTTGAAATTTTCTTGGATCTTGTGACATGTTGATATATACTGATACAGTCTCCATCAACACTCTTTAGTCTTTATCTTCTTTCTTTTTCATTGCAGAGAATTATAGATTCCAAAACCCTTTTCTCGCTGATGCCTTCTTCTTCCATTTTCTGTTCAACTCTATATCATTTGCTGCTTCTCCTTTTTGGTTCTACTCTCACTCTCTTCTAAGGTTTTTTTTTTTTTTTTATAGCACGCGTACGCGCACGAACACAAACATGTGTAATTATAACGTCCTATGTAGCGCTCTAATGCTAGCATTTGATTTCTGTCATAAATTGAAAAGTAGTTTTCTTCAAGGCTCAATTGCCAAACCCTAAACTCTAATATCCAAGGTTGTATTACTTTTGCTTTGGTTTTCGCATTTTCTGTTATTTTCATAATTTTTCTAATTTTTCGTTCGGACCCTACTTTAGTAAAGAAATTTTACAGTCTCCCCTTGACTAATTTTCATTCATAAAGAAAATTGTAATTTGTGCAGACAGTACAACAAACTGCCTAATACTTGCATAATTTTTTTTTTTTCCCATGGCAAAATTCTTACAGTTGATCGCATGACATATATAGGATCTAATGGCTATATACTATGCTTTTTACAATAAATTAATGAAATGTGTATCTACTTTCTAAACACTTGATAAGACTAACCTTAACAATTTAGCATGAATGCCGAGTCAACAACATGACCAAGCGACTCGTCGGCCTTTATATTAGACCTCAACCTCGACCTCAACCTCAGCCTGTTTGCGTTTTAGACCATGTTTTTTCAAGTACTTCAGTAATCACAATAAGACTTAAGCATCAGAGTGCCTTCGGCCACAACATCTTGCTCTCTTTTCTAACGGTGGCTGAGCAGTTTGACTGTTATTTTATTGACTGGATGGTGTTCTTGGCTCTAGCTCTAGGATGCTTTTTTTTTTTTTTTTTTTGTCGATGACAAGAAAACTAGATTATTTTAATTCAAATATACTGAATTTGATGAAATGCATAGAATACAATTATGAATAATACAAATAAGCTGTCAACAAATTGATAATATGTCATGTATATATTTGATCAAACACGATGTTACATATTTATTCATGTATTATGATATATTTCTATTTGAAGAGCCATTTTCCAAGTTAAAAACAGCTGAGAGATGGGAAGAAATCTATTTTTTCAGTTGCAGACAAAATCTTCATTCAGTCTAGTTTCTATAATCTTGTTGTATCAACATTCTATAATCACTCTCCCTCTCCTCTTCATGAATCTGTTGAGGTAAGACTATGACGTCTCCTTCGACATACTAATTTGGGATATAAATACATAGCTAGGGATTGTCCCAAACCCTTAAACTTGCTAAAAAAAATAAAAATAAAAATAAAAAACTAGAAAGAATTCATCGGACATTCGGTACCAAGAGAAACTCTTTATCTTTTTAGAGAATTTCATTTAGCCTTGATTCCTTCAAAAGTCTACTAATTAAAATATCACAATTAAAATAAAGAAAGCCTATGGATAAAAGAAAAGGTAGGAAAATTGTGTTTATTGGAGGAAATTTTAAGTTGCTACTGTAGAGCTCTAACCTAATCTCGAAATTATTCAATTCATTTCTCAACACGTTTGAAGGTTTATATGAGTAACTACGGCAGAACTCGAAACAAGATTCGAAAGAAAATAAGTTCTAGAGATAGATTTCAATAATTTATACAAATCAGTCGAAGAACATTATGAGAAATGGTACATATAGCAAGAAAATAACATGAAGGGAACAGCAAAATCAAATAATAGAAAGTACTACTTAACCAGCACATAAAACTGCATGCAACTTGTCTCATATTTTACATATTATTAGTATGTAATCAACTGTGTTAGCTCCTGAAGTTGAACCTGACAGTGCAAATGTTATAAATGACAAATTTTCAGTGTACCTATATATATTTTTTGGAAATAAATAGTATATAAAGACTCACGAATGCCTTAACTGTGTTCCATTATCTGCAAAGCTGGAAACTGAATACTTCTTTTCTTCCAGGATCCTCAGTATTGTGCAACAATTCCTGAATGGCTAAGAACTGCTGCTTTCTTCGTTACCATTCTTGGGCGATTGGACAGTTTTCTGATTGGCATTCGACCCGAAAGGTATCATTGGAGAGCTAATCAAATGAAGGGTTGGCATCTGTGAATTTTGTTGCTGGAAATGATTGATTTGTCTCAACTCATTCTCCATTGATGTAGTCATAAATGAAGGGATTAATGGAGGAAAATTTAAAGATGGTATTGTTGTCGCGGATGGATAGAAGTACAGTTGAGAGCTTGAAGGTGCAGAAATATTGTTTTGGGATTCTTCTGTTTGATTTGGAAAAGATTGGCCTCCAGCTCCAAATTGAGATAAAGATAAGTTTGAATTAGGATCCCAAGTAAAGTAGGAGTTATTTAGCAAGGGTGTAGGAAAAGGAGATTGATAATTTCCTTGTGGGAAAAAATTCTGTGCCACATATCCACCAAAACCCTCTTGGTTTTCTTGATTCTGATGTACCCTTTCAACATGGTTACTTACATTCTTGATCCCTAAGTCTTCCTTGCGCGAGAAAAACGCATGATTGAGTCCAGAATCCTTCGCGTATGCTTGATTTGTATTCAAAAAGTAGGAAAGCCCAGATGATTGATGATGATCATGAGGAAAATGGCCGAAATTCATTCCGGTTGGCATTGGAAGCGGGGGAAGCTTATCAATTTCGTGTTTAGTTACATCGAGTAGCCAGTCTACAACTTTACTGGGCTGGCTGAGTCCAAGCCTGTCTTGAAGATCATACAATTGAATAGCAGTAGGAACCGAAAGCCTAATTCTTCGGTCTCTTAATCCCCTCACAGTACACACCTTACTATGCCTGTCTTTGCCCTTAAAGTTACGTGAGACGCGTACAATTCTTGGATTTTTTAAGGTTGATGACCACTGTCTTGATGAAGAAGATGGGATCTTCGAAAATTTGCTGGAATTGCTGGCATCACCTTCTTGCTTTGCTCGAAAATCTTTTTCTGATCTTGAATTCATGATCATATGATCTTTTGCTTCATTATTGATCTGCAAGATCTAAATTATACCAATGATTAGGGCTTGATTCATAACAAGATATAATTCGTAAACCTCACCCAATTTTACATCTGATAAGGGGTTTTCATCTTGTTTCTTTTCATCCTTCAATTACAAACTGTTCACCCTCAGTTGATGAATTTTTACAGAAAAAATATGAGGAGAGATGTCAAATTCAACGCATTTCAGGAAAAAAAACAAATTATATAATGATTTAACATATCAAAAATCATATGATAACTATAAAATTATACCTTTAGTGAGGGAGGAACAAGAGCATAGGTTGTGCAATATATTTAGGTTTTGGAAAATAGATAAATATTAACTGAAACTATACATAGTTAATTGCGATAGATGATGAACATATTCAACTTGGAGATTTTCATGAAGGGAAACTAAAAATTCTTTTGTCACCAAATTGAGAACTTAGTACAAAAGGAACTCACTGCTCTGGGTATATCACAGTTGATCAATCGGATTCAGCTTTATTTGCAAGCATAGCCAGGAAGATGACAGTGAAGTGCTCTTTCAATGTTGAACTTTAATCTGCATCAAAATAAGCTGCGAGGAAAGAATAAAATGTTAGAAAATGAATGGAAATTCAGTTTCAACAGTTCAGTTTCTTCTTCAGTTTCAACAGTTCAGTTTCTTCTGCCTTCAGTTCAGATTTAATCTTCAGTTTCTGCTGCCATTATTTCTTCAGTTTTGGCCAGCCATTACTCTTCAGTTTCAGCAGAAATTATTAATGGCTATCTCTCCTTCTATGTGTATAAATAGAGGAGCACTAGTGATGGAAGAAGACACAACAAAAAACACTACAAGCAGTGAACAAAAAAAAACTCTCGTTTCCTTCTAGTTTCCAGATTTTTTTTTCTTCCTTTGCTTGATTCGTTTGAGAGATAGACACAGCTGGTTCGTAGGTCGGTAACGTAGTGCAACGTGGACCGATAACCGATTGTATCCTGGGAATCGAACACCGATCAAAAACCTCGTGCACCCCGGTGAGGCGGCGAATTCGATTTAAGGAAACCGTGTGAACACGGGCCTTCGGTTTCATCTATTACTTTGATTCACCTTTATTTTGTCCAACAAGCTTAAATCGAATTCGTTTGGTGGATCAAATTCTGTTCATCGTTGGGGGGAAAAAAAAAAAAAATTTTGTTCTTCATTTTCTTTCCCGATTTCTGTTGGTTTTTCTTTTCCGATTGCTGTTAATTTTGTTTTTTCTTTTTCTTTCCAATTCATATGGTTTCTAGTTATGATTAATATTCACATAAGTGCATTAAGATAGTTTTAGTCGGACAAAAAATTGGAAAAGAAAGAGGAAAAAAAAAATGGGAAGTTCCGTCTCTTGCATGGTTTTCAAAGGTTTTGCATGATTTTGTACTTACATGGTTTTCAAATCATTTGTTATATCATTATCATACATTTTTTTTAATTACTAGTTATTATTACTTCATCATTAGTATATAATTGGTTACTTTTCTTTTAATAATTGATTGTAATCATTGATTAATAATTTTCTAATACATGTTTTAAATAATTGTTAAGTTGTTAAAATTTGACTAAATAATTTGTTCTCATTTCAATTCCGAAGTTTTCCGAATTGATAACATAGATTTTGAATCTATTTATTGTTCTAAACTTTTCGTTGTCGTTCTTTAAGGTTAAATGGCGTCACATGGAAATGACGATGTGAACAACAACACTGTTGAGCACGGTGTACCAAATCCCGCGATGATCATGTCAACCACTGTGGGACCTCGGCGGCATTCCTTCTCGTTGATGGGACTATTGGTGGCGGAATTCCTCATGTTGGAGTGAATCCACCGTGCCTACGCCGTACCTCGGCAATCCAATTTGGCACAATACCTTTGCCAAGATTATAGGGCCGGCCTCCTGTGATTTTGCCACCGTTTCAGCTCGATTTCAGGTGAATCATGCAATTCGACCAGGATAAATTTAACGCGGCACCGATTTTAAGACATGGCGAGAATAAGATGATTTTTTATCTTACTACTTTGGGCCTTGCACGTTTCCTCACCGAGGATGCTCGTGGGCCGAAAACGACACCGATATGCATAGGCGTGCGGCTTGGGATGCATGGAAAAGTGCGATTTTTGTGTCGCAACTATGTCTTGGATGGCCTACGATTCTCTGTACCACGTGTATGTGGTAAAGAAGTACGCTAAGGAGCTTTGGGAATCCTTAGAAAAGAAGTACAAGTCCGAGGATGCCGGGTCTAAGAAGTTCTTGGCCACGGTCGGTTTATGGACTTCGAAATGGTTGATTCACGTTCGGTGGTGAGCCAAGTTCGGGAGTATCAAGTGCTCTTGCAAGAAATGCATGCCGAGGGTTTGATTATGTCGAGAATCTCTACGGTGGCTATCGCTATTCATAAGCTACCTCCTCGTGGAAGGCTTTCAAAAGCTATTTTACGCATAAGAGGAAAGAGATGTCTTTTCGAGGATTTAATTATCAAATTTGCGCATTGAGGAGGATAACAAAAAGGTCGAACGTAAGTCGTGAATTCTTACTACGAGAAAGCTAATGTATTGGAACATGGTCAAAGTTCGGTACGAAGAAAGGTCTATCCTTTAAAGCCAAACATGGTAACGGGAATTGGAAAGACAAAAAAAGCGACCATGAAAGGGTCTCAGCTTTGAAGCCTACCGGTGCGGTAGGGAAGAAGCCTAAGTTCCGATTCAATGGAAAGTGCTTCAATTGTGATAAAGTTGGGCATCGATCGACGGACCGCCGTCGGCACTCGAAGGGATAATAAACGCGCCCTCAGCTAATATGGTTGGAAATGAGAGAGATCATCTCTCGAGATGACATGTCGACCTAAATCTCACTGTGATTAGTGAGGTTAACCTGGTAGGGTCTAACCCTAAGGAGTGGTGGCTAGACACCTGGGCCACTTGCCATGTCTCGCCCAACAGAGTATGTTCACTACTTTTACACCCGATTACAAATGGTGAAAAGTTGTTTATGGGAAATTTCGCAACTTCGAAGTGTTTGCAAAGGCAAGGTGATCCCGAAGATGACCTCGCAGAGCTTACTCGACTAATGTGTTGTACGTGCGAGACGTAGATTCGCAAGAATCCGGTTTTCGGTCTCTTCCGAGCAAGAATGGTTTCCGCATGGTAATTGAAGCGGATAAGCTAGTGATCACAAAAATAGGAGTTTATGTTGGGAAAGGCTATATGGTGATGGCTTGTTTAAATTGAATGTAATTGTCGTAATCCCAACTATTGAATAATGAGAAAACTCCTTCGTTTACTTGCTTGAGTCCTCTAATCTATGGCATGGTAGATTAGGTCACGTAAATTACAATGCATTACGTAGACTAAGCAAATTAAACTACTTGCCTAGGTTTCAAATTGATTCAAATCATAAATGTGAAACACCGTGTGAGGCTAAGCTTACTAGGTCTTCGTTTCATAGTATTGAAAGAAGTACCGAGCCTTTGGGACTAGTCCACAAGTGATGTGTGTGACTTGAAATTTGTCCAAACACGAGGCGGCAATAAGTACTTTATTACTTTTGTCGACGATAGCACGAGATATTGTTATGTGTACTTGTTGAAAAGTAAAGATAGAAGTTATCGATAAATTCATTCTTTATAAGAATGAAGTTGAAAATCAACTTAGCAAGAAAATAAAGGTGCTACGAAGTGATCGTGGTGGTGAATATGAATCACCATTTGGTGAATTTTGTGCTAAACATGGAATAATTCACCAAACTACCGCACCTTATTCACCTCAGCAGAACGGAATTGCTGAGCGTAAGAATCGAACGTTAAAAGAAATGATGAATGCTATGTTGATTAGTTCTGGATTGTCACAGAACATGTGGGGAGAAGCTATTCTTTCAGCGAATTACATTTTGAATAAAGTATTAAGAAAGAATATGGATAAGACTCCGTATGAACTTTGGACAAGTCGAACACCTTCATATAAATACCTACGAATGTGGGGGTGTCTTGCTAAAGTTGTGGTGCCTCCACCTAAGAAGGTCAAGATTGGACCTAAGACAAGTTGACCGTGTGTTCATTGGTTATGCACAAATAGTAGTGCATATAGATTCCTAGTACATCATTAAGATATGTACCCGATATTCATCCGAACACGATTATGGAGTCTAGGAATGCACAATTCTTTGAGAATATATTTCCTTTGTAAATCTCCTAAACAGCTTAACTCTCGTTAAACGGACTATGGAATCTTCTGCCATCAGCAGCGTGATAAAGATCCGATTGAAGAAGGAGATGATGAGCCTAGACGGAGCAAAAGGACCAAAACTACTAAGACGTTTGGTCCCTGATTTCCTCACATATTTGATGGAGAATGATCCTCAAAGCTATAAAGAAGCTATATCATCTCCAGATGGTCATTTGTGGAAAGAAGCCATCAAGAGTGAAATCGATTCTATCCTCTGAGAATCATACACTGGAATTAGTAGATCTTCCACCTTTGAAGCTTTGGGCTACAAGTGGATCTTCCAAGAAGAAGATGAAAGCCGATGGCTCTATTGATAAATATAAAGCTCGGTTAGTAATCAAAGGTTATAAGCAAAAAGAAGGCTTAGATTACTTTGATACTTATTCTCCCGTGTTAGAATAACTTCTATCCGGATGATAATTGCTATTGCGGCACTTGGTAAATGCGGAAATACATCGGATGGATGTAAAAACACCTTCTCCCGAATGGAGATTTGAATGAAGAAATCTACATGGAGCAACCGGAAGGGTTTCGGCTCCAGGTCAAGAAAGGAAAGTCTCAGAACCTGGTTAAATCGATTTATGGTTTAAAGCAAGCACCGAAGTAATGGCATGAGAAGTTCGATAATGCTATGATTTCTAGTGGTTTTAGAATCAATGAGTGCGACAAGTGTGTATATGTGAAGAACACTAATGATGGATATGTCATATCGTGTACGTATGTCGATGACATGCTCATTGTCGGCGGCTACTTCCGATAAGATTATCAAAGCCACTAAGAATATGTTAAACTCAAAATTTGACATGAAAGACATGGGTCTTGCGGATGTCATTTGGGAGTAAAAATCACTCGAACACCAAATGGACTTGCGTTATCTCAATCTCATTACATTGATAAGATACTAGACAAGTTCAACAAGTCGAGATCACGGTTTGTGGCAGGACTCGATTGATTTGAGTCTCCACTTATCCAAGAACACTGGTGATGGTGTGTCACAGTTGGAGTATTCTCGGATAATTGGGAGTTTAATGTATCTAATGACTTGTACGAGACCGGATATAGCATACTCAGTTAGCAGATTGAGTCGCTACACGAGTAACCCAGGTGCTATCCACTGGAGAGCCATTTTCAGGGTGTTACATTATTTGAGGTACACTCGTGATTTTGGGTTACATTATTCTAGATACCCCACGATGTCGAAGGGTATGCTGCAATTGGATATCCGATATGTCGATTCAAAATCTACTAGTGGATATGTCTTCACTCTTGGTGGTGCGGCACTTTCTTGGAAATCGTCCAAACAAACTTGTATTGCAAGATCTACAATGGAATCGAATTCATTGCTTTGGACAAAGCAATCGAAGAAGCGAGTGGCTTCGCCGCTTGTTGAAGATATTCCAAGATGGTCAAGCCCCGCTCTGGCAATTTGTGTTTATCGCGATAATCAATCAAAGCAATTGGCGTGGCAGAGCAATATGTATAATGGTAAGTCTCGACATATTCGAAGACGACATAATACCATTCGACAATTTGCTCTCACAAGGTATTGTCACTCCGGACTACGTGAAGTCAAAGGATAATATCGCGAGATCCGTTAACAAAAGGGTTAACTCGAGAGCTAGTTGAAAAAGCATCGAGGGAAATGGGCTTGCGGCCATGACGTTGAAAGGTATCATGGTGGAAACCCAACCTAGTTGAATGGAGATCCCAAGATCTAGGTTCAAAGGGACAACTAAACCATGTATATCTGTGTAAATCACTCGAGAAGGTTCTCCTTCTACTCATTCCTATGGTGCTCACAAAGTGATTGGAAGATACAGTTAAGCTATGCTTTAATGACCTCTTAAGCGTTGTTGGGAAACGTTGAGTTAGGAGGTCACCTATGTGAGTGTGAAGTGGGGCCGCTTCTATAAGGATTGGGAAGGCTACATCCTTGAACAAACACTTGAGAACTGTGCGACGTGTTCATGGCCAAACGAACACAACATTGAGAACTACGTTGTCTAGAATGGTCCCGTGTGAGGTCTATTGTCTTGGTTTACACAAATGGCGAAACGCCCAAGGCATCAGATCCACTGGTTTGCTAGTAATACTCGATAGATTTTCACAAGGGAAGGTTCAAAGCTAAATGCTACCTATCCTATGCAGGATTGATTCGTTTTACTCTCATCTTTGTTTCGAATTTTCATTCATGTGGGGGATTGTTAGAAAATGAATGGAAATTCGCCTTTCAACGATTCGATTTCTTCTTCGCTTCAACGGTTAGTTTCTTGCCTTCGCTCGATTTAATCTTCGATTCGCTTTGCCATTATTTCTTCGCTTTGGACCATTACTCTTCGTTTATGAAATTATTAATGGCTATCTCTCCTTCTATGTGTATAAATAGAGGAGCACTAGTGATGGAAGAAGACACAACAAAAAACACTACAAGCAGTGAACAAAAAAAAACTCTCGTTTCCTTCTAGTTTCCAGATTTTTTTTTCTTCCTTTGCTTGATTCGTTTGAGAGATAGACACAGCTGGTTCGTAGGTCGGTAACGTAGTGCAACGTGGACCGATAACCGATTGTATCACCGAATCGAACACCGATCAAAAACCTCGTGCACCCCGGTGAGGCGGCGAATTCGATTTAAGGAAACCGTGTGAACACGGGCCTTCGGTTTCATCTATTACTTTGATTCACCTTTATTTTGTCCAACATAAAACTTGATATGAAGCTTTCATTTTCTCAAAAGCAATCAATAAACTTGTTAAATAAGTTTCAACTTGTGGAAATAAGAGATGATAGAATATTATCATAGGAGATGAAACGGAAAGCTATGGCGTGTTCGCCACCAAGTGGCCTCTATGTACGCTGGCACGTAAATTTACTCGAAATTTTGATAAAATAATGAACAATTCATTGTCTCTTTAAATTTACATAATTATTAATTTATAATATATGGTTCTTAAGTTAAAATGATCAACTGGGACCAACCTGTGATGCTTTTTTGCCAACTGCAAATAGCTTTTTATGAGCAAATTTACAGCAAGAAATGTATAGCATGCATGCCTTGCTTATAACATATCTATTGAACCCTTTTGGACATTATTTGTACACAATTGTTCTTAATTAGTTGTTATTAATGAAGATTTAGACAATAATAGATAGAGATTTATTATTGTAAACACATGCAAAGAATTATAGAAGTGAAAAGGGAAATTAATTAGATAAGTTCCAGTTGCAAAGTTTTGGTGGATGAGATTATTGATATCAGTATAGGAGGGACCAATATAGGGTTCTTTAAAGCTTGTGCTAAGTACACAGAGATAAGGACCACAAAAAAATTGCAGTGAGATTGCATGAAGCAACTTGTACTGTTGAGTTTTTTTTTTTTTTTTTTTTGCATTTTTCTAGGAAATTATATGACATAATTAATTGACATATATCAGCTCATTTTTCCTAAGTTCTTTTTCAATTACAAACCAGTAATTAGTTCATTCCATAGACTATATAAATCATGGAAAAGATAAGATTACTGTCTAATTAATTGGGCGAAGAAAAGCAATTTCAAGTAAAAAAGGCTAATATGATTCTCCTAATATCTGCAAGCAAACAATTGATTATGTACAATCAACCACAGACTGACCCCTTAAGTATATATTTAATAAGTTGTTTCATTTCATATTACAAAATCAGTATTTTTAAAATAATTAACTTTTGAATTATTTCTTTAAAATTTATAAATTAAAAGAAGTTTGAACATCTTATATATCTTCTATATATATTAGAAAAATATATTTATTTCAAATAGTAATATGATTAACATTCACTAGTCTTTATTTTCTTTACATCTGAAACCACAAATCGTGGAGATTCGTACTTAACGACTTATTGAAAATGAACAGGAGAGTAAATAATACTCTAGAGGGCGATGTAAAGACCGTGACTATTAAATTTTGTGAAGCCTAAATAGTTGATCGGTTTCTTCAATTGCATTTGCAGTAAGAATGTCCTGCAAATTGATAAAAATCATTCATTAAGCCACTAAAAGCATCACATGGGAATTAGGTAGTTTAGGGTTGTATGATTAAGATTAGAAAGAACTTTCATCATGTTTCAAGGTATATTTTGGTCCATCTTCTTGAATAAAATCCACATTAATTTGCCTGAAAACAGCATTTACATAGTTTAACTGAAGCATGGTCCAAATTAACCAAAAATGAATTCAAGCTCTTTTAATGTTCTAGCAAAAGCTTTCAACTTTGACCAAATTCGGGAAAAACTATGTCGGTATGATCGTTGTTGCCACAAATTCTAACGCCAATCTGACATAAAATTATATTGTTTTTTATACAACACAGATGTTGATGTATAGCTTGCAGTTAACGTTTTTTCTATGGTGATGGACCATATCAATCTCCGTGTACATATTACGAGAGCGACATATGAGAGAAGGTCATTATTCAAGTCGAGCACTCTCCTTTCTTTGTATAACTCTGTTCACACAACAAGAAGACTGAGTATTGACCAACCGCAAAGGCCTCTGTGTGTGTGTGAGAGAGAGAGAGACCTTGGATTGCTAAACCTCAAATCTGGCAGCGTTTTGTCCATTCGAGTGAAGAAAATATTCAACTGGATGTCAGACTTATGAACTAATGCAGCACACAAGAAAATAATAATCCTAAAATCACGTTGATTCTATAAATGTTGGCCGTGATTTAGAAAGTCAAAAGTTCTTTAATTCAAGACCTTAACACATAACTAAATGCTAAAGAGAATCATAACCAAAATAATTAAAGGGGTTGTGGCTGCCAGCAGCTCCTTAGCTAGGACTATATCTAAACTGCAGCAAACAAAAGGGCACTGATCCCTATTCCCAACTGATATTTCAGTACTCAACTGTCATAACCAGACCTAACTCATAGATTAACCTAACCTCATTTAGTGCATGTTAGGCAAAGTTTAAATTATAATTAAGTTGGTAAAAAATAATTTTTATATCAACATATTATAGTAGGATCCATAATTATTAATCACTTATTATTCAAATATTCAATAGGACCAACAACTTATATTACTCTCAAATATACAATAAGTTCACGGATAGATGGAAAACCGGATAAAAGCGTGACAAGAAATGTGGACACACTATTTCTCCATATACAACGTTGTTATATATAGTTGAAACATGTAAGTAAATTTTACGACCTCATCTTTGAGCATACATGCATATTCGTCTCATCAGATTTCTAGTCAAATACCAGCATTAATTTAGTGATAGGAACAAAATGAAGGAACTAAGTAAATTTGACAAGAATGTGTTGGAACCGAACATATTTGTTTTCACTCTTTTAGGGTAATAAAATTGAAGTTTACTCTGTGTTTTGTGTGTGTAGGCTGTAGCAGAGCGTCTGTGTACACTGTTTACTGTAGTGAAGGCAGGGAAAAGGAAATAAAAGGTAGGGATCCCAATAAGGTTCGTATTGTCTCTATATGTGTCAGGAAATAAAATGAGCAATTATAAATGGATCCCAGATAAAAGACAAATCCTCAGTTCTTCCTGCAGAACACAAACATATACCATCTAGAAATGAAAGCATTGTTTAAGAAAGTCCCGGAACGGCCCACGCCCGGACATGTACTACTAGTCGGGCATAGCCTGCCTTCAAGGGAGCCAGTCCAAGTGCGACCAGTGCTAGGCTTTTCCTAGGTCTGAGCGACTCAACATACTTTTCTCTGGCTAACATTTTTTGCTTGTGTTGCTTTTAAATGTTTATAAAATGTAAGTAATACAAAATGTATGGATAATAAGTGAATAGTGTATGTCAAATGAATATGAGCTAAAGACTGGCGTGATCGAATCAAATACTATTCAACTCATTCAACGCTTGAAATCTATGAATACTTTTGCACCTAATGCACTTGTAATTTGTGACATTGCAACGGTACTTACAGTGTGCTATTTTAAGCCTATAAAATACTCCATTCGTGAGCTAGGCTAGAATGAAAGGCATGGATCATGCTATGAGCTTGGCATAGCCCGCCTTTAAAGGAGCCAGCCCAAGTGGGATCCTTGCTAATCTTTTGCTAGGCATGAGCGATTCAACCTAGCACTTCAGGAAGCTTATCCTTTGCGAAAAAATATGAACTAAAGATTGACACGATGGAATTAGATGCTCTTCAACTCATTCAATACTTGAAATCTTCGAAACACGTTTCCACCAAGTGCACTTTACAATCTCTAACATTATAGCACCACTTAGAGAGGCAAGAGTTTGTGTCGGTTATTTGTATATTTTACTCTTAAAAGATTGAAATAAAATATTTCGTTCATTTGCTTCTTTTGCTACCACTTCCCCAATTGATCAATATTGAGTCGATATTGTCCCCATTTCATTTTACCCGATTGAATCTTCATAATGAAACTTCAGTTTTTTGTTTCATAAATTAAATAAAATTAAATTTCTATCTACTATATCCATCACCATCGTCCTTTGTCAACCACTCCACACCAATCATCATCTCATGATCTTAACCAATACAAGTGTGTGTGTGTGTGTGTGAGAGAGAGAGAGAGATTAAATTCTTAAATGCATACACCTACTAAGAATACGAAAGAAAAAAAATATACGAAGTAAAAGAAAAAAATCCCTTAATATGGTAGTTAGAACTATCCAAAATTCTGCCATTCTTTGATGTGTCATTTTTAATTCAGACAGTTATTTACTTATTTTTGTGCTGAAAATTTCAGTCATAACCCGTCGTAAAGAAGGCAAAAGCGTGATGCAAAAAGTGATAAAAGCGTGTCATCAATAATGCAATTCTTAGCAGAAAAAGTAGAAGTGCATGACCTAGTTCATCCCTACCTATTCACTCCACTCTCTGTCACACACATATGTACTACAAACTAGCCATTAAGACTTGGCCCTTGAGCCTCATTTTTGGATAAAAAATGAATATTTTTAAATAGTATTTTGTTGGAGATTTTTTGGTTAAAAAGTAAGGAATTTTTTTCCATTTACGTGTAATATTATTTTGTAGGAGAATGTGTGGTTGAAAATGAGTTTTGAAAAAATGAATTTTTGGAAAAATGGTGGCCAAATATGGTGTTAATAAACGATTCACAATAACATACAACCGCATATGAAAAAATACTACATTGGTCAGGGAAGAATGCATGAAGGTAAAAAAAAATAATAATAATAACATCACAACACAAACATTATACTAAAATAAAAAATATGTTACAATTGTTTTTTACGAGTTCTCATACTTTGATATTTTTGTACAATCACTACATTATTAATTCTTAAAAATATATCTTTCTCCACATAAAAAATAAGGCTATCATTCATCCACTCATCTCCAATCCGATTGTGTAATCTGTCCTTCACAATATTCATAACAGAAAATACTCATTCTATCGTAACAGCGGCAACCAGAAGAATTAGTGTAAATTCAAGAGCTTGTAAATCAGAGGAAATACTCTACTCTTATTTGTCAAAACTAACTTTTGTGATAGAACGCAAAGGCCATTCAATTCTTCAAACTCTTTGTTAGAGAAAATGTCAAAAATGTAATTATCAAGTTGACAATCTGGTGTAAAGGGACCTACTTTTGAAAAATCTTGTGAATAAAACCCGGCAAGTTGAATCAATTTTCTTTTGTCAAAGGCTGAGAATGAATTTTGTGGATACGAACAAGCTACACAAAAGAGTAACTCAATATTTACCTCTGAGAAACGATCATTCAATTCTTGAAATTGCATATCGATGATAGCATAGAATAAAATCTACACGAAAGTGATGTAAGTTGGTCATTTGTGGAGGACTACGATGGGGATGATCACCATGTGCACAACGCATAAACATAGCACCCAATGTTTTGAAACATCAATATAACGATACTGACAAAAAAATGTTGCAAGAAAGAATCTCATTCATAAAATAGGCATAAAGAGTTTGTAGTTGACAAGACGATCAATTGAATAAGAAGAAGGAAATACAATTCATTATCATTATTTAATCATCCGAAGCTTTCGATCTCATTTTTTGACAATTTAGTGCTCACAAGATAATCATATTCGACAACTAACATTAGCAAAACTAAGAGTTTACTCGCAATTCACAAATCTTGCTCGATATTTTGGATTAATCAAACCGAATTACTGTTACAATGAAACAACTTCTTCCAACGAAATTCGAATTTTCTCCATCTTGTAGCTCTTCGAATTTTCTTTGGTGGAATTTGGGGTTTCACTTTTCAGGTTTGGCTGTTTGAGTGGGGTAAATCATTGGGAAGGGTTTGTAGTTAATAAGACAAGGAAACAATACACAAAACCTACATATAAGAATTACTTTTCAAAACTAACAAATTTGTCTAATTGTTTCAAAAATCAGGTGGTAAATAGATTTATTAAATATAAATTATAATATAATATATATTAATTATTTACGCCCCATGACACCTCACCCACCCCCATCACCTCACTACACCACCTTCCCTCCATCTCCGGCACCGCTTCGGAGACTGGTCCGACGACGCTCCGACGACTGTTCTGACTATTACTCCGGTGGCCGCTCCGGTGACTCTCCAGCTATCACTCTGACGGCTATTCCGACGATCACCCCGACGCCCGTTCCGGCGGCCAACTTCCAAATTTTTCCAGAATTTTTTTGTCACAAATTGGTCACCACGAGTCACAATTCACAAGTCACAATCGGTCACAAAAGGGCACAATCGGTCACAACGAGTCACAATTCACCAGTCATAATCGGTCACAAAAGGGCACAATCGATCACAAACAGTCACATTCAGTCACAAACAGTCACAACGAACTACCCGGTAGTCAAATCGCGATCTGGTCATAGATCAGAAAAGGTTTGCCGACACCACCAACTCCGGTTGTAGCCTTCTTACTCTACAGCGGCGCCGACTATGCCTCCACCACCACCACATCAATCCAATCATCCTTACACCCACAACCATCACCATACCCAGAAGAAAAGAGCAACATCCGAAAACAATAAAATCCCACATGAAATAAAATTAAAATACCAACAAACGATGCAATAAATGACCTGGTTCCTGAGTCTGCTCGAGCGCCTCACCGTGGTAATAATACTGTCCAAGTGGTAAATTTAAAAATGAATATTTTGACAAAAAATAGATGAAAGAAAGTTTAATTGCATTGAAGTTTGCAGCAATCAATCCTGAGATATTATTCGAAGCCTCAATGAAGAGGAAGCTCACTATGGCTCACCACAATCTCCCTCAATTTAACCCCAGATTCTTCCTCTCTGTTTCCCACAAAACTCCATTCTCCATTCTCTCTCTCACTTTTCGTTCATCAAAATCGTTCCCAACAAGCTTTTCAAGTCCAAGAAATCACAGCCCGTTTCCAGATCCGAGACCGATCTGTCTTCTTTTAGCTCCCAAACGACGTCGTCTTCCTCCCACGAATCTCATTCTGGCCTCAAGTGTTCGAAATGATAGACATGGAAGGGACTGGGAAAGTAAAGAAAGAGGAGTTGAAAACTTTGTTGAGGGAGATTGGACTTCTTTGTTTCCGATCGTGATGGGAAGATAGCAGCAGAGGAATTGCTCAACGTTTTTAAAACTACTGGGGACTCACGGTGCACGTTAGAGGACTGTCGGCGCGTGATAGGAGTAGTGACACTGGGAATGAGCCGTCGAAAGATAGGGAGAAGAGCCGCCGGAAAAGCAGGAGAGGGAGGGTAAAGGGAGAAGGACGCTGCTAGCAGAGACGACGGTGTTGGGTATGTGTGTGGTGGGTAGAGAGGTGGAGAGGAGAGAGAAAACAAAAATGGTTTGGGGATGAATTGGGGGTGGGTGAATATTGTATATTACGTTTAATTTAAATTTTTATTAATTATAATTATTAAAATGTAATTATCACCTGCTATATGAAGTTTAAACTAACTCTCCCTTATTTATGATAATTGACTTTTAATTACAGGTTTTCGGATAATTTTCCCATAAGACAATCTTATAAGATTGGGCCAACTATTTGGCCCATTTCAAATTTTTATTTTTATGTTTTTTAACTAGACCATTGACTTATATTGTTAAATGGGAAAATTAGGCCCAGTACGGCATTTGAAAAGAAAAATTGAAAAATACTCTAAATTAATGTTTTATCACTAAACTTTTAAATTAACAGTAATTAATACGCTAAAAAATACTCAAACTTGATGAATAGAAGTCATTTTCCTAAAATAACAAAACACTCCTCCCTGTTGAAGAAGAAGAAAAAGAAGAAGCCAATTTCGTCAAAAATCAACACCGAGTAACATTGCCAATTTTCAGCCATCTATCTCACTTCTATTTGAATTCCATGATTAGATTTAATTTAAACCTTATAGTGTAAATAATTAACATTTATAAAGTTTCTTTTTGATGATTTTGTTATTTTGTTTGGAAACACGTTTGAAAAAATAGCTTTGAATCAGTTAAATTTTTTATGCATGTAAGGTATTTGACAAAAGGATAATATGAATTCTACCATTTTTCTATGAAAAAGTGACGTTTTGTCACTTTTCTATGAAAAAGTGACATTCTGTCACTTTTTTCAAAAAAAGTCACACGCCCTCCCCAATTTTATGATCCTTTAACCCCATCCTTCCCCAATTTTTGAATTATGTCACTTTTTTTGAGTTTATGTCACTTTTTTACTTTTTTATGTCACTTTTTTTGAGTTTATGTCACTTTTCAAAAAAGTGACAATTTTTATAAAAAAGTGACGTTGTGTCACTTTTTTCATTTTACACAGTATTTTTTACTTCCTAAAAACCTTTCACATGATTTTTCAAAACACCCCTAATTTTAAGGGTATTTTTGTAAGTACCCCTTGTTAAATTGGGGTAGCCCAAAGATCAATGCAAACATGTTCCTGCACTGAGCCTTCATTGGGTCCGCCCCTGACAATGGTGTAAGTGCACGTCCATGTGCGACCAGTGGAGGAACCAACACCCAGCGAGCTCCGACGGCCGCCCGTGCTGGATCCGCCGGAAACCTTTTTTTTTTTAAAGTAAATAAAGGTTATAGAATATATACCTAGTAACTTGTTTTGTTTTCAAAATTCCTTGTAGCTCAGTTGGTTGGAGTCCACATTAAATGTGTAGAAAGTCCCAATTTCGACTCCCTTTTCCCACCATTTTATTGTGAAATATTTTAAATTATACAATTTTTACCAAAATTAAATGGGATAAAGGGGAGATTCGAACCCATGACCAACCGTTAGAATATTGACAGCTTGACCATTGTGGAACTCGTTGAATTTGATACCAAATTTGCCAGAATGATATATGTTAAATTTTAGCATTTTAATGCAATTATAAAAATTTGAACACGTTCTCTTCCTTTGAATTATACAAAACTTGGTCACAATATTATTTGGTAAATATTGCTAATTTTTACGACAAAATTATATATGTTCAGTTTGAACAAAATAATTGTTATGTTTAAATTTTAGACCTTTTTAATTCTTTTTTTTTTTTCAAAATACGTTTTCGTCTTTTCTTTCAACCGCAAATTTTTCAATAATATAATTTTAAATGCAAATTCAAAATTTTTCCTTATTTTTAACCACACATTCTCCATCAAATCACTATTCCAAAATGCATTTTTTTTTTTTTTTTTTTTGCAAAAAATGGACATTAAACGGGCTCTTAATATTTTATTGCACAACGGTCCACAATCTACGGCCGCCCGTGCTGACTCGAAATCCTGGGTCTGCCACTGTATGCGACTATGGTGTTAAGCACCTTTTGTGCTCCCTCGTGCAAGCACACCGTGTGTACAGTGCCCAGTGGTGCACAAGCATGGGCCTCGTAGTAGGAACCTTGTCAAGCATGCCCTTAAATGCGTATAATGATGTACGTTAGTTCACATTTGGTAATGAAGTTTCCTAATTGATATGCTTAAGTATAATTATGCAGCTCATATTTGGTGTATATTAAAATCACATTAATTTTTAGTAAATTTTAATAAAAATTGATGAAATGTATATTTGAAAAATTATGGATCCTATGAGATGTGTGGTTAAAATTAATTATTTACTTTGACTTAACATTTTTATTTGATTTTAATCCAAACCAAACACGGGATAAATAGTCCCAATTTTAGAAAGAAAAAAATTTAATATATGAGATTCGAACTGAAAATCCATATATAACTGAGGAATGAAAGAGCTAATTCTTAAAGCCACATAATTTCTTGTTTATGCAAGTTTAGTTCAATTTCTGAAAAACGGATACAAGATTTGATGTTGCAAAAGCAGCAGATCCACCAACTACAGAGAGCAAAGCAATTAGAACTTGCAATGCAATCTCCAAGGATAGTCTTCAGGCACCAAGTAGACAAATGAAGGACCCAAAATAAACAAAACCAAGCTCAGGTTCAGAAGAGTCGAAAGGGTTCCCGGGTCAGTAGTAGTTGAAAGGACACCAAATTCCTCAGCTTTAGAAAGGAGGCCAAGTTTCTCGATTGTAGACAAGGATAGGCCAGGTTGAACGAATTTTTTTGCCATCTCTAATCCTACCTAAAATGCAATAAAAGATAAAGAAAAACCCCTTCGGGGGTGGCCGAGTTGATGGAGCAGGTGAACGTGGAGACCAATGGTCACGAGTTCGAATCATCTGCCAATACGTCATCGGTCGAGCCCGTCTCACCGAACTGCCTAGTGCGGTTTACTTCTCCTGTGTGGTTTGCGGGCTATTGCACATGGAGTAGGGTTTACCTAATGCGCACTCACAATGGTCGGATCTCCGCCCCTTCGGGGTGGTCGAGGCTCCGCTAATGGGTAGCGGTTGGGGGTTCCTACATTAACAAAAAAAAAAAGATAAAGGAAAAGGAAAAGTGAAACTCAAAGTACATTATGATAAGGAATCGTGGACTTACATGAATATTTGTATAAATATACCAATATGTTGGGTAAATTGATCTAAAAATAATATATATTTTATCATTATTTATTTATTTAATGGAATATTGAGGGATGGAAATGAACCAAAAAAATATAGGGACAAGTTAGAGCAAATATGGACGACCTTAAATGTAATTAAAATGGGGTGAAACAAATAAATTAGCAACGGTGCAAGATTATAAAACTTTTATTTAGATATTACCTTGCAATGATCAAATTTTTATAATGAACAAAAATATCCGAGAAGACAAGGGACGAAAACAGTCAACCCACCTCATATCCACCTCGATGTCATCCCTAGTCTCACTTTGTAATACGTGTTCATTACTCATTAGGCATAACCCAGGTGTTCCATCACATTTTCTTTCTTTTAACATTACACATCATCAGTTATGATTCTAATCAGGAATATTCTGCTTTACCAGGGCAAATAGCAAAAATAAATAAAATAAATGTCAAATTACTATACTATTAAAATATCTAGTCACTGAATTTATGGTTAGAGGTGAACATAGGATGGTTCGATCCGGCATCTTGAGAATAGGATCATACCGATTTTACATTGAAAATTGTAAAAATGGAACTATTGGTTCTATAGGGAAAATGGACCTAGAGCGATTGGTTGTGGTCATTCCCATGGAACTATTGGTTGTAGCATGATTTTTTTATGTTTCAAAAATAAATTTTAAAGTTTAAATGTTGCGTCAATTTTTTTTTATTCCACTTTCACGCTTCATATTTTAAATAATAAAACTCTCAATTATTATGAATATAAGTGAATTTATATAAATACAATTTTATTGAGATATTATAATAAATATGTTCGGAACCGAGTCAAAATTTCAACGAAAATCGAAATGAACGGAACTGGCTGGTTCAATCTAGTTCTAGCTCATGCTTCATATTTCAAATAATATAACTCTCAATTATTATGAATTTATATAAATACCAGTTTACTGAGATATTATAATAAATATGTTCAGAACCGAGTCAAAATTTGGTTCTGTAGTTAGAATTGAGAACTTGGACAAAATTGATTGATTCAATGAAAATCGAACTGAACGGAACTGGCTGGTTCAGTCTAGTTCTGGATCAGGTCGGGTGATTTCAGATAAAAATGTCTACAACTAGTTATGGATAGAAAGGGCTGATTCTGTAATAAATGTTTCATATGGGGATGTAAATGCCAATACCAAGATTAAAGCCATAGAAACCACGGCCAGCCCAAACATTAGGCACAATATGTGCAAATAAGCCTTGAAACTTTTAACCCCTCCAAAACCCTACACAGACAACACAAACAACGGAAAAGCAGTCTTTACCTCTATATACAGAAGAAAGGAAGGTTAAAAATGGCGGATGCAATGATATCAGTGGAAAAGATCAAAGCTTTTTATCATTCACAGATCCATGATCCAGATAAATGGGATCTCAACAAGGTGATTTTTATGCTTCCCCTTCTCTGTTTATGCTGTCGTCTGATTCTATTTATCAAAACTATTTATTTAGAAATTGAATACGAATTTTTCAATTCAGTTAGGGTTTCAGATGTTCAATTATTGCTTCCATGATTTGCTTTTGGTCTCAAACTCAGGCCTGGTTTACGGATTATTTTTTTGCTCTGGAATTAATAATTATTCATTGATTTAGTGATGCTTAAACTTTGTATATTATGGTAATAAAAATAATTAAGTTCGTTGAATGGGCAATTTGGATTAAATCATGCTGAGAATTGGATGAATTAGTCCACATACCTAATTTTCCCCTTTTTTTCCTTGAAGTTATTAATTGAGTTTTCAAATGCTTAATTCCAGCAATTCATGTCCTTCTCCTTTTTTACTGTTTATTTTTAGTAGGAAATTGTAAAAGAGTGTTGCATTAAGACTTGAAATGGCTTCTTTTAAATTCAAGAGAGAGAACTCTCGGTGTATGGTTTGGACAATGGAGCTATCATGTATTTCGATCATTATATTTCGTCTACAAATGTTAGACAGTAAAATAATAAGATGAATTAGCATTTGAAATGAAAGATAGGAAAAGGGGGGATCCGAGTGGTGTTCTTATGCTGACGAATTCATTTCCTTTCTATTAGCATAGCTCTGCTCGATCTTGGATGAAATGTCATAGATATTAGGTGTGGAGAGCAATGCACGAAACCCGAATTCATCCTGTAGTCGGATGATTTTGAGGCCATTTATTTTTCCAATTCATCTCAATAGTTTTAATGCAACATGTCTTCTTCAATGGCAAATTTATCACACATATAGTTTCATTGCAAGTTACATATGGTTCTACTTTTGTGTGAACAATGTGTATTAGAATCCATATGATATGGTTGACACGGCTAGCTTTTGTGCAAGCTGTCTACCTGCCGGGCCGCAACCCTCCTCCTTCGTTCAGGTTGGAACTGACTACAAAAAAATAGCCAGAGTTATTTATTTTCTTGTAATGTCTATATTCTATATGATCGAGAATGTGTGTTGAATTGCTTGTTGCCTTGTTTGTTCCAGAAAATCTCTCCTTTTTTAGCTGTCTAAAAACTCTGTCTTGCTTATTACTGTTTTCCCCTCCGCCTTTTTTCTTTTGGTGCAGAAATTACTCCGTGCATTAGGTCTCTTCGCTGGCTCCATCATTTTAATGCGCCAATATGGTGATCTAATGGCCGTATAACTATGGATGATGATTGCGCTACCAGAAGTCGAGTTTCCAGTTAATTTTGTTTCTGCACATGATTGAAACAACCTATCCACTGAACATCGATTGAATAAGTTTCTTCGTGTAAAATTAGAATCCTGATCAGTAGTATGAATGCTTGTGAATTGCGTAAATGTTTCTTTTCGAGAATTGCATCTATATTCATTAGATTATCAAGGAATATGAATCTGGGCACAAGTATTATATATAGAAGAAACCTGATTGATCATGAAGATATGCTTCGATTCGATTTAAGTTAAGGAAATCGTGAGCAGCCCAAGAAGAGTAAAAGAAAAGGAGCAGCATTAATGGCTTCTCCTTCTCGCAGTAAGTGTCAAAGTACCACTTGCGTTTCTTGAATATACTTATTGAAAATGTGCCAATTGTAGTCCTATTCGTTTTCTTTTGTAGCACTAGAGTCCCTAATAGACAATTTTATGATTATCTCTTCACTAAAAACTCAAATTTTCATTAAAAATGTTGTAAAAGGAAAGTAAATTAGGGTTTAGTGTAAATGACACTTGTACCCCTGCAGCCCTAGATATAATTACAATATGTATCCATATTCATTCCCTATAAATATAGGGCTTTGGTTCTCATTATAATACACAACAAGTCTATTGACTTCTCTTATTCTCTTCTTTTATTCTCTCTTTTTATAACACGTTATTAGCATGAAAGCTTAATTCTTCAAAGTTTAGAGAAGGTAGTAATTTTTTTTAAACATAATTATCTATCATATGTACCAAAATTAATTTGGTGACGTGTGAATTTATATATATATATATATATATATATATATATATATATATATATATATATATATATATATATATATACACACACACACACTAGGCGACTGCTTCTGTTTTACAATTCCGTCGTCGCCATGTATATAAAACTTGGAATATTTTTTTCTTGGATTAATAATTTCTACCATGTAACATGTGAATTTTTTTTATAGACAAGACGACTGCTTTTTCTTCTCTATTTTAATATGTGTGCGCAAACGTGAATAATTTGTTTACAACTCTGTCGTCGCCGTGCAATCATGTATATAAAATTTGGAATCTGGTTTCTACCATGAATAATTTGGAATCTTGTTTCTTGTCAATCAATCTTTGAATGCATTAAATTCTCTTTTTATCGCCACCACAATCAATTTGCATTCTTCTGTGATTTTTCCTTTCTTTTTAAATATTAATGAATTCAATTCACTATATTATTAATTTGTAACATGTAATCACTACGTTAATTCATGTAATTATGACTATGATTTTACTGTGCATACCTTTATGTGGATTAATATTATATGGTTTTAATTAAACCTTGATATATTTACTCGTTGATTCTTTTTACTGTAGAGCACAATTTTAAATTTGAGTTATTGAATACAATAATATAGGTCTGATTTGCAATTTCATAAGATCTATAAATATTCTCAAAAAATATTTTGTTGTTGTTCCCGAAACAACACACAATTATAATTAATATTCCAGAAAAGTATTAATTGTAGATCTATCTATTATAAATAGTTTGTTGTTGCTCCTGAAGTAGCACAACATTATAATTAATATTCTTGAAAAATATTACTTGCTCCTGAAGAGTATAAATTATATTTTTTTTCAGAAAAATATTGATATGTAGTTCCAGAAGAAACACAACTCTGTAAATATTATATTAGAAAATATACTCTTGAAGAGTTAAAATTTTCTAAATAATAATTTATTGTTGCTCCTGAAGTAGCATACTATTATTTATGTTCTAGTTATATTTCTCTTGCTCCTGAAGAGCATAATTAAAAATTATGTTTTTTACTCCCGAAGAGTAAATTATTATGCAATTTATTATTTTAAATAATAATATGTTATTGCTCCTGAATAGCATGACACTACGCTTCCAATATTTAAAGGAAAAAAATTGATATATTGCTCCAAAAGAAGCAAAAATTAATATATATTAGTATTCTTGAAGAATACTGTATTGTGTTCCTGAAGAAGCACAAATTTATAAATATTAATAATTTCGAAGAATGTTATGATTAATTTAAATATATCAATATTCCTGAAGAATATTGTTATATTATTTGTGAATAATCATAATTAGGTATATATCAATATTCTATAAGAATATTGTTTTGATATTATAGAAGAATCAATACTGTGTAATGTAGGAGAATAAGATTTTACTATTGATAGTATTATCTACTAAATTAAAGAGAAACATGCTAAGTTAATGTGGTACAATTAAAATAAATATTATATTGAACCAGAAGTTCAATTTGTTTGGCATGGCCAATTGGATCATCACTTGATCAATAATGATACGAAATGAGAATTCAAATGGACATTTAATGAAGAACCAGAAGATTCTTCAATCCAAAGAATTTATATTTGATATTTGTTCTCTTTATTGAAAATTGGTCATTGATTGTTACTAGTTAAATAAGGATTGAATTTCCTATATTTTTGAAAATTAATTAGGGTGATATATGGGGCCCCGTCACCCTCCACGTTGACCATCTAAATATTATTTGTATCTAATAGATTTGATACAAATATTAGATGATTGCATGGTGTTCGCAACTTGAAGTTTGCGAAAATACTACTCAAATTATGAGTATAATTTTCAGATTATACAATTAAGACAGTGTATCTTTTTAATACTAGTGATCCTAAATCTCAACTTTTTAATAAGTGTTAGTTGAGATGTCGATAAATGGTTTAACATTATTGTTTGTTAAACACCTTCAATTACTTCTCATTTCAGTTTAGGGAAAGTTATTATGCATCATGCCAATATCATAGTTCTCCTAGTTATAACTTGGCTTATGGTCAGAGCCTAATTTTTCCATCAAATTATTTCGATAGTGCAGTATATGTAAAATTGATCCACCACAATGCACTGAGATGGAAACTAAAGAATGTTGAGAATAAATGCGTAGCTTGAACCCTTATTCCAAATGGGTGATATTTTATAACGCTGGAAAAATGAATGTCAATTTGATATGACAATTTTCTCTGCATTTGGGGGAAGAAGTAAGAAGTTGAAAATAATATACAAATGCATCATTATCTAAATTATCTCAAAAGACAATTCGAACCAGAAGTTCGAAAAATAATTCATTTAGATATATTTACTGATCAAAGAGATTAACAATCTCACACATCAGCTTTAAATGCTGCAACTCGAATTGACTCTTGGAAGGACAATTCGTTGACATTATATTTGATAAATTTATGGCACGCTTGAAGCGTGATAATATTCGATTCTATTACAAAATCCTCCAAACGAAAATGGAGCAATTGGTAAAGATGATCTTATTAAAAAGGAATATACTCTTAATGAGTATTTAGACATAACATATTATAAAACCCCAGAAGAGGTTCAGGTACCTGAAATTATGAAAATTGATATATCTCAATAAGTTATGTCATTATGGAAAAAGAAATAGAATCGAAAAAGATAAGAAAAAGTTGTCGACAACACTTTTGCACATGATGTACTGCATCTTATTATGAATAGCAAATGAATCTCAAATACGCCAGAAGCGTGGTCGACCAGTTGGTTCAAAAGACTCTATACCTCGAAAAAGAAAAATACAAGAGAAAAACCAACCAAAAACTTCAGAAGAAGTAACATTAGAGAAAATTGATCAATCAAATATTGAAAATATGGTTCCTGAAGAATCACAAGTGTCCGAAAATAATGAGATTTCAATAAATTATATGTTATCTCATAAATTATGGGAGCGAAGTAATGTTGTTATAGAGAATATTTTCGCCTTTAACGTGACTCTTGATATTATGCAAAATGAAGATCCTAAACCACTGTCTGTTAAAGACTGTCAAAATAGAAATGATTGGCCAAAATGGAAAGAAGTCATACAGACGGAATTGAATTCCTTGGAGAAACGAAAAGTGTTTGGACATGTAGTTCGAACACCTAAAAATGTAATTCCTATTGGATATAAATAAGATTTTGTACGAAAGAGAAATGAAAATAATAAAATTACAAGATACAAGGCCCGACTCGTAGCTCAAGATTTCTCACAAAGACCGGGAATTGATTATGAGGAAACATATTATCCCGTAATGGACACCATCACTTTTAGATTCTTAATTAGTTTGACTGTGTCCAAAAGCTCGATATGTACCTTATGGATGTAGTGACTGCCTATTTGTATGGTTCACTTGATAGTGACATATATATGAAAGTTCCTGAAGGACTTAAAGTGCGAGAAACAAATGATACATGTCTGAGAACCATGTTCTCAATTAAATTGCAAAGATCATTATATGGATTGAAACAATCCTTACACATGTGGTATAATCGTCTTGGCGAATATTTGTTGAAAAAATGCTATAAAAATGACGATATCTGCCCATGTGTTTTCATAAAGAAAACAAATATTGGATTTGCAATTGTGGCAGTTTATGTTGATAACTTAAATTTAATTAGAACTTCTGAAAAGCTCAACAAAATTGCAGATTATTTGAAAAATGAATTTGAGATGAAAGATTTGGGAAAAACCAAATTCTGTCTCGGGTTGCACATTGAACATTTCCTAGAATGATTATTTGTTCATCAATCTACATATACAGAAAAAGTCTTGAAACGATTTTATATAGATAATGCACATCCATTGGCTTCACCTATGGTTGTTCGATCACTTGATATAAAAAATTATCCTTTTCATCCACTTGAAGATGGGGAAATGATTCTTGGTCCTGAAGTACCATATCTTAGTGCAATTGGAGCATTAACTTATCTTGCAAATTGCACTCGACCAGACATAGATTTTTCTGTAAATCTCATTGTAAGATATAGCTCTACACCAACACAAAGATATTGGAATGGTGTTAAACATATTTTTCGTTACCTAAAGGGTACTATTGATTTGTGATTATTTTATTCTCAAAAGTCGGGATCTACTTTAGTGGGATATGCAGATGCAGGTTATCTCTCTGACCCACATAAAGCTAAATCACAAACAGGATACGTGTTTACACGTGGAGGAACGGCTATATCATGGAGATCTGTGAAGCAATCATTGACAGCAACATCCTCAAATCATTCTGAAATTATTGCAATCCATGAAGCAGGCCGAGAATGTGTATGGTTGAGGAACATGACCAATCATATCCAAGTATCATGCGGATTAATTTCAACAAAAGATAGTCCAACAATTTTGTATGAAGATAATGCTGCTTGTATTGCACAACTCAAAGGAGGTTATATCAAAGGTGACAGGACGAAGCATATTTCTCCAAAATTCTTTCATACACACCAGTTTCAGAAGAATAGCGACATCGATGTTCAACAAATTCGTTCAAGTGACAATTTGGCTGATTTATTTACCAAAGCACTGCCAACATCTACATTCAAGAAATTGGTTCATGGGATTGGAATGCGTCGACTCAAAGATTTTCAGTGATCAACATCAGGGGGAGTAGCTGTACTCTTTTTCCTTGTTTAGGTTTTATCCCACTGGATTTTCCTAACAAGGTTTTAATGAGGCAGCATTTATCTTTAATACTCCAAAATAACTGTACTCTTTTTCCTTCGTTTTGATTTTTTTGTCTCATTGAGTTTTTATCAAACAAGGTTTTAACGAGACGGATATTTTGTAATGTATCATTCAATGGGGAGTGTTGTAAAAGGAAAGTAAATTAGGGTTTAGTGTGAATGACACTTGTACCCCTGCAGCCCTAGATATAATTACCATATGTATCCCTATTCCTTCCCTATAAATATAGGGCTTTGGTTCTCATTATAATACACAAAAAGTCTATTGGCTTCTCTTATTCTCTTCTCTTATTCTCTCTTTTTATGACAAAAAACACAATTTTCCATTATATTTAAGTAAACGTAAAGGATAGAAAATAGATAAATCGTAAGGAAAAAAAATCATTGGTAGTTTTTTTTCTTTTATTTTAATTTTCCACGTTAGTTATTATTATTTTTTTGTTAAAGAAAAAGCTAAAACCGTCAATTGGTGATCTAAATATTATGAAAATATAAGGATCTCGTCTCACCTAAGCTATTTGACTAACATATAAAAGAATAGAATTCTGTTCTCAAGTGAACAAGGCTTCTGCGCTTTCATGTTGAATTGATATATGTGGATCAAAGAGAATGATCTATCATATTCATTTTTATTGGTTAGTTCTTTGGACTGAAACGAAGCCAATATCTCTATTAATACATCTAATCCTATACTGCATACGATATTCTCCCTCACTAGCTCTTGGATTGCTTGTACACCTCTATATAAACCGGGACCATGGGCCGTGGCGGAGCTCAAAACAAGAAAAGACCAAGGCTATCAAATATAAGATTGGAGACCTATTTGCCACATATTCAATAGGTTGAGGTCTCTACGTGTAATTTTTCATAAAAGTCCTCTTACGATGGAGCCAAACACGTCCCTTCAAAATTGCATTTGAGAGAGAGAACGAAATAAACGTAAAACCATGAATCCCTGCACAGCACTCTCTTTCTCTCTCTAGATTTTTTCATTTTTTATGAACTGTGCTTCGCGGCGAGGAGAAAACTGCTGATTCCAGCCCAGGTTTGTGGAACTTGGAACCTGAGGCCGGATCGTTGCCAGACTCTTCGCTTTGTACGGTAGTCAATTTTAATTTTCTGCCATTTTTATTGGTTAGTTCTTATAATTGTTGGTTTCTGTAGTGCTAATTTTCGGTTTGATGCGTAATTATGTTATATTCGTTTACTAAGAGAAATAATTAATTTTTCATTGTGATAATTATTAATGCAATTGCATACATGAAGAGGAAACTATGATGGATTCTTGTTATTGATTCTGATTCAACTAGAAAAAAAATGAATATTTGTGCTTCATGAACCAATTCTTTCGAATCTTATTTGTCTCAACGATTAAAATATTAGAGAAGGATTGTGGGCATAAAAGACTTGATACAACATATTTTTACAAATGAATGGAAACTAGACTTGACCTCACTAAATTTGCTTACTACTTCAATTTAGCGGGAATACATTTATTTACTTAAATTTTAGTCTTCTACAAAAAAGCCTCTGATGCTTCATCGTTGGATTGCTATGTCTTGAAATATATAATCATGCAGTGCCATAATTAAAATGTCTAAATAACTTGTTATTAGCATATTTTTGTATATTTCTATTACTTTGAATTATTTGATTGATTTGTCTCGAGGCTTACTCTTCACCTCACAAATGGAAAACACCTATGCACCCTATGAGCCTTTTTAAACATTGGTAGACGTGGAACTATTTAACAACGTATGTCCTCATTGTAGCTCAACTACAATCCCAAATCAGATTGCCATGAGTTGAGATTTCAGAGATGGCTCCCATTACCACATTGAAATACTTACTGATAGTCTGATGGACTCTTGGATAGTGGAAAGAAAGACATTAATAAAGAGTCGTAGAAGAGAACTAATATCATAGTTTATACTTAAAATGATTTTCTTGCATACAGAAAAGCAAAATGTCGGGCAATATTTAACCTACTGGAATAAGAAACTACAGGATCTATCATTAATGCATTTACATGCTCAATCACGAAGAACATTTGTAATATGTTGATCTGTGATGCAGAGCCGACCCTGAGCCAAAGCCACCAAGGCAATGGCTTAGGGCCTCCAAAGTTGGGGGACCTAAAAAAAAATTTTTTTTTTTTTACCTGTTTAGTCTAATTATTTTTATATTAAAAACCTTTCCATAATTCATTTTGTTCACATTCTTCATTTAAATATAAGTATGTTATTTATTTAAATATTTAATGTTGCCACGCTTGTAAAAAATTATGTATAAGGGTCTTTTAATAAATAGTCGCATAGGGTCTCAAAATTTTTAGGGCTGGCCCTACTATGATGGAATGTGTAGCTGTATAGCCATTGAGAACCGTATTAGCATCTTATTTTTTGTTAAATTCCATGATCAACATCCACAGTGTTGCAACTTGCTTACATCGACAAAGTTAGCTTTAGCTATATATTGTGCTAAACGATTTAAATCCAGAGATACGCGCGGAGCAATGTGCCTAAATATTGATATGCACAGATGTGTACAATTCTACAAACTCTAAGAATTTGTTCTGTTTTTTGTTCTCTTCAAATATCATTTGCATCTATTTTTAGATTTTATGAATTCTTAGCATAAATCATTAGATCAGATTATTAACTCATATTCTATGTCCTAACTCCTCAGCTGAGCCAGTACTTTGGATTGATACGGGAGCTTCACATTCTGAACTAGATAACCAGCTTCTCTAATGGAATCTGAGGAAGGGACCACAAAAAATTTGAAGACAAATTCTCCGCTTTCCGCTGAAAAAGTTGATCATCATACATCAAATCCGTCTTTCTCTATCTCTTGCTCACCAGATTCCACATTAGATGATCCCACTTGCGATCTCGATAAAAATAGTGAACAGCCGACTTCTACTAATTCTGTTTCCAAATATGAACCATCTGATAATGGAGGACCATGTGCTACATCACCTAATGGAGCTTTGTCTGCTACATCGCCTGTGGCATTTACAGGTCATACGTCTCCAGCCAATGTATCAGCAACACAATCACCTTCTCCACAAGTGATGGAGCATCCAACAGGTCCGTCTGGCACACCTTCATATAGAATTCCATCTGCCGTGTTTGCTAGAAGTAAGTCGTCAACCCCAATGGAATGGAGTGTATGTTCTAATGAATCTTTATTCAGCATTCACACGGGAAATATGAGTTTTAGAAATGACCCCTTCTCTTTGCCATCGGGTGAATTGGGTCCACCGGGAGAAGTATCTACATCCGTTCAGATGTTTAATTACTCAACTGTCCAAGCTCCAGGTACTGAACCCAAAAGTCATGAGTTTCGAATGGCGAAGGAAAGCATAAAGGAAGTGATTCGAGAAAGTGAAGATCAAAAGAACGAAAACTGGATGCCAGAGGAATGCATATCTCGTCATTCTCGAGGGAGTAGAACAAGTGCCAAATCTTTTGCATTTCCAATGTAAGCTTGCCTTTCATCTTCTTTCAAATGTATGCCATCATTCAGCTTAATATAGTAGTTCTTTATATATTTGAGGGTTATATTTGTAATGATCCGACCTCTGTGCCCCAAATCGTTAACTTATATACTGTCCGCTCTAAGAGAGGCTGGGTCCATCTCACCTCTCACGGATTTCTGTTGCGTTATCAAGATTCGAACACATAACCTCCTTTTAAGAGAGACTTCACGTTTTTTGAAACGACTCAACCTCTGTACCCAAGTCATTACTCATGTACTCTCCATTATGGGAGAGCCTAAACCCATCTTACCCTTCATGAATCTCAATTTACTAGTAAATCAATTTTCTTTGCACTCAGTATCAATATCGTGGCATCAAAAACTTCAAAAATTTTGGCCTCTTCCTAGTGTAATTTATAACAAGCGAAGCGCTTAATCATGCATTCAGTGATTTTTTCCTCCCACGTTGTCTTACCTGTTCTCTTTGCACATCTTATTTATCGATTTATCGAAATAGGAAAACCAAAACTTTGGAATTCAAAAACTATGAAATCCATAATTGAGAATTAATATAATAGAATATTCAGAAATTTTGGATCTTGAAAGTACATAAACACTCTTTATCGCCTCAGTTGATAAATTGGGTTGATTGTAATTATTTATCACTACTAGTTCATAAATGCATGATTAATGCAAGTAATAACTGAATCATTTCCAATACCTTAAGATTGGCAGGAGACATAGACCATTGTGCTTCAGAGAGGTTGGCTAGTTCAGTGAAGGTAGCTCTGGAGCATCAGGAATCTCAAGCACAGCCACTGCAGAAGCAAGAGCCCGAGTTGAGCGCACAGCCAAAGCCAAAAACCTCCACAGAAACCAAAAAAGCAGCTCCATCCAAATGGTTTTCTTGGTTTACATGCTGCTCATTCTGTAGGTGAAAAAGAGTTTTGCCAAAATTTATTGCCTTGAGCAACCGAAACTGGAGAGGATCCATCGACATGAACTGGCTGAAAAAGATTTCTTCTCCCGGTAGCAATGAATAGAGTGGAAGGGTTCATAAGCCTACCCAAATTTTACTGGGAATAATGTTCGGTTTGTTGTTGTAAATGTCAATAGTATCGTTGACGGTCATGATCTAGTAGATTCGATAAAAGAAGAATGCATGTCTTGTAAAATCTCCTATTTATCATGATATAGATGTTTATGAGCACTTTCTGTGCACATCGGCTGGAAAAATCGACGAGCTCTCTCGCAGATGAAACAGAAAATATTATTGTAGAGCAATGACCATGTTATGTAACTTGGAATATAGAAATATGGTAGGTATAATAGAAGTTAGTTAATGTGAATTGAATATCAAGTGCAACTTATGCATATGTACAATTAGAGGTTCAATACATTAGTCTTATAGTATTTATTGTTTCAAGGATTGATCAGAATATCCGATTTTTTTATCTTGAATTCTGTAAGGATTGATTGGGAAAATTTTCAATGGTGTGAACGTACTTTTATATCATGCTTGATACTTTAGAATTCAACTTTAATTTGTCGCAATCAGTTCGCTTAACTTCAATTTACTTTTAATGTTAGTCATTCTATTAGCCCAGCAACCGAACTTATCGCCCTTGTATTTGTTTCTTATTTCAATTGTATGTTATTAGGTGCTGTTCGATTTTTCATTTTCTAGTGAAGATAAGAAATAGGATGAATGGATTGTGTTGTGATATAGTGAAATCAAGAATTTGAAGCCGTAGAATTTGTTTCCAACCACTCTATATTTTTGTAATTTTTTTTAGCATTTCTCAGTTGCTATTTTGATCTATGGGCAATTTAAAATGAGTGCAAATTGGGTTCATGTTCATATTCAAAAAAAGTTTCAGTTTTCCTCTATTTCATTCGGGGGGAGTAAAATTGAAGAAATAATTACCTCTTACTAACTTGTGAGCTAAATGGAGTAGAAGAAAAGTTTCCTGCAGCTGAGGCGGGGGATGATTAAACAGAACTCCATTTGTTCACTGCTGCTACTTGATTGTACAGATTGTTTATTTTATGGAACTTCAATTGTTTCGTTTATGGTTTTGCACAAAACGATCTTCGGATTTACAATAGCGTGATTTGTCCAGCTGCTCTGTTTGTCACTGGTCCTCCAGATTATACGACTTTAATTAGCTCAAGCGATGTGCTGCCCGTGAATTGGCTTTTTCTCTGTTGTTGGTATCTATATTTTGATTACTAAGTCTAACTTTTAATTGAGTAAACTTCCTGTCATCTCTATATTTTGAAGTTTTAAGTGAGCACATGGAAATAGTTACAGTAGTCAGTGGCATTATTGTGAGATATGGTATTCATTTATATAATCTGGATATAATTGAAATCTAGTCTTCAGCATTTTCACTTGTTGCTCGGGCCCTTTTCAATGCCATCCTTAGAAGTCTTTTAGCTGTTCTTTTTAAGTTGCAAATCTAACGTAGCCCATGTATGTTGTGGTTATTTGCTAAATCTGTATACGTTTCTTGTATCTCCTGAGGTGTTTGAAGGTGGCATTTCAAATGTGTGATGCATCCTTTGATAGTTGTGGGTTTGTTACATTGTTGCCTTGCATGCCATTTAGTATTTAATTGGCTCAAATGATTTGGTTATCTTTAAATTGAGCTATTTGTGAACTGGTGTTGAAAGGTGAACTTTCCGAAGACAAAGAAGACTTGCTGCAAATCGAAGGAGTGCAGAAAGCATACCTTGCATAAGTTTATCTAATACCAGAAGAGAGAAGACAGCTTAGCTAGTTAGCTGCTCAGTGGAAGCGTCGGTATGACAACGAACAATCAGGTTATGGTGGACAGACCAAGCCTGTCTTCTACAAGAAGGTAGAAACTATTTACACGTCTTTTTCATACTGGAAAAAGTTAGGAGTAAAAATTACTATCGGCCATACAGTGTTTAGATAATTGGATAGTTTAAAGAATAAACGGAGAAGGAAAAGTTTATGATTTTCCAAATTTATTCTCAATCCTTGTAGATGAACTAGTACATATCTGTAAGTGCTAAGTTCATTGTGTAAATTTACCTTTCTTATTCTTGTCTTCTTTACTAGGCAAAAACGACCAAGAAGATTGTGTTGAGGCTACAATGCCAGGGCTATATGCACATTTCTCGGCACTCAATCAAGGTTGCTATTTAAATTTTACGTGATCAACTGATCATGTATTTGTTTCATTATGAATATGCCTCCATTTATGAAATTTTGTCATTGGCTTTGCAGAGATGCAAACATTTCGAGATCGGTGGAGATAAGAAGGGAAAAGGAACTTCTCTTTTCTAAGCAGCCGGTCGCGGAACTTGAAATATTTCTCTTTTGACTTTCAATGTCTGGATGTTTTACCAAGGTTTTAGACACTTGGTATCATATTTTTGGTGGTAATTGCATAAAACCAGGCATTATGTTTGACATTTTAAAAAATCAGGTTTCAACTTTATTTATTCAATTTTCAGGTTTTTATTATTTTGATTAATTATGATATTATAAAATTAAATTACACTCACCCTATTACCTACCCACTCACCCACCAAATTTCAAAATCCCAAACCCTAAATTGACAAAACCCGTCTCTCCCCCCTTCATTATCGTGCCCGGCGCCTCCCTTCTCATCCTCCTCCCCTTCACCCTCTCCCTCCTGCCCCTTCTCTGTCGTCTCCTCCTCCCCCTTTTCCCCCCTTTCTCCCTCCGTCCACAGCAACCCCCTTCTTCCCCTGTTCCCTTCGTGCGCGCTGCCCGTCACAGCAGCGCCGAGCGTTGCTGTGAACGGAACAGCAACAGCGCCTCAACGCTGCTGCCGTCACAGCAGCGTCGCGAAGCTGTGAACGACAGCGCGACGCTGCTGTGGGTCTGTAGGTGTGCGGGGTGGCGATGTGCGTTTGCGGTCAAGGCTCTGCTTGGCCACTATCATATCCTCTTCGAAGCTGGTTCGTCTGTCTCTTACCATTTTTTTTCTCCTCAGTGGTGCGGTGGCAGTGCAATGGGTGTGCGGTGGTGGTGCTGTGGGTGTGCGCTGTGTGTGTGGGGGCTGTGGCAAATGTCGGCGGTTTGGGTTAAGTTTTCATCCTGTCGTGTTTTCTGTGGCTGGTTAGTTTGTGTTCGTGCGATGGTGATAAACTTGGTATGGATCTGTGGTGGCGGTCTGTGTAGTGGTGGTGGGGGTCGTCGTTTTTTGTTATTGTTGTGAATAATGAAGTTAACTGTGACCTTCATAAGATATATGTGACCTCGGAATCGGAGCAGTTATCTGAATTAAGCTAACTGTGACCTTAGTAAGTTATATGTGACCTCAATAAGATATATGTGATCTCGGAATTGGAGCAGTTATCTGAATTAAGCTAACTGTGACCTTAATAAGATATTTGTGACCTTATAATTTTTTTGATGAGTGACTAATGAAGTTAAATGTGACCTTATAATTTTTTTTGATGAGTGACTAATGAAATTAACTGTGACCTTAATAAGATCTCTGTGACCTCGGAATCGGAACAGTTTTCTGAATTAAACTAACTATGACCTTAAGAAGATATCTGTGACCTCGAAATCGGAGCATTCATCAGAATAGTCGTCAGAATTAAGTGCACCCGGAAAGTAGTCGCCGGAGTAGCCGTCGGCCACCGGAGTAGTCGCCGGAGCAGTGGGGTGGTGGGGTGGGGTGGGTGGGTTAATCATATTATATTATAGTTAAATATTTAATTTAATAGATTAATTGTAAAATATAATTAATAAATTAATGAAAAAACCTGAGTTTTGTAAATTGTAATTTAAAACTTTGGGACATGATTTTTAATTTCCTGAAAGTAAATCCCTCAACAATAAATTTTTCCCATATTTTTGTTACAATGATGGAGTTTTGTTTTTATATGGGGCTTAAAGATTCTTTTGCAGTGTATTTTAGCAATTACATTCCATTTTATAGCTGGATCCAGGCTTCTTGTTATTGTTAGGCCTGAGAAAATTGTACCTAGAGGGCTTATTTGGAGTCTATAAACTTTTGATACAACAATATATTGTAATTTCAAATGCTTATCATCAATAATTAGTTTCAAGCCAACGTACAGAAAGATTTCTTGTTATTCAAAATGATTGGCTCTGAAGTTTGTTGAGTGTATTTGATGTAGAATAATGGGGATTATTCTTAACAGAGAAGAACAAATCAAAACAGAAGAATAAGAAGAGACCGTGAGAAGAAACAGGAGAAGGAAGAAAAGTGTGATAATCGCCAATTGTAATTTTACTCAATCATTAATTGTTCCAACTATTATGAAAAAATCCAATAAATAGTAAAAACATTACCTACTAGTGACGGGTTTGGGCCAACCCACTACAAGCCCAATAATAATAAAAAACGTAGTTAATAAAAATCAACAATAAAATAGATCGTGATGTCCACATCAACTCTTCCGGGGTGGGAGAAAAACTCGACCCTGTCGAGTGAATAAATCATAAGAGACTGCAATCAATCGCTCAACCATAAACCAAGAGGTTGAACGAGCTTCTTCCGACGTCCATAAAAGCGTGTTAGTGGTGGTCTAAATTTGATTCGGGTCAAGGTCCACAGATGGAGGTAGAAGAGGATCATCAGATGGATTGAAATGGCCTTTATACGCAACTAAATCATCAACATTGAAAGTAGGTAGTAGCCAAGATGTGGCGGAAGGTCAAGAACATATGCATTTGGGCCAACTGCTTTAAGATTTTAAGAGGACCAGCGCTGAGAGCTTGCAATTTGGAGGCATATCCATGTAGGCACTGCTCTGATCAAATTCGGATCATAACATAATCCTCAATATTAAAATCAGCATGTCTTTTATGCAAATCGTCTCAAAGTTTATATGATGCGTTAATGGCTGCAAATTGTTTATTGATCTCAATATGTAAATCATGAAGATGTTGTGCAAATGATTCAACTGGCATGGACACTCTAGCATGTGGGAACATCGGAATGAAATCTAAAGGCTTCCTAGGCTTAAAATAATGGACAACTTCAAATGAACTCATACTTAACGACCAATTCATGGAACTGTTTATAAAATTTGAGCTGTAGGAAGAATTAAATCTCAATATCTAATATATTCTTGAATCTGCATCTTAATAAATTACCAAGACTACAGTTAACCACTTCCATTTGATCGTTAGTCTGCGGGTGATAGGCAGTAGAAAATTTCAATTTTGTACCAACATTGTGCCACAACGTTCTCCAAAAGTGACCAGTGAACCGAACATCCCTATCGACATAATGGTTTTGGGAAGAACATACAATTTAACAATTTCATTAAAGTACAAAGTGACAATCTTGGACGCATCTGAGGTTTTGCTACAAGGGATAAAATAGAATCATGTTTTTTCGGGGTACGAAGAAGTCCTAGCACAAAATTCATACTCACATATTGCCAAGGGCAATTAGGAACGGGAAGAGGTGTGTACATACCACTGTTTTGCCTCTTCTGCTTGGCCAATTGACATGTGTTACATATACTAACTATTTTAGCCACATCTTTCTTCATACTTAGGCCAATAGAATTGACGTTCAACCTCCTCTATGGTCTTATCACGTCCAAAGTAACTGGCTAAGCCCCCCACATGAATTTTCATACTATGAAGTCTCGCACTAAAGTTCGAGGGATGCACAACTTATTTGCTCGAAAAATGTAACCTTCCTCAAGGCAAAAGCCATCCACAATATCCGATCATCCTCCTTGCAAATCAAGAAAGATAATCCTAAAATCAGGACATGTCTCGTAATCTTCCTTAAGTCGCTCAAAGCTTATGACCTTGACGTTCATAACCGACAAATTGCGACTCATAAGTTGTATGGTATGTGATTGTGATCATGTGTGATTTTGTGACTTGTATGTGATAATGGTCATAACTTATGTGTTTAATGTCATCAGAACCTATTTGATTAAATATAGGTCACAAAATTATATTAGAGGTTATATGATCATCTAATTTTTGAAAGATTTCATCTAGTTTGTTAAACTTGAAATTGCATTTTGATAGTATAGTAGTTATGTATTTTTTTTTTCGTTCCAAGATTGCACCTTTTAACTTTTTGTACTTCTATTTTAAATTATAAACCCTCAAAAGCATGCAACATGGAATACAATTAGATCGATACATTTTAACCTTCTCTAATACTCACGTCCATAGCATCCTATTTTACTTGGTGATATTATAGAACTGGTCTTCTACTTGGAGTATTCCTCTAGATGCCGTCTTATCCACAACATGGGTTTTCAAGATGATTTTTGTTTTAAAATAGTTGCCAATTGTAAAGGTAGAACTCCCCATTAAAATTGATGTGTAAAAGGAGCGTGCTTAAAGTAGTTGTTATAAATTGTATTAGAGTGGACATTCCATCTTGGAGGGCCCTCGTTGCGGATAGGGTGACTTAGGATTCTCGTTGATGCAAAAAGATTAATCTATCTAGGGTGGTAATGGTCTAATTTCAAAGAGAATCGAATCAAGAATTATTGGGTATCATATAAATGAAACATTCAAGTCCAACTTTAATTATGAAACTATTCAGCACCATAATTAAATTTTTTGATATCATCATAATTTCATTCTCCAAATGTTTCAAAAAACAAAATAATCTAACAAAGAAGAAGTTCCATCTTAACACCAAATGACAAACATAACCCAAATTTTAAAAACACAAATAACAAGTTGTCTAATAGAGTTGACTCACCAACAAGGGTGAATTTCCTTTTTTATATATTAATTCGTTTACCAGTGTTTACCATTGAGCCTGAGTTGAATATTCCATAGTGAAATAATTTGAAAACTTCAATTATCAAAAGGAAAAAAAAAGAAACGAAAAAATGATAGGTTCGATTTTTTGGTTCTGAATCTAGAACCAAGAAGTGAATCAAATTTAATACTCGCTACCCAATTTAACTTATGAAAAAATGAATTGAACTGTTAGGATTGATTTGGGATTTTTGTCCACCCCTAAATCTATTCGAGGAAATTAGGCTCATTACTCTAAAAAAAACAACAAATTAGTTTTATACCTAAAATGATTGAAACGTTCCCCGACCATATTTAATATGTTCATCTCCTTCCACCATATCATAATCTACATCCACAAATCCCACCCCCAGTTGACACCAGAACCTCAACCACCGCACCTTCATTTCCATTTTTCATAACATCACCTTCCAATTTTCTTTCTTTGACCTGAATTTCATCAATTCCTCCTCCTTCCAGTTCCTCGTCTACTTTCTTATACGTTTCATCTATCTCTTTATTGCTACAATGATGGTAGCGATGATGCTTTCGACATTTGGAAGGTGTTGACCTATGGTTGATCATGACCTTAATATTTTGATTATAACAAACAAGTCCATCTTGTTTACTAACAAATTGAATTGAGTGTTTAAGCCTTCAAAGTTAAAAAGACTATTATTCACACTCAAATGAAGTACAAGTGAAGGTTAAACGAGCATTCAAGATAATTCATTCGAGACAATAGTGATTTGCATGCCACAATCAAATTGGAACTTAACAGAATTGCAAATCAAGATATAAGTCAAGGAGAGGCTCGAAGAGATCAAGAACATTGAAAATAGAATTATTTATCGAACCTCATTTATATATGTGAAGGTATAACTCGTCAATGTTTAGCAAGTGTATAAGCTCAAATATTTCTCATAAATTTATTATCAAAAACCTTGAAAAATCATTTTCAAATATCCCTCAAAAGATCACACTTCAACTTTCAATCAAAAAGTTATACTCCGATTTTTAATCTCATATTGGGATAGATATTTGACACTGAAGATGATTTCTGAAGCAAAGTTGTAGTTCTTTGAGTTAGCTTTCCAACCCATTTTGAATCACCTTAATCGGATATCAGGAGAGAAAGATATGATCAAAATATTGAAAACTATCCGGTCTGGATACTTCGGTCGACCGAAACATTTCGGTCGACCGAAAGTAACGGTCTGATTTCCAATGGGTGGATTTTCAAAATTGACACTTTCGGTCGACCGAAAGGTACTGTTCACTCGACCGAAAGTTCCTGCAACCTTTCTTTCTTGCTCTATAAATATCCATCTCTTCTCCATTCATTTTCAACAACTTAGAAGAGATTTTTGAGAGCTTTTTTATTGAGAAATCATTGATATTACTTGAGTTTAAATTCTATTTCATTTATTACAAAGAATTTTTTGATTGTTCAACCTATTTTATTCATTTTATCAAGAAATATTTTTAGCAAAGAACTCTTCACAAACTTCATCTATTCTTCATTTTTTATAAAAGTTTTCTTTACCAACACTTTGATTTAAAGTGTAAATCTCTCTTCATACTTAACTTGTATTATTTGTTAAGAGAGATCATTGGTTTGAAAACTTTGATACAAAGAATTTCTTGATTGATCAAAACTAGTTTCATCTATTTCATCAAAAAATCTTTTTGCAAAGAAACTTTCTCAATCTCATCTATTCTTCAATTCCTAATAAAAGTTTTCTTTGCCAACACTTTAATTTAAAGTGTAAATCTCTCTTCATACTTAACTTGTATTATTTGTTAAGAGAGATCATTGGTTGAAAAATTTTGATACAAAGATACAAACTATTTCATTATTCATCATTCATCAAAGTTTACAACATCAACATTTGAGCTTCACTATTTGCTATCTATTGAAGTGTTTACCTAACTCTCTAATACTTAACTTGATTATATCATTTGTTGAGAGAGTTTCTTCATTGTAAAATTATCACTTATTTCTTAACGGTTTCAAGAGCCTTGTGAAAACTCGATTGTAAGGATATGTGCTCATTGTTGTAAGTCACTTAAGGATAAGTGCTCCTTATTGTAAGTCACTTAAGGGTAGGTGCTCCTTGTTGTAAGTCACCTAGGGATAAGTGCTCCTTGTTGTAAGTCACTTAAGGGTAGGTGCTCCTTGTTGTAAGTCACTTAAGGATTGGTACTCCTTGTTGTAAGTTACCATTATAGTGCATTTGGCCTTGCTCGTGACGGAGAGCTTGATAACGGGAGACGTAGATCATTGCATTGGATCGAACCTCCATAACATATCGTTTGCATTCTCTATTCCTTTTACTTAACGCATTTACTTCGCATTAACTTATATTGTTCTATTTACGCATTTACTTGTGTTTAGAATATTTGCGCATTCACTATATTAGAATCTTGAGTAATTAACGAAAAAGTTTCAATAACCTATTCACCCCCTCTTGGTTAGTTATTCTTGGGCTAACAGGAGGCTCTTCTAAGTGCTCGGGAGAAACTGAGCGATGATTATTGCAACGATTCGGTTCATCTCTGCCTCTCTCTCCCTCAACTGCAGCTGCCAGCACTTCGTTATCATACACCATTTCCCAACTTCACTGCCACCGATGGTCCCAAGTATTTCTAAAGCCAGGATGAGGATGTTGTGCTCTAACTCGAGTGAAGCCTACTGATTTCAGGATCGAGATAAAGATTTCGAAGAAATGTAGGAAAGGGCTGAGTCTTAGAAATTTAGGTGGTGGATGATATGAATTTTGTGTGATCTGGTGTGGATAGCGTGTCATCAAAACTCAATCGTTCATAGGGATTTGAACTTTAAAGCCTTCCAATTTCATAATATTGATGGATGGGTTTTTCTAAACTTGTTGTATTTCAATAGATTTATGACAATAAAGTATATGAATGTATGAGTTGTGTTGTGGGTACTTGGTGGGGGTTCTGATACCTCGCAATAGGGGGGAAGTATTTTTTTATTACCATGGGGCTCACCCATGCGAGTGTGTGTAAAACTTCTGCGAAACTTATTTCTGTACATATGACTTTGTATAGATAAGAGTTGTTTAATGCAAGGAATCAAAATTATTTTATGTTAACAAACCCTCCGTTTAGACGCTTCTTGTAAGTTGCAACAATATTCAATTTCCTATGTCAAGCGGTGCTGTAATTGATGAATTATAGAGTTCTTACTTATAGGCAATGGGGAAATATTGCTCTATAGGTCTCGTGTTTCTGGGATTTCAACTTATTTCTAGTATTAGATGTCACTCTTTCTTGATTGAGCGTTGAATTCATATAAGATTGACTTAAGTGGAGGTCAATAGGTTGGCTGAATTGGTAGGTGACGGTGGCAGTGAACTGACTTAAGGATGCTTAGCATTTTGATTGATGTTTTGTTGATGAACTGATTTAAAAATGCTTGACATTGAACAGAGAAAGAGAAGGGGCAGTTGTTGTGTCACTTTTTTATTTTATTTATTTCTATTGTTTTATTGAATTTATTCCAATGTTTTAATTTATGTTTTGTCATTTTATTTTATTTTTTGAATTTTTCTCACTTTTTGAGTGTTTGTAACTTTTTAAAATATTTGTTACCCTTTTTAGTGCCTATCACTTATTTTTGAATATGTTGTTTTTTAGTATTTGCCACTATTTTTTTTTTATTTTTCTGTCATTTACTTGAAAATTCTGTTATTTTTTTTGGGTAACAAACATCACCTTTCTTTAAAAATTGACATTGTCACTTTATATTTTGTCACTTAATTTTATGTAGCATTTTTTTTACTTTTTATATTTTCTATCACTTTCTTGAAAATTTCGTCACTTTTTTAAGTGACGAACATCATTTTTTAATAAAAGTGACATTGTATGTCCCACATCTTGTCACTTTTTTATAGTGATGTGTCACTTTTTAATTATACTTAATTTTACAATGTATTTTTTACTTCCAAAATACATATAATTTTTCAAAAGACCTTAATTTTAGGGTATTTTTGTAAGTTGTCCAATTTATTCTCAAACTTATTAGATTGATAATGGGCCTTAGTTTTATGCCTAGCCCGGTAAATAGGTTGTAAGCCCGCCCATTTCAATACAAAACCCTAATAAACTGCATTTTGCAGAATTTCGCACCCACACTCTTCGTCTCTGATCGGCAGCCATGGTAATTCTAGCCCACTTAACATTCTTCCGTAGCTGTTTTTGTTAATTTCTAACCTACTGTTCACTCTAAATCTGTTTTTTGTTTCTAGTTTTTAGTGTATTTTGGTTCTTGAATGCGGTTTGATTGTCTGTTTAAAAGTGGAGATTTGAATGCGGATGATTAATTATGTTGTGAATCAGTGATATTAAATATTTGAGCCACGAAATAGATTTTTAATTATTCAAATTTTCGTATTCTGGAAATGTACGGATTTTCTTTTCAATTACCTTTGTACTATTTATTTTCATGGAAAGCGTTACTGCTACCAAATTGGAGTAGAAGGTTGCAAGAAACATATGTACAATGTAAAATTGAGTATGAAGGTGATTTTTCACTTGTATTCTTTTCTTACGAGTCTTGCTCTAATTATTGGTGGGGGAATTAAAATGAAGAAATTATTATCTCTTATGACATAATGACTTAATGGACTATAAAAACTTTTTCTTGCAATTAAGGATGGATATGTAAATGGAAACATGATCATAGGCTCATAGCATTATTGCAGTTTTGTATGTTTTTAGCCGGTAATCTACTGTTCACAGTGTTAGTTTGTTCTGTGGAACTTCAATTTTTTCTTTTGTCGGTTCGCCGAATCTTCTTTGCATTTACAGTAGATTCATTTGTCCAGCTAGTTTGGCTTTCACCTTTGTGCTGTCCAGTCAATCATTAGACCTTAACAATCTTACTTGATCTTATCAGTTCAATTGGTTCATTTACATAAAATGTATGCTACCCGTCTACCAGTTTTTCTTCTGTTGCTGGTGGTCCATATTTGTAAAATGCAAGTTAATTTCGCTTCTGGCCGACTAAATTTCCTATTCTTTTCATATTTTTAATGGCCATGTGGAAAATTATGTTTGTGAGACTTTGCAATTATTTTTATCACCTAGATGTGATTGATACCTAGTCCTTAGCATCAATGACATTTTCCTTTTCCTTTTCCTTCTGCTTTAATTTGTAATTATAAACCGACATTACGCCAAGTGTATGTTAGCTATTTGCTGAACACATAACTTGCTGTATATGGTTTGCTTTCCCGTACGTTCGAAGGATTTTGATCATAACATTTCAATGCACAGTGCATCCCTGAATTTTTAAGTTGATCTTTTGTGTACTGATTTTTATAGGTGAATGTTCCAAAGACAAAGAAGACTTACTGCAAGTCCAAGGAGTGCAGAAAGCACACCTTGCACAAGGTTACCCAGTACAAGAAGGGCAAAGATTCCTTAGCTGCTCAGGGGAAGCGGCGGTATGATCGCAAGCAATCAGGTTATGGTGGACAGACGAAGCCCGTCTTCCACAAGAAGGTAAGAACACATTAGAAAGAAAATAAAAATTGCCATCAGCAAATGTAGCATTTGGTTGATTGGACAATTCAAAGAATTAAATGGGAAAAGAAAAGGTTAAGATGACTAGAAAGATAGTAATAAAATTGATTCTCAATCTTTAGATGTACTAATTTCTCCATTTTTAATCGTCGTCTTTGAAACTAGGCGAAAACGACTAAGAAGATTGTGCTGAGGCTGCAATGCCAGGGCTGCAAGCATGTTTCTCAGCATCCAATCAAGGTCAGCTTTTCGATTTCACATCCTCGTGTATTTTCATTCTGAAAATGTCTCCATTCTGATATCAATCAATACATATTGTTGTTGGTTTTGCAGAGGTGCAAGCATTTTGAGATTGGTGGAGATAAGAAGGGAAAAGGAACTTCTCTTTTCTAAGCATCACCTCGTTATGGAACTTGAAACATCTCTCTTTTACTTTTTTGGGGACTTGATGTTTATTTTTTTGTGTATTAGCTGAGACGTTATTACCAAGTAATGCATTAAACTTTGGACATGTATCGTCATATTTGTGGTTCGATCCAGGAATTTAGATTTTTTTTTTTCTTTTTTTTGCATCGATAGACTTACTATGTAATGGTAATGATATATGATTGAAATTAATTGTTGACTTTAACTTGAAATTTTGTAATAAATTTTAATTTAGCCCCTGTTTGGCCCCCATTTTTTGGGGTTGAAAATTTGTAGAATAGTGATTGATGGGAAAATGTGTGGTGGAAAAGTTTTAGATTTGTGTGTAATATTATTTTATTTGAGAATGTGTGGTTGAGATGAAGAGAGAAAAAAAATTAATGTAATGGAATGAAAAAAAATGGGGCTCAAACGGGGGCTAAATTATAAGTTCAATTAAATACAAAAAAATTATGACTTATTTATTAGGATCTATGACGTGATGGCACCTAAACTGGTGTTATTCATCTTAAAATGATGGATTGTGCTATGTGTACACAATCTTTTACACTCCCTCACATGGAGGAGGACCCACACACAGTAAAATATTTGTGGGCCCCCCTCCATGTGAGGGGGGTGTAAAAGATTGGGTGTACACATAGCATTATTCTAAAATGATTTGAGACTACGCATAAGAGCTTTAGACAGCTCGGCACATGATGGGCCTTTCTTGAGCTATCTGAACTTGCAAGCTTTTCGAATTTTTCAAGTGAGAGAATTTAAGAAAGGGAAACTAAACGTAATCAAATAAAAAAAAATAAAGGAACTTGTGGCCCCCGCAGTTCGGCTCCAAGACTACCGGCTTTACATGTTGAACTTGGCTCGAGCCATGCACTCGTAGTGAAACAAGAGGAGCTGACGGATGGTCTCGTTTATGAGTGGGCATCAAGTGGTTCTATTTGGACATTTCAAGAATTGAAACCACCCATTACTTTGGTATTTTGTAAATGAAAACATTCCATTTCATGTAACTTTTGGAGCTAAACTGGAATCGACAGCCCCAGTTCCATGTAATGTCGTTCCATTGCCACCACTAAAATAAAGGGATTGAAATGCAACTTTGATAAGTGAGTTTTTACATACTTATTTTACTGTCAAAATATGAGCAATTGTTGATTAATATGTTGAAATATAGCTTAATTTTATTTAATTTATGTTTTGCAGGACAAGTGATGAATGTAGCGGAAATAAGAAACATGTGAAAAATGACCAAAATGGAAGCAAGTAAAAGTTCATGGACTAAAGTGCAAATACTCAAAAATTGTGTCGGGCTCACGATGAAGGTTCGAGAATGCTAATGATCGATTGGAAGAAATTAGAAGTCAAAAAGTAATGAAATATGATCAAAATATTATCAAAATCAATTTCCAATTCGCACAAGATATATTCCAGATTTTTAGCCGAAAATTGAGACCCATTTTTGGCATAGTAAAAGTCTGAATTAGAAAAAATCTATTTCTAACAAAGTTGTAGATATTTGAGTTATCTTTTCAACGCATTTTGAATCTTCTAAATCGGATATTGGAAAAGAAAGTTATAACCAAATTACTGACTGCTGTGCAGAGACAAAAAATTATCGCGCGAAGGCAACTTTCCTTATTCGATTAGAACTCTTTTGGAAACCAATTTGGACGTGGTTTTCATCCAATTTCCGCCTCTTACAAATACTTAACAGCATAATACATATGGAGAGAGCCCCCATACACCATTCTTCTCCTCTTTTGCTCAAGAAACTCATGGAGAACTAAAACCCTTGGTGAAACTACGAATGAACTCGGTTGGAATTGGTGATTTATTGTCTTTTATTCATTTAATTTGATCTTTCCATTGTCAAATAATGTTAGAATTTAGATTTTCATTCTCTTGAATTTATATTGAAATCGGTTTAATATTTACAATATTTTTCATGGATTCGATCATGCTTTTTCCATTGTTCAATCAAACTATTTATTGAGTTTAAATTTCAATTATTTGTTATTGAAATTGGTTTAACAATTATTATATCCTTCATAGATCTAGTCATGCTTCTTCTATCATTAGATTGAACTAGTTGTTGAATTTTAATCTCAATTTCACTTTATTGGCGGATTGATTATTGTCTTATACTTGATGTATATGGTCGATCTTTGATCTTATTCCAATAAAATTGTGTGAATATGTCTTAAGTCTAAATTCTAGAATTACATTTGTAAATTAAATTGATTTTCATGATATATTTTTCGATTAGAGTGTCGGGATGAAAGCCTCTAATTATGTTATAAAAATGAATAATAGATATGATTGATCCAATCCAATTGAGGGAATTCTGATGTTTCACTGTTTCAAATTATTGATTTTAATTTCACCTTTCGATATTGAATTTTATTACACATTTGAGAGAACAATTCAGTATTTTTGATCCTTTAAATATTCTTCCATCTCCATGTGGATACGATACCCCAAAGCTGCACTACAACTACTGCGTTATTCTTTGGGCGTAATCAAATTTTGACGTCGTTGCCAGAGAGATGGTACAAAATACGCAAGGATAAACTACAAAAGGATGACATCGTTCCTTTTATTTTGTTTTTAGTTAGTTTAATTTTCTTTTTATATTTTTCATACTTTCACTTTATTTTCTTTTACTTTTTCTATGAACATGTATCGAGGAGAACGAGGACGATCTGCGGATAGACCCGACACAGAGTTGAACATCTTTTTAACCCTGTTTTTTATTCTATATCTCCTAAAACTGACACTTCATCACATAACACAATGTCTGACAATGAGCATGATATACCGTATAGAACTTTGCATGATTATCTGCACCCCACGCGTACATCTACACATTTATGTATTATGTTTCCACCCAACATGCCACGTATAGATTCTAAATCTGGAATGATTCAACTTCTTCCTAATTTTCATGGACTTGAGAATGAAAACTCGTATTTGCATGTTAGGGAATTTGAGGAGGTTGTAGCAACATTCCACAATTAACATGGTACAATTGATGCAATTAGACTTAAATTATTTCCAATTTTTTTTTACAATGGTAACAAATTTCATAAGCAATTGTAAAAAAAAAAAAAAAATACTTTAATTGACAATTTTCATGTAAAACAAAGTCAAACGAACACTAAACTTTGATAAAAAAAATGATTTTGTAGGATTTTTTTTTTTTTTTTTTTTTACTTTTTGGCAGTGGAAACAAATTTTATAACCAATTGTGGAAAAAATTATCACTTTAATGGACAATTTCCATGTAAGACAAAGTCAAATGATCACAAAATTTTAAAATTTTTCGGATGGAAAATCATATCAATCAAACACACTTAATTAACAATTATCTGGAAAACAATTTATAGGTAATTACTTTCCCTGTAATTCATTTTCTTTCCACCTATTTTCCACCCTTGCAATCAAACGGACCCTATGTGTTTGTATAATAGGCAAATGTGAAAATGAATTTCAATTCCATGTTAATTGGAAAATAAAAACCTACCAAATTCATAGGGATTCGTTTTCCATAAAAACAAATAAAATGCAGGTTAAAGTGATTGTACCTTAAAATTCGATTTTCGTTTTCACGTTGTAATCAAATTGTTAAAATGAAATTCGTTTTTCTCGAATGTGACATTTTTCATAAAAAAATTTGCAATCAAATAGGGCTTATGAGTAATTACCGAATTTTCAAGGGCGTTAAAACACCCGGCGCCATTTGATGCAAATACACGCGCCAAAATCATTCCCGCCACTCAGTGTAAACAATTATATTTTCAAAGAAAACCATCCAAAAATTCCCCTGCCCGCCCAATTTCTACATATACAATCCCCCAACCCCTCAATCGCCTCTGTATTAATCTCTCTGACACTGTACTTACATCTTCTGAACGAAAAAAAAATAAAAAAATAGTGGGTTTTTGTTAGATAAAGAAAAAAATGGCTGAAATGGTGAGCCCAGATGCGATATCGACCATATTGGCGAACCCATCTCCCGATTGCTCTTCAGGTTTGCCGGAATTAGTTGTACAAGTACTGGATCTCAAGCCTACAGGAAGCAAATTCACGTATTTCTCTTAACTTTTTCGTTTTTTACCCTTAAAAAGGTTCAAGAATCAACAATATATTTTTTTTCCCTTTCTTTGCGTATGTGCTTATGTATTATGGGCTATGGCTAGAGCGAGATCTGGCTTAACTAAAGTTGATTCTATTATATTGGGAATAGTGGGATCTGTTTATTCAATAATTTAGAGGAAATCCATATATGAAGTTTTTTTTAGTTTTATTATTTGTAGATTGTTTTTCTAAATTATTTAGATTTTTGGGCTAGATTTTCCATGCAACGGATGTACCAAATTGGTGAAATTTTCTGATTATTTGCAGATTTACAGCGAGTGATGGGAAAATGAAGGTCAAGGCCATGTTTCAATCTACTTTGTCGTCTTTAATCACCTCTGGGAGTGTTCAGAACTTGGGCCTTATTCGGATTCTTGATTACACTCTAAATGACATCCCGACGAAGAACGAGAAGTAAAAATCATTATGCCTTTTTCTTCATTATGTTCTGTTAGCTAATTTTTTTTAACGAACGTCTAAATCTATGTTATGTTAATTTTTAGGTACTTATTTGTAACAAAATTTGAGACCGTATCTCCGGCACTCGACTCTGAGTATAAGGCCGAGGCAGAAACTAAGGATAGTGGCTTCGAAATGAAGCCAAAACAGGAAATGGATGTTGATGGAGAAGTAAAAAATGAAGTTAATGGCATTGTTTTGAAGCCAAAGCAAGAAATTGTGAGCAAATCAGCTGCTCAAATAATTCAAGAGCAACATGGAAAGTAAGTGTTTTCTTCTATCTTTAGTTGCATTCGAAAGAATTTTGCGATAGTTGCGTGATGCCGCGATTTGATATTGAGGTGTTAATGTTGTTACAATTAATGAAAATCAGTATGGCACCATCTGCTTGTATGGCAATAACCCGAAGAATTCATCCGCTTGTTTCCTTGAATCCATATCAAGGAATTTGGACGATTAAGGTTCGCGTAACTGGGAAAGGAAATATGCGGTTGTATAGGAATGCCAGAGGAGAAGGGTGTGTGTTCAATGTAGAATTGACTGATGAAGATGTGAGTGTGTTTTACAATATTTCTCTAGTATATTAGTTTTGTAGACCATAAAAGCTTCTGAATTAAATGATATGGTTCAGGGCACACAAATACAAGCAACAATGTTTAATGAGGCTGCAAAGAAGTTTTACGATAAATTTCAGTTGGGGAAGGTCTATTACATATCGAAGGGAACTCTGAAAGTTGCTAACAAGCAATTTAAAACTGTGCAAAATGATTACGAAATGACGTTAAATGAATATTCTGAAGTCGAGGAAGCTAGTAGTGAGGCTACTTTTATCCCCGAAACAAAATTCAGTTTCGTCCCGATTGATGAATTAGGTCCATATGTTAATGGGAGAGATCTTGTTGGTAAGCAGCCTAGCTGAAACCCTTTATTACACAATTCTTGCTCTACAAAGTATAATGTTTTATATCTTTGTCAATGATAGATGTTGTTGGTGTTGTTCGGGAAGTATCTCCAACTATGAGTATTCGACGGAAAAGCAATAATGAGACAATTCCCAAGCGTGATATAACTATCGCTGATGAGACGTAAGCGTTATGCCTCTTTGATTTTGCATTTACTTCCCTTGAATGTAAAGTTGAACCTATGATGTGTGATTTTCAGGAAGAAGACTGTCGTTGTGTCTCTATGGAATGATCTTGCCACGAGTGTAGGACAAGAACTGCTAGACATGGCCGATAAATCTCCAGTAGTTGCAATTAAATCACTCAAAGTTGGTGATTTTCAGGGTATTTAAAATGTTGTATATATTATTGTTACAAATCAAGTCAGAATAATCTGAACAATGTGCTAATTTTATGTCGATACTTCAGGTTTGTCGCTGTCAACACTGAGCAAAAGTGTTGTGGTAATCAATCCAGACTTACCAGAAGCCAAAAAGTTGAGATCTTGGTAAAAGAATTGTTCTGTTGGATTTTCAATATTTGCTCGGGTTTCTTACCCAATTGTGATGAATCATTTTAGCATATGTTGATTGATGCAGGTATGATTCTGAAGGCAAAGAATCTTCTTTGGCATCTGTTGGTTCTGGCTTAAACCCTTCGACTAAAAGTGGATCTCAATCTATGTACTCCAATAGGGTCTTGTTATCTCATATCACCGGTGACCCATTGTTGGGCGAGGACAAGGTATATATTTTCCCATGACTTTAATTGCTAAATCTAAGTACGATGGTGAAAATTATTGGCCCATAGTTTAGATAAAAAAAAATTTCTTGGCAGCCTGCATATTTCAATGTTAAAGCGTACATAAGTTACATCAAACCCGACCAAACCATGTGGTATCGTGCTTGCAAGACTTGTAACAAGAAAGTCACGGATGCTATTGGATCTGGATATTGGTGTGAAGGGTGCCAGAAGAACGAGGAAGAATGCATCTTGAGGTTCGTGACTTGTGAAAATACAAGTTACTGATCATTAAGTTATCCTACCTCGTACATAAATGTCCTAAACAATACCATTTTTGTTGGACTGCAGATATATAATGACTGTAAAAGTTTCTGATGCAAGTGGTGAAGCCTATTTTTCTGTTTTCAACGAACAAGCAGAGAAAATCATCGGATGCTCTGCAGATGAACTTAACGAGCTAAAATCCCAGGTTAACATTGTGCAACCTTAATTTATAAAAACATGGGTCATTTTGTCTGAAATCTTGGTGATATCTATTGTTATTTTTTCTGAATATTAGGATGGAGAAAGTTCTTATCAATTGAAACTGAAGGAAGCTACCTGGATTCCACACCTTTTTCGAGTTAGTGTTACTTTACAAGAATACAACAATGAGAAAAGGCAGAGGATAACTATCAGAGCTGTTGCTCCTGTGGATTATGCAACTGAATCGTCGTTTTTGCTTGAAAAAATATTGAAGATGAAAATCTCTAAAATAGAGTAACTCGGTGTCTTTGCCGATAGGGTGACTCTGCTTTTTTACTAGTAGTTTTTTTGTTTTTTGAACCTTGATGAATACTATGTTTATTAGCATTTTATGGTATTGGTTATTGCCAATGCTTGTAATATATCGCATTTGTTAGTGCTTTTCTTGTATGAGGTATACTGATGGTGCGGCCAATGTCAAGGGGTCGACTTTGAAACAAGACACGGTCTTGTTTACACTTTTTAAGTTTTTAAACCCTCGACTTCAATAAGTCGTTAACTTGACTACTTTTGATCTCTTGTTCTATTTGTTTAGTTGGAAATAGTCTATCGAAGCAAAGACACTTTGGAACATAAAGTCAAGTGTTTGGCCCAATTGAACTGATGCCAAAGATGGGAACATGCTTTGATTATTAATCACAACTTAGCTTCCGTTTGATCTTCATTATTATTTTATTAAAATGAAAAATATGATCGTTATCCATAACATCAACATTTAAATTTAAATTTTCTATCTTTTGTGTGGGCCTCAACATTGTCAACTTGAGTCAAATAAAATTAAGAATAAAATTTAAAACACAAAGAGAAGGATTCTTGATTGAGCTTGTATTGGAATAGCATCAAGCTAATATCTCTTGATAAGAATGATGCTATTTGTACAATATTTTTGTACAACATTGTTGACATGTTGGTTGTGGTAAAAAAATAGAATTGCACCACATTGACAAGGTTTATTGATAAGGCTCGGTGACCGATCACACACATGAGGGGAGGGCCCACACATTTTGGAAATATTTTATTCACGCGGGTCCCCTTGCACAGTGGGGGCTCGGTCCCCAACCCCTGTCACGAAGCCCTGGCAATCCGGCTTTTCTCAAAAAAATATTGATTGAAATGATGAATTGCTTTTTAAACTATTTAATGTCAATATGTCATGTGACATATTGTCAGCAATGATGTCAACATTATTATACATCAAGCATTGTTCCATTTGATAATTAATATTAATGATCTTTGAGCTCGAGAAATGTGATTTTCATAATTGATTCTTAACCGTATTTTCCATTATTATTTTACATTACTCGATAATAAAGATATGACTTTTTTTTTATGAGCTGATTAATTAATTAATAAAGATAGTCCAAATGTAAAATTATATTAATTAAATCCAAATTTCCAGTCAAAAAGTAAGCAAGAGATTTTTTTGATAGGAAAAATTCAATTGAAGATGAATATTAGAGAAATTTTGGCCATATCCATTGAATCAAATGTCAAAATGTTAAACTTATATGATCACTTTTGACTTTTGGCCATAACCATACAAAGATAAAAATATGACTTCTAACTTTTTGAGATTTTCTCCCATTGATTCATTCATGTGAAATTGCTTAGAATGTCAAACCTTTTATTTCAAATCGGACAATCACATCGAGCTCGTCTCTACAGATACGTTTCAATGTGTATTATGAAGTCTTTCAATCTTGAAGCATGCTACACGTACAAGACCATGGGCCCTGTACTTGTAGAATTATTCTTCAACCTTTGTTAGTTAAGATTTTGTTTTTCAACATTTCACACGATGTGATTGTTGGGAATTTACTTAACATGCACAGCGGAAATTAAACAATTTTCAATTTCCAAACGAGGATCTGCAATGTGTTTAGATAGAAACTGTGATGAGAATGATACCTTTGATGAATTCCACAAACTCTTTTGCTTTTTCTTGAATCCCAATGATCACGATCTGCAATCACAAGCCGTCAATTGTCCGGCTCCAATGGTGATCCACACAGAGAACAAGAATGACGGCTAGGGTTTCTTTTCTTGTGCTAGCAAGAATAATGAAAATTCTCACAGTTTTCAAACCACTAGTAGTCTATTAATATAAATCGATTTCGGCCCATCTATTAAACTTAAATGGGTCAAGATTTAATTAATCAAATTAATTAAATTCGGTCCATGAATTAATTAATCCAATTAATTAATTGAGCCTATTAATAAACAACCCGATTAATTAATTATCTAACACTTGTCAATTAATTAATTGGTAAATCTCATTCTTCCGATTCTCTTTTGTGTGTGACCCATTAGGTTCCGATCACGATCTTGAAACGACGTGAATTATTATTTTGATCTAATCAAAATCGATAAATTAAAACGCCCTTTTAATTTATCACTAATTCATTTTCGTTGTCCCGGTTGACGTCTAGCAATGTATCGAGGGCAATACATGTGTGGAAATATCACGTAGCATGACAAAACCAAACTTGTTAAGTTTCTGAGTGAAATTATAATCCTTTCGTCAATATGATCCGATCAATTATGAGATATGGATATGTGTCAATCTCAATTATCGATCATATCTTTTTATCACTTGTTAAGTTAATGTCACGTCGAAAACTCTTTTCCGACTTATGAGTTCACCTTGGCCAAGGATTTCATTATTAACTTAATCGGATAAAATGTAGATCATAATCTCTTACTATCTAAGAGTGACCGAATCCTATATTGATCATTCACAACCTTCATATGATTCTTGACATACCCGAACAATCTTTGTATTAGCGACCACTTGACAGAGCAACATCCAACACCACCAAAGTATACGCCTCATATAAGGTACTATGATGACCTCAAGTCAAAGGACCAATTCCACTACCGAACGTTAGAGATTAACCACTAACACTTAGATAGTTATCCATGTGGAATCTCTCAATAGGTCTCCAATGTTTTGTTCTATAACAAAACATCCACGTGTTCATTCAAGTGTGTCACCACACTTTAGCTTGTGAGAGATCAGCTACTTACTTCACAAGTAAGAATGCCACGTAGCGATAGTCTATCCGTAATAACGACATCCGTATCTCGTTATTATCTCGACCACGGACGATTTAAGATTCAATCATATGTAATTTGTATCTCACAATCACAACTCCTTGTGATTAACAAATCACCAAGACTTGAATCTACGGATTCTATTATTTAATTTATTAGAATATTAATTCAATTAAATAATAGATATTGCCATATATATGCATTGATTATATATATTCAAAGTGTTTATGTCCAAAGTTGATTGGACATAGGGCATAACACTTACAAACTCCCACTTGCACTAGATCCAATCACTTATGTATCTTATATCATAAGTTTACATGACGATCATGTTTATGCTGCGACAACTCTTTGTGCATTGGATCTGCAATTTAATAACTTTTGGGAATTCGTTCTTTATTTACGTCATTTCATTGTATTATCTTTCCAATGAGATAACACCGCCTTAACATATGTTTAGATCATTGATGAGACCTTAGTTCCTTCCAGCTTGATGACTCCATTGTATCACAATGCATAAGCGTGTGATCAACAATGTTAGGAACTACTCTAAGTTCGATAATGAACTCCGATCTAAACCGCAACTTTTGTTGCTTTGTAAAGCAATGATGTATAAGGCTTCCATTATTGAATCAACGGTTATTTGGAACATTTCCAACACACCGCTTAAGAGTAAACCAATATCCTATTTGAGATGTGCTATTATTCCAGTCTGACTAGAAGTTAGCATCATTCTATCCATGAACTCTCAGTTCATTTTCTCCATATAGAATCTTCTCGAGATTTTATACGATATGGGATGAGTTAAGCAATCTTCTAGATTTATCTCTATAGATCAACTTGCTTCTCCCACATCCATCACGGAGAAGTTATTTGACAACCATAATTTCAACAATTGAAATATAGAGACGTCGTTTCCTATAATATGTCTCATACATATAATATCGAGAATGCGACAATGCTCCCACTATCTTCTTGTAAACGCACATTTCGTCTTCAATTTTTGATAAAATCAAACATTTTGACCTTTTGCATCAAATCGAAGATTCCAGCTCCAAAAGGCTTGTTTCAATCCATATTGACATATTCTTGTAAACTCATTTACAACCTATGGGTTCTAATCCATTAGGCAAGTCGACCAAGGTCAAACCTCGGTTATATACAACAAGTCAATCTCTTTAAGTCAACACTTGACTTTATTTCTATGTAATTAGTAGGTTCATTATCCTTGATTAGTAGTCATGGATTCGTACCTTCTAGGAGGTCAAATGATCCTACAAGATTTACACTGAGCTAACGTGTCCTCAGAAGTCTCCACTTCCTGATCAAGAGTATGTCCCTCAGCTGGTGTGGAATAAGACTCAAGTTCATCTATTCGGTTAATTATATCCGTGGACTCTTGAACTCTTTCAAGTTTTATTCTACTCCCATTTGTCTCTCTTACAGTAAACACTTTCTCTAAGAGTATGACATGTCTTGAGATGAACATCTTCTTCTCAACGAGATTATAGAATTGATATCCAATTCTCTCTTGGATATCCACAAATATATAATTATCGGATTTAGTCTCAAACTTATCCGATTCAGTGCGCTTCACATAAGCATCATAGCCCAAACGTTCATAATGAGATATGTTGGGCCATTCCATAACTCGTATGGAGTTTTTGTCAACCGATTTAGATAGGACACGATTTAGTGTGCAGCACGTGTGCAATCGCATGATCTCAAAACGATTTTTGAATGCTCGCATGGCTTGTTCTTAATTGCACTATATCTAATAGTGTACTATTCCTCATTTCGGATCGTTATGTTGCAATGTATATGGAGGAATCCACTGCGTGAGAATCTAATTCTCTTTTAAATAATCTAAAATTCTCCACCTTAGATATTCTTTACCTCGAACAAGTCTTAGTGTAAGAATATATTTATCTATTTGTTTATCAACTCTTAGTTTGAATCCCTTGAACATTTCAAGATATTCATGCTTGAATTTCATCAAATATAAATGATCATTTAAAATGATCATTAGTAAATGTGATGAGATAAGATAAACTTTACGACATTAATTGATATGGATCTACATACATCACTATGTATTAGACCTAATAATTGTCTGGAATCATTTTCCTTTTCAAGTAAAAGGAGATTTGGTCATGATGTCTTACGGACATGATTCGCATTTGTCAAAATGATTGAAAATTATTTGACCCAAATATACATCTCCATGTAAGTTTGGAATTGCTAGTCTCATTTATGTGACCAAATTCGCAAATGCAGAGATATAGGTGTTATTCGATTATCATTTTTATGCCTTTCAATTTCTATACTCATTATAGAATACTCAACATTTAGAATATAAATGTCATTTTGTAATTTACCATAACCATTAAGATCTTATCAAGATAAAAAGGGACAACAATTGTCCTTAACATTAAAATAATTCATGTCAAAACATGAAATTTATTTAATACTCTTTGGTAATGGTGAGAACAAAATTAACATTTCTCTAATTCTAATATCGAGCCTAAAGGCAATGGCGAAATATGCTTCTACGAGGCAATGCGGCTTAACTTTTGCTCATTTTCAACGTGTAGGTCAACTTCTCTCTTACTGCGATCTACTTTTATTTAGTTTACGCATATTTATACAAATATGAGATCTATATCTAGTATCTAATACCCATGAAACTAATGAAGTAGATTTAAGCACTGCAATTTCATTTCTAATGACACATCATTCCAAAATGATAATAAGGATCATCGATTTGATATTGTCCTTATTCGCTTTAATTGTCTAAGTCATTTTGGTTGCTTTCCTAAACATCCTTTAGACTTCCTTAGAGGAATCTATGACTAAGATTTGTCCACTACAAACACGGATGTTGGACTTAACGATTTTAAGCATGTTCAAGAACTCAATTAGAGCGTGCTTGAGTTTATTCATATTAAATTCATAATTAGTTATGAATAACTCTTTGACAGAGATTGCGATTACCAAGTCTATACTAAGTTCATTGTTCATGACCGAACGTAATCAAGACAATTCTCAAAGTAGTCCATCTTCAACACACGAGCACCAACTCGAAGATTCTTCGCCATTATGCACTTAAGATAGTTGCTATGAAATATCATATATTTCCTCGTATGATTGTTCATCATTCAACACGTTGAGATGAAAGATCATGTGTTAGCATCTATACTCTTATGTTGCTTTGTAACTCGGGTGACATACTTACAAACATCGCATATGTTGTAGTACTATCGTCATCATGTGTTTATTATAGCGACCACCTCTTCTTTTATCGAGTCATCAACGGGTGTCTCTAGAAAGGACTACCGAAGGACACTGACCAATTTTTCATGCTGAGAACAATTCTCGGTTTATGCGTCAATCAAGAAATTTTGCTTTGGTTGTTGGCATACAATATGCCTCTTAAATACATATGGTTACTCATGATTCAATAAATGTAAACGACGAAAAGTAAAGAAATAATATATATAATGCATGAATTAATTTAACATGGCCTTTTATTAAATTAATTTCGCTCCCACTGTTTAACTCAAAATTTATGACCCTCTCACATAAATTTATGGAATCCGTACTTGATTCCCAGTGGGCTGGGATCCCATTTGTTATATTAAAACCTTGAGTGTACTCAACAAGCCCTAATAAAACATTTGGGTAGATACTATTATCAATTGAATCTCCATACAACTCCCAGATCATTAAGCCGACAACTCTTTGTCTTCACACATCTTATGTGTTAGTTTAACATGCCTCTAAGATTTATCTCCTTGAGTGTACTCAACAAGAGATAAATATTAGTTAAGTCAAACCCATCATTGAGGGAATATCCAATATTTCATAGTGTTAAACATATCCCTAATGGACCACCTCGAGTGTACTCAACAAGCTAAGATCGATTTAGGACTCTCGTTTTTCACTATAATGATGGAAGGCAAATATAAATATGACTTAATATTTTAACATACCTCTAAAAATTTATCTTCTTGAGTGTACTCAACAAAAGATAAATATTAGTTAAGTCAAACCCATCATTCAGAAATATCTAATATTTTATAGTGTCAAACATATCCCTAATCGATCAGCCTTGAGTGTACTCAACAAGCTTAGATCGATTGAGGACTCTCGTTTTTCACTATAATGATGGAAGGCAAATATCAAATTGACTTAATATTTTTAACGAGGGGTTTTGCATGCAAAAAGGTCTCATCGTAATAATTATATATATTTTATTATACATCTAACATGCAAATAAACATACATATAATAGTGTGGATGATTATGGACTTATACTATCTAGTCTTCCCGAGCCATAAGGAAGACTAGTCGGTCAGTTCCTAGGGGTATAGCATTGATTCATACAATGCTCCATCTCTATGGTCTCCTCCTCTTCTTGTATCTCCAATTAGTCAGTACGCAACTCGTATCCTATACTAGTTGGCGCAGGGCCTAAATAATATTGAACGCATAGCTAAGCAAAATAATAACAACGGACTCGAGTCCAAAATAAATAAGAGCTCGCAGCCCATAAAACAACAAGAATAAAACTAACCATTCAACACATCCACACGATCCGAGTCCATAATCATCCACTAATAAAACATTCATCATATAAATGCATTCCTATAATATCTAATATTATATGCAAACATGTTTCAAGTTTCTAGCAATTAAAGTCGTCTAAACTAATTTAGACAAATGGATCGGAACAATTAAATAATTAATTAATCAAATTAATTAATTAATTTAATTGTCAATTTATTTAATTAAAATCAAATTTCAATTAAATATCAAATTAGAGTCCAACTCTAATTCTACGAGATATATAGGCGGGACTATTTAATTAAAATCAAATTTTAATTAAATACCAAATTAGAGTCCAACTCTAATTCCAATAAAATTTTAGGGCAAAACAATTTAATTAAAATCAAATTTTAATTAAACGTTAAATTAAAGTTCAACTCTAATTATAATCAAATTAATACGGTTGAATTTAATTAAAATCAAATTTTAATTAAATACAAAATAAGAGTCAAACTCTAATTCTAAAATATTAGGGCGAACTTATTTAATTAAAATCAAATCTTAATTAAATACCAAATAAGAGTCGAACTCTAATTTCAAAAACAATTTAGGGCGAGACAATTTAATTAAAATCAAATTTTAATTAAATGTCAAAATTAGAGTCCAACTCTAATTTTAACAATATACTAGGGTGAATAATTTAATTAAAATCAAATTTTAATTAAATACTAAATTAAAGTCCAACTCTAATTTAAAATTGAATTAATATTTTAATTTAGGATAAAACTCCTAAATAAAATAAAATCCACTTTAGGGTCAAAGTTTAATATTTAAGTTAAAATCTAATTTTAACGAAAATATAAAAATAAATCAATTTTAAATAAAATTTTGAACGGGTCAAAATTGAATTTTAGGTCAAATCATTTGAAAATCAAATTAAAACCATTTTAATATTTAAATTCAAAACTATTTTGAAAATTGCAAATAGACCCTGGAATCATAATTGCAGACGGGGGCCTGCAATTTCAGAAATTGCATGAGGAGCCCCCGTCTCCACCTCCTCTTCCCACCGTTTCAGAGGACCTAAAATTCCACTCCCTTAGTGCGTAAACAAAACTCAAACAGTCGTCGTGGCGTGAGAGGATTGCCGACAAGACGTGAACAGCCGTAATAAGCACGGTCGTCTGCGTCAACAAATTCTTTGCTACTTTTAGACGACCGCGATGAAATGGCCATGGGCGCGCCAGTGGTAAGTGCGGCGCCGCCACGAGCAACGCTTGACCCTCGCATTCATATACGGGCGTTATTCTTCTTGCCGGCAACTTCAGATCCAATTTTTTTTTTTTTTTCTTTTTTTTTTTAATCAAAATTAATTTTCGTTTCCAAATCAAATTTAGAATCAGAAATCAATTTTCTTTAAAAGCTAGAAACAAGAAAAATAGTAACAATCAACTTTTGATTGTTATATGATGCAAAATAATTTCTAACAAACACAAAGTAGGCTCTGATACCACTGTTGGGAATTTACTTAACATGCACAGCGGAAATTAAACAATTTTCAATTCCCAAACGAGGATCTGCAATGTGTTTAGATAGAAACTGTGATGAGAATGATACCTTTGATGAATTCCACAAACTCTTTTGCTTTTTCTTGAATCCCAATGATCACGATCTGCAATCCAAGTCGTCAATTGTCCGACCTCCAATGGTGATCCACACAGAACAAGAATGGACTAGGGTTTCTTTTCTTGTGCTAGCAAGAATAATGAAAATTCTCTACATTTTCAAACCCTAGTAGTCTATTAATATAATCCGAGATGGGCTCGGCCCATCTATTAAACTTAACTCGTCCAAGATTTAATTAATCAAATTAATTAAATCTGGTCCATGAATTAATTAATCCAATTAATTAATTCGAGCCTATTAATAAACAACCCAATTAATTAATTATCTAACAACTTGTCAATTAATTAATTGGTAAATCTCATTCTTCGATTCTCTTTTGTGTGTGACCCATTAGGTTCCCGATCACGATCTTATGCGACGGCGTGAATTATTATTTTGATCTAATCAAAATCGATAAATTAAAACGCCTTTTAATTTATCACTAATTCATTTCGTTGTCCCAGATTGGCGTCTAGCAATGTATCAGGGCAATACATGTGACGGGAAATATCACGTAGCATGACAAAACCAAACTTGTTCGCTGTGAAATTATAATCCTTTTAGTCAATATGATCCGATCAATTATGAGATATGGATATGTGTCAATCTCAATTATCGATCATATCTTTTTATCCCATTTGTTAAGTTAATGTACGTCGAAAACTCTTTTCCGACTTATGAGTTCACCTTGGCAAGGATTTCATTATTAACTTAAGCGGATAAAATGTAGATCATAATCTCTTACTATCTAAGAGTGACGAATCCTATATTGATCATTCACAACCTTCATATGATTCTTGACATACCCGAACAATCTTTGTATTACGACCTTGACAGAGCAACATCCAATACCACCAAAGTATGTCTGCCCTCATATAAGGTACTATGATGACCTCAAGTCAAAGGACCAATTCCACTACCGAACGTTAGAGATTAACCACTAACACTTAGATAGTTATCCATGTGGAATCTCTCAGCGGGTCTCCAATGTTTTGTTCTATAACAAAACATCCACGTGTTCATTCAAGTGTCACCACACTTTAGCTTGTGAGATCAGCTACTTACTTCACAAGTAAGAATGCCACACGCGATAGTCTATCCGTAATAACGATATCCGTATCTCGTTATTATCTCGACCACGGACGATTTAAGATTCAGTCATATGTAATTTGTATCTCACAATCACAACTCCTTGTGATTAACAAATCACCAAGACTTGAATCTACGGATTCTATTATTTAATTTATTAGAATATTAATTCAATTAAATAATAGATATTGCCATATATATGCATTGATTATATATATTCAAAGTGTTTATGTCCAAAGTTGATTGGACCTAGGGCATAACACTTACAGTGATTATGAGTTATCAATTTTTAAGATTAAAGTTTTGGGTTCCAAAGTATTTAAATTGGTACCAAAACTATCAATATAAACGTTAAAATTGCACGTGACTTTTACATGACTTACAATTACAAGGCAAAATTGACAAATCACTCGACATTTATCTTTAATTTGACTAGAAGTAGTGTACAATTTGAATGTCCAAATTGACAATTTTTGTCACGTGAAGATTCAAATTCACACATTCAAATAATCTAACTTAACACCCGTTAAGTAACAATCCATCAATTATATTTTGTTGCATAAAAACCTTGATTATTGAATAAAATTCATAAATTCATATGTCAATCAACTTAACTTTAACTAACGATAAAAGTAACAATCTAGGTGAAATTCTTGCCTTTTGGAAGAAATTTACGCATATTTTAACCAAGAAATCTAACTACACATCTTGGTGGACGTAACGAATGCATCTAATATCGAGCAATCGATGTTAAAATCGTCAATAACTTCGGTATGGAAAAACATTTTTTAGCTATGGCTAGCAAAATCAACTCAAAATGACAATGTAATGCTAGATTATGTGTCCTAAGCTTTCCTAAGTTGACTAATGAAGTCAAAAAGTAGAATGCAGACCAAAACATAATGTCCCATAAAATAAAAGCCGTGCAATTTCCAGCTAAAATCATTATTTCTTGGTCAATTCAGTAGACCTTAACAATTTATTTAGTACGCTGAGATTTTAAAATATTTAGTTGTTGCACAAATTTGTATTAATGGATTGAGTTGACATTTCGATTGATTCGATGGACAATTAACCATAACCTTTCTCACATGAATGAATATGCCACACCCACGAGAATTTTACTCACGACCCAAAATTCAAATTTTGATACAAATAAGGAATTTTTCTTATCGTGGTAGAAATCATTACTATCAGAAAACTAACGTCATCCGACAACTAAAGAATCATATAATCACTCGTCTGAAACATTGCATTTAAAATTTAATTTGTAGCAATTAGGTCATTCAATTGGTCATCGAACCTCAAATTTCATCACTCGTCTTCTTTCAAATTGATGTAACTTATTTAATTGTTCGTCATACCGCAACATATCTTCTACGTAATCATTACGAGAAATGTCAACTTACTACTGCACCATATTATAAAAAATTAAAAAAGATAAATAAATAAATAAAAGCACGCGTTCAAACATTATGGGACCCATTGAATGACTATAAAAGCACCAATTCAAACGGATGCCAAAGATGTGACGCGTTTTAATCTGACCGCTTCTAACTTTCATATTAATTAATTAATTGAGTGCCAGTCCTCAATTCTCATTACATTATCTTCACTGTTTGGAAATATATTAATTAACGGCGATTTAAAATAATAAAAATTAATAGTAAGCCCCTCTTTGATACACATTAAAATTTTCATTTTCATTCTTCTACTCATTTTCACCATATATTCTTCAATAAAATAATATTTTCCATCACATCAATAACTTTTCCTTTTTTTTTTTAATCACAAATTCTCCATCAATCTACTATTCTAGAATACATTCTTCCAAAATAACGTGGCTCAAACACACCCAAGGATGTCACTAATCAAAATATATCTACTAAATGATTATTTAAATTAATAAAAAGTCTATAGTAAGGAAGTAAAAAAAATTAAATGCCTGCTTCATTTTGCTAAAAATCAAATTTTGATAAAAATAAAAATGATGAAATGTGTGTTAAAACTTAAAAGTTGATAAAAATGTGCGGATCCCATAAAATGAGTTATTAAAATTAATTGCTGACTTTAACTCAAATTTTTATCAATCTTTTATGCAAAACCAAACAGTGGTTAAGTCTCTCTTTGTTTTTGTTAAAAATCATACTTCTATCGAATTTTGATAAAAGGTTGATAAATCCCTCATTTGAGTCACATTAAAATTTTCGTTCTTATTTTTAACCACACATTTTTCAATAAAATAATATTTTCCTTCTTTTTCAACCACACATTCTCCATCAGTCTACTATTTCAAAATATATTCTTCCAAAATAATGTGGCTTAAACACACCCAAAATGTGTGATTGACAAAAATAATTTTTTATTAACTGTTTTAGCTAAATCATAATTAGCTAAAAATCCGATTATTGCAAATTTTGATAAAAATTAATGAAATGTGTAATTGAAAAATTGAAAAAAAAATAGTTAATCGTATGAAATATGTGATTGCTAATTTTGATTAAAATTTTTTTTGAGCTAAAACAAATATGGCAGAAAACATAATAACCTCAAAAAATTCAACACCACCAAACTTGGTGGTCATGAACTTCGCTTGGCAGTCACGATAGTACAAAAACAGAGAGTCCTTTTCTACTATAAAATTATCAACCACATAAAATTATTTACACGATCCACATCAAGTAGTTGCATGGAAAAAGCTTTTGATGTTACACCATTCATCTGTGTTCATTCACTCTAAGAAGCTGCTCTTCAAATTTTCAACCACCCATTTCTGAGTATTTATTCTTGTGTCCCATTTGTTAGAAAAATCTCATTTTTCTAAAAAAAACGCGTTGAGATTTCTCTATCCCTTTAAATTCTGGCCTTTCTCTGTGCCCAGTTTCTGATTTTGATGTTTCATCGCTTTTGTGTATGCTAGTCCAAGATAGAAGCCAAATTCTTAAGGTTTAAAGCTGTACCTTTTCATCTTCATAGGTAATTAACATATTTCTGTAATTGTATTTGCTTTACATGGGTTGTAATTATATGACTGCTTAGCTTTTGTATTTTGGGATTCAATGGCAATTTCAGGCAGTGTTTACTTTGATCAATGTGTGGTATAATGAACTGTTGTAAAGGGTTCACGAGGAAGAAACCCTGAATTTTTATTTTTTCATTCATTGATCGTGTTCAAATTGGGAGGGTCTTGTTCCTTCAAAATTTGAGTAGGATCTAGGGTTTCAGATTGGGAATTGTTAGGAGTCTCTTTGGTCTTCTTATCATCCAACAAAAAGAGGGGTTATTGTTCTTCATCCTTGAAAATGGGTGATGCGGAAGAACACGTGATTGCTGCTGCCTATCACGTGGTGAAGGCGCTCGAGGCTACAAAGAGCATGAACTTGAGTAACGATGTGAGAAGAATTCTGGCGGACCTTGATGTTCACTTGTCCAGGATGACCACACTCGATGAGAATGAGGCCGACAAGACGAGAGAGATTGAGAATAGGCTCCGGTCAGCTCAGGAAAAGATCATGGGATTGCATTCAAATCACGGGAGGATTTGGAATTCCAGTCCTGTGATAGCTTCTGAATATTTGCAGGCTGTTGATGAGGTTCGAAGGTTGAAAGAAACTTTAGAAAGTTTTCCCTCGAAGAAAAATTGGATACAGAAGGACCTTCTGGATCGAGCTCAATGTACATTGCAGATTGAAATGACAAGACTCCAAGATGACCTGGTCCATATTCTTGCTCAGAGTAAACAACGTTTAGAGCAAGAATACGTGTTGCTCCCCACTTGTGAAGAAACTTCTGTTGAGGAATCAATTGTTTCGAATGAGAGTGATTCAGTTCAAGAGGATGCGTCTCGGAGGGAGAGCAGCAGCACCGAAACTGAGGAGTATATAATGGATTTGGTCCATCCAGATGTGATTCCTCAAATCACGTCCATTGCAAATATTATGTTTGCTTCACATTATGATCTTGAATTTTGTCAGGCTTTTGTTCGATTCTGGAGATATGAGTTGGCTGAGTATTTGACATTTTTGAATGTAGAACAATTAACCGTTGAGGATGTGCTGAGAATGGAGTGGAAATGCTTGAACTCTAGAATCAGAAAATGGCGTCGAGCAATAAAGAATGTAGTCGGAATCTATCTTGCTAGTAAGAAACACCTGTTCGACCAAGTTCTGGCAGAATATGGAAGTGTTAGTTCGACCTGCTTAGTCGAGGCTTCAAAGGCTTCTCTGTTATGCCTTTTGAACTTTGGCCATGCTGTTGCAATTGGACCACATCAACTAGAATGGCTTTATTGCTTGCTTGATATGTACGAGACTTTAGCTTCTCTTATTTCAGACGTAGAAGCTCTGTTTCCAGAAGAGGCAGGCTCTTTAATTAGGATTGAATTCCATGAGCTTTTGCAAAGACTAGGCGATGCTGCAAAGGTTATCTTTATGGAGTTTGGTAAACACGTCCACATTGCTTCTCGAGCTTCTAGAGCGCCTATTGCAAATGGTGGTATCCTCCCTCTAACCAAGTATGTAGTGAACTACATCCTGTGCTTGGTAGAGTACGGTGGTACCCTCAATTTGCTTCTTGCGGAGAAAGACGGGGATAATTTGGATACTGGTCCTAGTGAAAACGTTGGTCAGACAACTCTCTCTTGTCCGGTGGCTATTATCCTACGGTCGGTGACATCAATTTTAGAAGCCAACCTTGACATCAAGTCCGATCTATACAGAGATAGTTCTTTGAAGCATATTTTTATGATGAATAACATCAATTACATGGTCGATAAGATCAAGAACTCCGAAGTCGGGAGTTATTTTGGTGATGATTGGATTCGTAAGAATATTGTGAAATTCCGGCAGCATGCCCTGACATATCAGAGGGTCACATGGAGCTCTGTACTTGACTCGATAAGAGACGATGGGAGAACCGGAAAGGCGACTCTAAAAGAGAGATGCAGGAATTTCAGTATTGCTTTTGAGGACGTGTATAAGATTCAGACGGCATGGTATGTCCCTAACCTTGAACTTCGCGAAGAGTTAAGGATCTTCGCTTCAAAGACAGTTATTCCTGCGTACCGTAACTTTGTTGGCAAGATTACCGATCAATATCATATTGGTGAAAAGTACATTAAGTACACTGTACATGACTTGGAAACTTATATCTTGGATCTGCTTGATGGTTCACAGAAGTCTTTGAAACCATCCCGGATGAAGGAGGTGACGATTTAACAGTGCTAATCTCTTTCTGCTGTAATTAGTAAAATGATGTGATGAACTTGTCTTAAAATTCTGTCTCAAGTTATTTGCATTATAGCTGTAGAACTAAACATTTGAATTGTCAAGACAACTTAAACTGAGCACATACTTATTTTTGGTTTTTCGTAGGGTTAGATTATCTCCTGAACCAGTTTCACTTTAGTAGATTCGTGGTGTAATGTCTTAATGGAAACGCAGATCCTTAGAACACTTCAAATCTGTTAGCATGATTCAACTTTTTGGTTCAGAATGATTCATTTCACTAACCAGTCCCTTTTTCAGGGAAGTCGGACCTACGGGCTTTCACTTTTTCTGACTGAAGTTTACCTTTTTCTTTTCAAATAAAGCCCGCTTAAGCTGGCCACGGGCACCTACAGTCGATCCCCCGGCACAACCCAGCTCAAGGAAAAGCATGCATACTAGTCTGCAAATGGTACAGTTTTGCTGCTCCTCTAGCAGCAGCAAGTTGAACTCTTGACATAGTCATGTAGAGTTAATAACTGCTATAGCATTGAATGCATAATAAAGGTAATAAAAAATACTTTGGGGATGAGAGTAGGTGCATGCACTGATGCACCATAAGCTTAAGTTTACCATTTCCCTTTCTTGGTTTAAACTAGTCTTTCACCCGTGCGATGCACGGTGCGATGCATAAATTTATATTAAGTGATAAACAATTCTAATATGAGCAACATATGCTAATTGATTTTCCAATCCAATTAGATACAAAACATTGCATAAAATTTACTTGCGAGTGAATGTGTAATTTTAAATAAAAGTATATTCACCCCATAACTAATTCAAATTTTGAAAAACTTCTTTGAAAACAACATTTGTTGTTGAATTGGATGGTACTCCATCTTGATCGCAACAAAGAATTTTCAATCCTGAACGGTTTGTAACTGCAACATAAAGTTGACCATGACTGAATCGTTTAATCATTAAAAAGTAAAACAACAATTCAATATTGATTTCGACTCACAAAATTTGTCACTGATCACCAATACAAATATAATCCAAAAATCGCTGAATCATTCAACTGAAAAGGGGTCAAAAAAATGGGAAAAATTCAGATTAAAATCAAGAAAATAACAGATAAAAACTTTACTTTCAGAATAACAAACATAAAAAGGGGGGAAAATTGGTGTAAACAAACTTTTTTTTTTTAACGTCACCAGCCTATTTTTTTACTAAAATTATTGCCTATTTTTTTCTACCTTTTAAGCTTAGCCAACATGCTACCATCTGTTAAAACACCCTAAAATATGGAGACTGAGTCTTCTAACTTCATTTAGTGCCCTAGCCATAAACAGCACAAAAAATTTATTCATCTATAAAGTTTTTTTCTAGATTGCACAAATGAATTAGAGATAAATAATGTTTGTTAGATCAAAGAACTAATAACCCACGATAGAAAATGATGTCAACGGAAAAGATGGCAAGGAAAGTAAACTCACGTTTGGAATGGAAATAGACAATAGAATAAGGCTTCTGTAAACTCCAGTTAGAATAAGTTAGTACATTGCACAAATCTTCTTCTTCCTTAATCAACTCCATATAGCTTAACTTCACAGACAAAGCACCATATCAATTCTTCAGTATCATTTGGATTTTGTGCAACTTCTAATCTACCCCGTTCTCTGTCAAAATGGCATCATACAAAGAGTTTTTGATATCAATACAATGCCATTCTTCGATAACAAATACAAAATGAACACAATACAAATAACTCGTTCAACAAATGACTTTTTCAACAACTAACTACTTTCATTTCCCATACTCCTCCGCACGTCATTTTATCGGCTATTTGAGCAAGAGAGTCAAACATGTTTGGCAAATCTTCGAATTCCTTATTGGCCACAAAATTCATTGCTTCATTAACGGGAATGGTTCATCCACATGCGGATATAAATCAGAAATCAGGAATGGTTCCTCCACCTGCGGAGGCTACGCGGAGGCACCAGATTTTTGGTTCCTCTGTAAAAGTAAGGAGGTCAAGAATCTTTATGGGTATCACAGAATTTCGTGAAAAAAAAACTTTAATTATTGTCTTAATTTTGTCAAATTTATCCCCAAGATTAAGACAAAATCAACATTATAACACTTAATGGCTAATTAAATTAAGTCCTTATAGCTTAATGTCATTGGATTTACGTTCCTCCATTCAAGTGGGGTCCAGTACCATTGCTATCAATTTTAAACATTATCTGATTGTCTCCAACTTTTTATTGTTAAAAAATAATGATTACCATTAATACAGACAATATTAAAGTGGAGGAACCATCCTCCGCACAGAATTTAGTGAAAAAACAAACTTTAATTATTGTCTTAATTTTGTCAAATAATCCCCAAGATTAAGACAAAATTAACATTATAACACCTAATGGCTAATTAAATTAAGTCCTTGTGGCTTAATGCCATTGGATTTACGTTCCTCCATTCAAGTGGGATCCAGTACCATTGCTAATCAATTTTCAACATTATCTGATTGTCTCCAACTTTTTATTGTTAAAAAATAATCTGTCCAGCTGTTAATTGATTACAGACAATATTAATTTGTGCATCACACTCACATCTTCATCAGTCAATTCTACATTGAACATACACCTTCTCCTCTGGCATTCCTATACAACCGCATATTTCCTTCCCAGTTACACGAACCTTAATCGTCCAAATTCCTTGATATGGATTCAAGGAATTCAGCGCGGATAAATTCTTCGGGTTATTGCCATACGAGCAGATGGTGCCATACTGATTTTCATTAATTGTAACAACATTAACACCTCAATATCAAATCGCGGCATCACACAACTATCCCAAAATTCTTTTGAATGCAACTAAAGAAAGAAGAAAACACTGACTTTCCATGTTGCTCATGAATTATTTGAGCAGCTGATTTGCTCACAATTTCTTACTTTGGCTTCAAAACAATGCCATTAACTTCATTTTTTACTTCTCCATCAACATCCATTTCCTGTTTTGACTTCATTTCGAAGCCACTATCCTTAGTTTCTGCCTCGGCCTTATACTCAGAGTCGAGTGCCGGAGATACGGTCTCAAATTTTGTTACAAATAAGTACCTAAAAATTAACATAACATAGATTTAGACATCCATTAAAAAAATTTAGCTAACAGAACATAATGAAGAAAGAGGCATAATGATTTTTACTTCTCGTTCTTCGTCGGGATGTCGTTTAGAGTGTAATCAAGAATCCGAATAAGACCCAAGTTCTGAACACTCCCAGAGGTGATTAAAGACGACAAAGTAGATTGAAACATGGCCTTGACCTTCATTTTCCCATCATTCGTTGTAAATCTGCAGATAATCAAAAAATTTCACCAATATGGCACATCCGTTGCATGAAAATCTAGCCCAAAAATCTAAATAAGTTAGAAAAACAATCTACAAATAATAAAACTAAAAAAAAACTTCATATATGGATTTCCTCTAAATTATTGAATAAACAGATCCCACTATTGCTAATATAATAGAATCAACTTTAGTTACGGCAGATCTCGCTCTAGCCATAGCCCATAATACATAACTACATACGCAACGAAAGGGAAAAAAAAAAGATATTGTTGATTCCTCTAAAAAAAAAAACTTCATATATGGATTTCCTCTAAAAAAAATATGATTGTTTAAACTAAACTGATCTGTTTGAAGTGTGAAATATCGATCAATGTGTGAACTGGAAGATATTCCTATAACTACCCCCACCACAAAAATTATCAAAATTGTGATAAGCTTCAGCAGGCTGATAGAAGAATCCTTCGTTACTGATGAGTTCGACCAGCTCTCCAGATCTTCTTTTTCTCTACTTCTCGCCATCTTCTCCTTCTTCTCTATATCTTCTTATTTGGGAAAATTTAACTGCTCTTCTGGAATATAAAAACCCACCCAAAAATCTCTGATATTTATGCGATTTCAGGCATAAATTCAAGTGTCTGATATCAGTATTGATCAAAAGTCATAAACCCCAAAAATCAAAGATTCCAGAAACCCAATACAAAAGATCAAATTCGAAAAAAAAAGGTCAAAATAAGGCATTTATCCAACAAAATCAGAACCTGGATTCTTGAAGAGTGAAGTTAAAAAAAAAATTCATTTTATCTGCACCAGCCTCCGCGGGCGGACGTTCCAACCTCCGCACTGAACCTTCTCACTCGGAGGCTGGCGGAGGCACACGGACCTAAGCAAGCCTCCGCGTGCGGAGGGTGGAACCTCCGCACGCGGAGGATAGAACCTCCGCGTGCGGAGGCTGGAACCTCCGCACGCGGAGGATTTCACCAGCCTCCTGTGCGGAGGCTGGTGTGGCGCACGCGGAGGCTAGAACCTTCGCGTGCGGAGGCTGGAACCTCCGCACGCGGAGGATTTCACCAGCCTCCTGTGCGGAGGCCGGTGTGGCGCACGCGGAGGCTTTCACCAGCCTCCTGTGAAGAGGCTGGTGTGGTAGATGAGTTATTTTGGAGGGCTTCATTGGTGCCCCATAAGGAGTTTCCATTTAGTAGAGTACCACGGGTAGCATTCATGTTCTTGACCAGAGGGCCATTGAGAAAAGATTCGTACGTTTAATTAATGCAATAATTCTAGTTTTAAAAAAAAGGTTGAAGAAAGAAATTGATTCTTACCTTGATAAATATCACAGCAAAATTAAGCTTAAATCTTGAGTGTAAAGAAACTTCAGCACATTGGTTATACCGAATCCTCAACTCCATGAAACGCTGGCGTTTGAAGTTAACCACCTCGATTCCATCAAATGCCCTGCAATTCTCCGATCGGCCCCTACCCGTGAAATAAGTCCCACATTATAAGCTATTCACGAACCAGATATATTGAAAATCCTCACTTCAGAAAAAAAATCAGAAAGATTTCACATTTTTTAAGAACACTCCCAAAATGACAGCTCAATATATTTATTAGAGGTCAGTATACTGTTTGTAAATTTCACTGATAATTGACAAAAAAAAATTGTTTTAAGAGAGTTCACAGTGAGGAGAAATGAAGAGAAGACAGGCGATTATTATTTGCTGATAGCGGTGGAGGTGGGTAGAGTTAGATACAATTATTATTTACCGATTGAGAGTTGAGGCGAGAAAGGAATGGACAGGAAATATTGTTAGAATTGAATTTGAATTTGAATTTGGTGTGCAGCTCACGAATCTTTTTTTCTTTTTTTTTTTTCCTTCCCTTGGGCGGGAAATTGGGGCAGCATTTTAGGGGGAATACTGTTGCAGCTATCCTCCTTTTCTTGTTTTTTTTTTCTTTTCTTGTTTTCTTTTTTGTTTTTTCTTTGCCTATTCCCTTGGGCGGGAATTGGTCCACCATCTTAAGCGGGAATACTGTGCAGCAGCTATCCTTCTTTAATATCGTAAATAGATACCAGTCAACGCGAGCTGACTACAGAATTCTACAGTCGGGTCCCGCGATGTCCCAGGTTGAGGAACGGTTTTGCCATGGCATAATTTTGCTTCTACTGTGATGCAAAATCAAAGGGAGAAAAACAAGGAGGAGGAGGAAGAAGAAGAAGAGAAAGCAGGGGAAGAACCATGAAAAAGAACAAGGGGAAAGAAAACGTGGTAGCCGCCGATCGTGTTTTATTCAATCATTAACTAAATTCAACTACAGTGAAAACTCAATAAATAGCAGAAAAAAAAAAACATAACTTTAAGGGCTTGGGTCAACTCGCTACTACAAGTTCAATAATACGAAACATAAATAATAAAGTCTATTAACAATAAAAATAAAAATAAATCCCGATCTCGATGATGTCTCAACGATGTCCGCATCAACTCTCTCGGGGTGGGAGAAAACTCGATCATGTCGAGTGGATAAGTTATAAAGGCCGCAATCAATCGCCCAACCACAAACTAAGTGGTTGAACGAGCTTCTTCTGACGTCCATAAAAGCTTGTCCGCGGTGGTCTGAATGTGGTGTCCCTAACAATGTCCTCTGGATGCGTGGAATGAGAACTGGGCAAAGGAAAATCCTGTCGACTCCGACAGAGCTCCAATAAGTCTGGATCAAGCTGTTGTAGTGTCTTTCTAGTAATCCATGTGCAATCAGACTCAGACTGATCAACCTAACGAACAAGGAAGCGTTGAACATCCCCATCTTTACTCAACACAATTTGTTAATCTAAACCAGCATCAATTTTATCTTTGTGTACTGAGAAAGGTGGCATTGGGTTAGAAGTGATGAGATTCAGGGTTAAGGTCCACAGATAGGGGTAGGAAAGAATCATCGAAGGGATTTAAATGGTCTTTATAAGCAACTAAATCCTCAACATTGAAAGTATGGTGGTTGCCAAGATGTGGCGGAAGATCAATGCGATTTTCTATTCGTCACGGGGGCGGATCCTAATTTGGTGATACCCCCTATTCAAATCGATTTTAGAAAAGATTGTAGCACCAACCATCATATCTAACATATCGTCAAGACTAGGGATGGAAAAGTGATACTTCACCGTGATCCTATTGATGACATGACTATCTATGCACATCCTCCAAGAGCCAGCTTTCTTAGGCGTCAATAACGCAGGAACTGCACAAGGACTTAAACTCTCACGGATGAATCCTTTATGAAGGAGTTCATCCACTTGCCTCTGAAGTTTAGCGTGCTCAGTAGGATTCATTTTATAATGAGGCAAGTTCGAAAGCGAAGCTCCCAGGACCAAATCTATAGCATGTTGAATGTCCCGTAAATGAGGTAGCTCGTCAGGTAAGACCTCGAGGAACACATCCTGTAACTCTTGAGTGATCGCCTGGGCTTCCAGAGGGACAACTAATGGGGAAATCAATGGAACCTCCATGACAACCAAGGCAAACACGACAGAATCGCCTACAAGTGTAGGTTTGAACTTCGTAGGGTTAATGATATGTAACCCTTTTCTTTCCTCGATTTTCTTTGCCTCATGCGACCAACAGGTCTTAGCGAAAGTGGGTTAAGGTGGATCTTCTTGCCATTAAACACAAAGGAACATGAATTGGATCGACCATAAATTGTTCCATCTAAATCGAACAACCAAGGTCAACCAAGAATGACGTAACCGACATCCATTGAAATGACGTCACACCATATATGATCCTTATACTCGAGAAACCGAATAGGTACTAGACAACATTCCTTTACAGGTATCAAGGTAGTATCTACCCAAGAGACGCTATATGGCTGAGGGTAAGGCATTGATTTCAACCCAAGACGGGTTATAGTAACAATCGAAACTGCATTAATTCAACTGCCACTATCTACAATGAATTTACAACCATTATTATTGATCTTGATGTAAGTGTTAAAAATGGCACGACGACGCCAATCGTCAGCATTTTTGGATTGAGTCAGGGTACAAAGTACAACTCCTAATCTCGACCTGTCTGGAATAAGGGATCCTGACTCTAAATTCACGAGGAGGGCCTGAATACAACCTAAGAAGGCATCTTCAGTATCATCCAAATCCTTAAACTCTTCAAACTTAGGCTCATAAACTTGATCCTTCAGCGAGTCGTCTACTATAGCCTCACGTTCTTCCATAACTAGGGCTCTACTATGGCAGTTAGAAGAAATGTAATCGAAACCCTTATAGTTAAAGCATTGCAAGCGGGATGACTTCCTTGGAATTTCTGGACCTTTACCTTTATTTTCCCCTACAAGAGGACCCTTAGATGGGGAAGGTCCTAGGATAGACTTAGGGGGCGGAGTGGACACTGTTGAAATGGGTGCTAAAGAAACAGGAGTACGGTTGTCACCACGATTTCTATACAGAATCGTAGTTTCTAACTTATAGTCTTGACGAATGCATAAGCATGGTCAAGATTAGTAACGCCCCGAAGGACAAGCTCATGTCTAAGATCATCTCTTAAACCTTACCTAAACCTACTCAAAGTCGTAGTTTCATCCTCAACGAACTGACATCTCATTCGAAGTTATTCAAACTGAAAGGATTCCATTGATCCAACAAATTACCCCTATACAATTGGGGTAAATACGTCTCCTGCAGTCGCCGCTTCATTTCATCCCAATTCCCAACGAAAGGAGCACAATGTCTCTCAATGAGTTCCTCAACACTTTCCCAAAAGAGTTAAGCTGTGCCAGTTAATTTCAAACTAGCAAATTGAACTCTCCAGTCTTCTGAGACCCCATACTAAGCAAAGAAACGATCCATATCTCTAACCCATTGAGTAAATACCCGAGAGTCTAAGCAATCATCAAAAGTTGGGGCATCCAGTTCAATGTTTCTAAAGAAACGTTCATTGTGGCGATGAGGAGATTGAGTATCATGACGGTGATGCTCTCACTCCTGTTCACGAACTTGATGTCCATTCCTACGATTACACCTAGCGTGTTATCGGCCACCTTGGGGACGACGATAATACCTATTATTGGACACGTCTGAGTTTTCAGCGTCAGTCGAATATGGGGTTTGTTCAAATGTGGACAACCTAGGAACTAAGTCTTTATTTTCCTCACGAGTAGCGGCCATCTCAGTTTGGACAGTTGCTAATTGAGTCTGTAACTGTTGTTTGTTAGTGATAAGTTGTGCTAATTGTCGAGTGAAGACATCAAGTTGGGATGGGTCCAGGGTCAGGTTACTGGAATTAGATGTGACAAGACGACCACTACGCAACTGCATGCAATGCACTACCAGCTAAATAAAGTGTATGGAGAGATCAATAAGCAACTCGTTTTTAAAGGATGCAATTTTAAGACGAAACAGTAATATAAACTAAAGACAAAGAAATAGTAGCTCTCTATCGTTCATCGAATTAACTAAGCGCTAAGTAATTGATCTTCAAATACGAAGAAATAGTAGCTCTCGTTTTGTTTGTCAAAGGAATTGAACCGATTCGTAGATTAAAGAGAGATACCTGCAAAATGTTAGAAAAAAATACTCCTCCTTTTTTTCACACTTCTTTTTAAACTATAAATAAATTACACTAAAAAATGGAGGCCCAAATGGAAGCCCAATCAAGTTAATGAATGAAACAGACTCAATTGAGGCCTAAAATAATACCGGACAGACTCTTTAAAAAAAACACTAAAACAATTGAACAAGTAGGCCCAACTTTAAAACTAAAACAAATTAACTAACAAGGGCCCAAATTGAAAACTTAAAACAAATAACAGGCAAGGGCCAAAACCAAGACCCAATTTACCAACTTAAGCAGGCCCAAATTTATAAATAGGTCCCAAATTAAAAGAAATTACCCAGTAAAGAAACACAACCACTTCACTTCAAGCAGAGGACTCGACCTGAGGGGCGCTGCCCCTTTGAACCCTGCGACCTGATCGACGAGGGGTGCTGCCCCTTCGAACGCCGCGACCTGATCGATGGGCGTTGCCCCTGAGCCCCACGAAGGGAACTGCCCTCGACCTGACATGTCAATGCCGTTTCGAAACGGCATACCATTTGAATAACAATAAACAAATAAATAAATTATGAAAAAATATATTATTTCCAAACTTTCAAACTAATAGGAATCTCAATATTTTCAATCTCTAGCTTCTTGATGATTGGATATGTTGTTTTTAGGAGTTGGTCATCTTGTTAGATTATAGGATTAAAAATGACACAAAAATAACTTTAAACCAAATAATTAGGTTCATAATACAAACAACTTGAATCTAAACAAATAATTAGCTAAAATGTGCCAAACATGAGTAATTAACTCTTCATTTAAGCTCCTAAAACATTTACAACCTAATATAAAAGAAAATCATTAAATCATTGATTATATTTAGTTAAGAATACATTTGTGACGCAATTAATATCAAATCTTCATATGAAGAATCGAAAAGATACAAAGAATATAGACGACATGTGAGTTTATTCGATTAATTTATGGCCATCTTTCATGTTTACGAATGAATTTCTCTGAAAAATTTACATATATTTATTTTCAACATTAAACAACTAACGTGCAACGCACGTTAACCACACTAATTAATAAAAGAATGTGAAGAATGTCTTGTAATTCTGTTTCAAATTATGTGTAGTCCCACTTTAAATCCTGGAAGTATTTTTTTGATTTGCTGCTTTTGATTGATATACATTGTTCAACCCCTTTGTTTGCAGGTCTGTTTGCCACATGCTTTCACTTTTTCATATTTTTGTTAGCTTATGTTTTCTTTTCGTTCTCTCTAGATAGACAGCCACACAGGCTGTGGGTCCTTATAATTCGGCCAGGTATAACCTAGCTCGAGTTTCGGTTTGGGCCAGGCAGCACTTTTACCATGCCAGGCAGGAGGGATGGCATTGATCTACACCCCTAAGTCAAGGACCATACTAGTCTTGACGTGGAATTATTCTGCTGCTCTTCTAACGGCAGCAAGTTCTACCAACGACCTAGTCATTCATAGCATTGAAAGCATAATAAAAGCAAATATGGTACAAAAGCTAGATAGAGATAAAGTTTAGATAGGATTTTAAAATAGAGTTTAATTCAAATTATTTTTTGTTTAAATTAGATTAAGTTAGTTTTAATATTGTGATAAAGTTCTAGTTTAGTAGTTCATTTAATCATTTAATTTTAGCTCAGTTGCTTTATATAAAGAGGCTTATCCATTGTAACATATACTCCTGAATATATGACTAAATTAACTCTCTTGCCCTAAATTATTATTCTTCTTGGAACCAGGGGCGGACCCACATGTTGTCATGTGGGGTCAAATGACCCCACAACCCCACAATTTTTTTTTTTTGTTTTGTGTTTTTTTTTTTTTTAATATCTTGTAAAAACCTAGACATTATCCCTTTATTTCCTATGTTCTTACAAAGCCAAACATTATAATCACACGAGGTTCAAGTCCAAATATCTCTTCTTCCAATATGTATTGTTGAAATTCGAATATGATTATCTAAGTTACTATATATTAGGACAACAATTTAAATATTGTTTTGATATTTTGAACTTAATTTCATGTTTTTGACATTAAATACTTGTTTGGATGAATGTAGCTTTCAAATAATTAAATGCTACTTGTATTTAGTTTGGATGAATGTAGCTTTCAAATAATTAAATGCTACTTGAATTATTTGAGATTTATATTGTTTTTTGAGATGTTGCATATAGCTTTTAGCAAATATTGTAGATTCTAATAGATGATAGAAATCTATTGCTATTGTCTGTGTGGAATTTATTGAGATAACTGGATGTATATTTTTTTTTTTTTTGTTCATTTTGCTCATTCTTTATTGTCATTATTTTCTTTCGTCATTAGATGTTTTTACCATTTGTCGCCACTGGTCACCATTTTCTTTTATCAGTTATGCTTTATCAATTGGCAAATATAGGTGATTTTGTATGGAAAAATTAGATTATCAGGTGATTGAGGTTATCTGTAGATTATCTAGACGATGATAGAGTAAAACTTACGAAGTAGGATAATTTAGATATTTAGAAATTAAATTTTCAATGTTAGCATTAAACTTAAAATTGTGGAAAAAAAAAAGTGTACGAATTGCTTCTGAACCTTTATCTTTTACATTGGTACTGGATTAAATTTTGTTATTGAATGATAAAGCTACCAACTCTAATAAAGTGCATAATAAATTCAATTCTGTGAGCAGAAGGCTTGGTGTGGTCAAATACTGAGAGATAAAGTTTCAAATTAATTCTGAGTTTTGGCTTCCAGGTTTCTCTATGATAGTTGCTACCAAAATGCTATCACCTGGCTATTTGACAAGTTTCGAACGCCTAATACCTAGAAGTTCCAGATCAAGGTTTTTGAAAATTTTTGAATAGTCATTTTTTGAATAGTCATTTTTGATCCCACAAGACATTTTGTCTGGGTCCGCCCCTGCTTGGAACCCCTTTCTCTTCTCGTTTTTCAATTGTTCGTTGTCAAATTGTTAAATTCATGCATCAGCTACACCACTTAGTGAAGCTAAAAAAAATATTTGTATGGGTTGATGCAGATAAAATAAACTACACATGTACCAATAGCTTGTTTGGTAGCGCATACCATTCAATAGTAGGCAGTACAAACAAGAAAAATAAGTTAAAATTTCATGCATTGTATTGTCCAGAGAACCGCACTTGCCTGAATGTTAAAGAAATATTCGGATGATATTGGGAGTGGATGTAGCAGTCATTGACATTTATTATTCCATGGCCTATTCAATTGATCATTTCATCCAAAGGTGAACAATGATTCCATGTTGATATATGCTTATATATAGGGAGAGAGAAAAAATGATCTACTAAGCAACTGTGACATTTCATGTCAATTAATTAGTGGTTAAGTTTATGATGGATTCCAAAAATGAAATTAGATTGTTAAATCGAAGTGTCATGCGACTATTGCTAAGCACATGACATGACACGACACATTGATCCATTGGTGGATAAGTAATTTAATTCAAATATTGAGACCCACCATAAACTTATTTACCAATGGATTGATGTGATATATGATTGATGCTTAAGTTAAGCACCGGTATTTAGGAGTTTTTCTCTCTCTCTCTCTCTCTATATATATATATATATATATATATATATATATATATATATATATATATATATATAAAGGAAAAACTAACGGAATTTGTTGTTTTAACGGATTATGTAACAGAATTTCTTGTTTTAAACATGCAGCTGCACCTTCCTTCAGTGTTTTTATCATAACTTTGTATTCCGATATTCGATTGAGGCGATTCAAAATGCGTTAGAAAGTTAACTCATCTGGCTACAACTTTGACTCAGACATCATTCTCCAATTCGATCACTTTCTATGCCAAAAATAGGTCTCAATATGAGACTAAAACATCGGAGCATAACTTTTCGGTTGGAAATTGATTTGTGATCATCTTTTGACTAAATTTGATTCCATTGACGTCTTCCTTTATCTAATTGACTCCGAGCACTCTCAAATCCTCATCATGAGGTTCGGTTCAATTTTTAAGTATTTACATTTTAGTCCCCGAACTTTGAATCCCTTACAATTTAGCCATTTTCTCCAAATTTGTCAACTTTTGATTATTTTCTTCGATCTAACCAACTTACATCAGAACATCAAAATCACACATATAATTATTTATCAATTACATAAACATCACATCATTAATTATTTAATTAACCAAAAAAATTACATCTTTATTAATAATAAATTAATTCTTAAACAAAACTATAAACGCCCCGTTGGGTACGGATTCTCCAATTCTACAGTAAATCAATTCTCATTTTCAACCACACATTCTTCAATAAAATAATATTTTTCATCACATCAATAATCTTATCTTCTTTTTCAACCACACATTTCCCATCATATCACTATTCAAAATCAATTCTTCCCCCAAAAAATCCCTACCAAACAAGCTATTAAATATAAACTAGGTAAACGTGCATTGCACGTTGCTTGCATCTAGTATATATATATATATATATATATATATATATATATATATATATATAGGACGTCAAGGTTTGATAATGTTTATGTCCATAAAGAGGACCTTGACAGTTACAGTCATAATACTTAGCAGATCATACAAAATTAATATTTCATCTCATGCCAACAGGCATTGTTAGTTTCAATATAAGAGTTTATAATGCATTAATGCTATACTTAAACCAGTATATTAAACCATATAAAAGAGATTTTCTTCTCTAAGCTCAGTAAGTTATGGAGCTTATTTTATGGTACTGTTTTTGGTGCTTACGACCAATCATATTTAGTAAATATTTACCGAGAAAATGAAAAAGGACTGGAAAATTTGGTAACTTGGGAAGTCGGGATCTTTACAAAATGCTTTCTAAAACTTTCAAATTAAACGCAAGCAGTCTACTTGTGTGACCAGGTAGCTTTTGCCTCTTTTGTCCAAAGTGAATGTCTTCATTCCCTTTTTTCGTAGATCAACTAAAGTAATGTACATTTTCTCAAAATAAAATGAAAGGCAAAATAGGGGATATGGGTTGAATCCGCACCTAAGTATATGTTTTAACCGCCTATATCTTTCCCAATTTTTCCCAGGCTTCACTTTCTGCCTAGTTATCTTCTTTGGGCTAAAACGCCATTCACATGCAGGCCATTAGTAATTTCAATAACTTCTTAAAACATTTTTCCTATTGCTGATTTTCACTAATCATACTAAGAGCATCAGCACATTTACATTTGAAATAATGACCTCAGGAAGTGGAAATTTCAGTTAGAAGTTATATTGGCAACATTTGAAGTAGATGCGTCATTTGATAGTTATAATGTAAGAATGCATATAGCGGAAACAAAATCAATGACGATTGACTACGAAATCCATATCTCAATTATATATCAAATTTCTAAAACATCAAAAGATTCAAAGAACAGTGGACAACAAAAACTTCGAGTAACAGCCGTGTCAACAAGTAAAATAACACACCTAGCATAATGGACACTGGAAGAGCAGGCAAAGCTTTCCGATACACAGCTAGGAGTATCAGTGTTACACCAAGACCAGCTATAATCGCAAGGTAGCATGCATAAACTGTCATGAAATCGTACATTGCAGCCCGACCAACTAAAACACTGTAAAAGATGAAGTCTCCCAACCCAAGCTTAATTGCACCCGAGGATCCCAAGCCAATTCCTTCCAGAGCAAAATTTTCACTTGGACTTGCATCTTCCTCTGAATTCATATGGACATTTATTCTACGCTGAATAAGAGGTGCATCGAGTTCGGAGTCCCCTCTAAAAATCTGACCCTCTTCGGCATTAACCAAATTAACCTCGTTCTCACTACTTCCAACTGATAAATGTCCCCAGAGTAGTATTTGAATGCGTATCACGACTAGTATTTGTGTTAGGCCTCGCATCTGAATTTTCATCCGAAGTAGAACCTGCATTCCTTCTCTCTCTCCATACTCTTCTTTGCACAACATCACCAATTGAAGATAAATCATTATTAATAACTGGACGAGCCTCGTAAACTAAAGCAGGGATATCTTCATCCCGAGATATCACAAACTCTACCAAGAGCCTCAAAGGCCCACCGGGCAACAAAACAGCCGCAAGATCATACAATGCCATGGCAATCAAAAGCACCCAAGTGGTCCATTCCGGTAAAAGAGTAAACCAATAAGCCACCAGCATCCCAATAACAACCAAGTAAGCTTGTAAACCAATAAGCCACCAGCATCCCAGTAACAACCAAGTAAGCTTGCGTAACAAAAAATGCCATTTTCGACATGAACACAGCCAAAACTCCAACAACAGTGAAATTTAACAACACGATCACAAATGTAACACAATCCACAGGAAAGCTGAAATCTTGGAGCAAGAAAAGGGCAATTTCACCACCCATAAGCCCCAAAACAATAAAAGAAGAGAAACCCATGTAGTATTTCAAGAACTTAGTGCATCTGAAATAGAACAAAAGCACCAGCAGGAAAGTAACTATTGCAATAACAGAAACAAATACAAGTGAATTCAAGAGAGCACCTTTAAGCTTATCCCATATAGAATCTGAACTGCTCTCACTGTAAGCCACACTGGCTATAGTAGTAAATGATAGGCCTATTGAAGACCCTTCTGAATCCGTATTCAGTACTTTAACAAGAATTACAACCGATAGCATACATCGAGACCGGTGTAATAATTCTGATGAGTTCTTCACCTAGAGTTTCAAGAATAGTTCTGGGTTTTTTATTTTGGTCCATTGGGGATCTGTATAATGGATATGCGTTTGAGATTTGAGGGTTGCGAGAATTCACAGGGTTAATTAACTGCGAAAAGTAGGAGCGTCGGCGAAAAGGGTGCGAACAGGAGAAAATTTACTTATACTGCACTTTGGGGTCCTATTTAAGAATAGGAACTTAGGAAGGTTTCATTCTAATTTTGTGACGGGAATTTTCAGGCTTCAAATGTCACACTCTTTAATTTTGGGTAAAACAAACAAGATTGATACATCGTAATCTCAACTTATGCCCCCGTCTGATGGTGCTTCTTTGTGAATTTTTTAGCATTTCTCTTACCGTTATACTGTGTAAAAAGGAAGCAACCGCAATTGTTGGATAAAGGACGCAGTCGTAATTGTTGAACAAAATGAAACTTTCATATTTTTTTATATTTGAATTACCGAAAATGCTCTCTTTAGCATTTCTTCAATTTTTTCTTGAGGAGGGCATTTTTGGTAATTCATTATGTAAAAATTTATGACAACTTCATTTTTTCAACAATTGTGACTGCTTCCTCAATTCAACAATGACAAGTGCTTCCTTATTACAATGTACAACGATCGGAAAAATGCAAAAAATTTAGAAAGAAGCGAACCAAACAAGGGCTATATTTTCCTTTTTTTCTTCCATTAGTAGTGTTTCAAAATGCAAACAAATATAATAAAATTTAACCCTTGTCAATCATTCTCCTTTTCAATCACCGTGTAGCACGATTGACAAGTCTCAAGCTAGTATCAATGTAAAAAATGATAGACGTATATGAATGACTGCTTGAGCATCATTTCACAATATTTTGAATGTGCTCATTATTTCTTGTTGTAGAGCCGATTGAATCCCGTTGCCTAACACACCCCATCTTGATAATACCCTCAATTTTAGTAGCTTTTCATTCGTAATAACTGGAAAAAAAAAAAAAGCCTCCGCAATTTCCTCAATAAATTATGTAATGGAAATAACCAAATAACATACTAAAGACGAAAATTTATATACCGAATAAAATAATAATTTAAGTTATGTTGAAAACCTTAAGAAAAATAAAGGAATGTACCTGCATAATATTTTGTCAATATTTATCTTAAAAAAAAGAATATAAAGAAGGAATAAACTTTTGTTGATAATAGGCTTTTTGTCAGCTTTCTACAACTAAAGCACTGTTTGGTGATTACCGACGACATCATAGATGAAATGACAATGTTATAGATGATCAAATATGCTGTCGTGGTTTGAAATTTGATCTTGTTATTCTTAGTTCACTGTTAAGGGATATAATCCCACATCGAATAAAGATGTTGACACAGACCAATTAATAAAGATCTTGGGCTACTCCTCTTAATTAAGGTTGACCTTTTAAGATGGACCCTCAAATCTTAACATGGTATCAGAGCCTATTATGCTCCAACGAGCGATTCAATCCCGTTAAGACTCCAAAAGTGAGCACGTGGATTTCAAGATTGGTCTGCTCAAATGAGCCACCATCTTGTGGGGGCGTGTTAAGGGATATAATCCCACATCGAATAAAGATGTTGACACAGACCAATTAATAAAGATCTTGGGCTACTCCTCTTAATTAAGGTTGACCTTTTAAGATGGACCCTCAAATCTTAACATGGTATCAGAGCCTATTATGCTCCAACGAGCGATTCAATCCCGTTAAGACTCCAAAAGTGAGCACGTGGATTTCAAGATTGGTCTGCTCAAATGAGCCACCATCTTGTGGGGGCGTGTTAAGGGATATAATCCCACATCGAATAAAGATGTTGACACAGACCAATTAATAAAGATCTTGGGCTACTCCTCTTAATTAAGGTTGACCTTTTAAGATGGACCCCCAAATCTTAATATTCACGTCATTATTTTTATTTCCTATTTTTGTCAAGTCAATTTTTATTTTTGTAGCAGGAAAAGTTGGTGAATCTGAACTTTAAAATATGTATTGCTTGATAATTTATTATCATAAAATTGTTTAATTTTACTAAATAATCAAATTCAATCAATAAAATGTCATATAAAAATTTTAAAAATTTTCAATCCAAATGTATTCCTTTTGAGATACAATTTTTTAAAATGACAAACTAAACAAGTTTCTATAATTTTAAAATAAACCCTCAGAACAGAAAATTAAACATGAACTAAAAACTGAAATACAAATCAAATAGAACCTTAATTTTTGTTCGTAATATGACGTAACTAATATTTTCTTAGTCTCTTGATTATGTAAGAATCTAGTGGTGATGGATTTGTTGCTGACGCTTTAATTTTGTTTGTGGACTATGGTATCAAGAGTGAAAGAATATGGATTATTTATATTTTCATTCATTTTTTTTTTTTTTGAAAAATTAAAATGGAATAGTCTTTTTTATTAAAACAAATTGACTATGAATTTGATGAAAAGGGATCATTTGTGCACATAGACCATAGGCTGGGACTATTTGTGCCAAAATCCCATTTTAGAAAATGATAACAGAATGATGTTTTGAACTGCTCTAGAATTATATTACCCGTAGTTGTTTAAAACTTTATTTTTGTAAAATTCATTTTTAATTACACATTCTTATAATAAAATAATTTTATATATAAATTCAAAATTTTAACCTAATTCTTAACCACACATTTTTCAAAAAATCAATATTACAAAATCTATTTTGAAAAAAACGTGGCTCGGATAAACCCAAAGGTAAATAAATATAAATGATACTGATATTGTTCCATATGGTTTCGAATAAAGTAATACAAATCTTCATTTTTGACGCGTCACTAGAATATTGAACATGCCTTGGTTCCACGGTTTTCAATTTTTTTTTTTTTGAAAAATAACAAAAATTGCAAAATCAAAAAAAAAAAAAAAAAAAAAAAAAAAAAAAGATTAAAATATGAAATAAGACTTTTCCTTTACACGAGCTTGGCCCGGTTGCTTTACTTTGCCAGGTTGAAAAAAAATTATTTGAACTAAATATGGCAAAATATCTCGTCTCTTTTTCGATTCTTATCTTTTATTAGACTAATACTACTTAACACCAATGACGTTAAAAAACTAATTATGTGACACCGAGTGACGTTAGATGATATAATTTGTTGCGCCTCATCACCAAAGATCTAATCAGGAGACCATATCATAATCCATGTGAAGTGTCAGTCAAACCTGATCAAATCGACGAAGACTCAATTGATTAAAATAAAAAGGTCAAAGAACGAAGCACCCCCCCCCCCTTTTTTGCCGAAGTCCTCGAAGAAGTCGAAGTCCCTCGCATCGAAGACTTCCAATACGAAGTTTCCCGAAGCTGAAGCTCTTGTCGTCCTTTGGAGGATCCGTAGGCAATTTTTAGGAATAATTGATGTAATGTTTGTAATGATGAATATCAAAATTGTCAGCTTATGGTATAGAGTGCCTGACCCGTTGTCAATGTATTAAATGCATAGCAAACTGACTGATGTGAAGTTTCAACCTGGAAGATGAGGTCACGTGTTTGTTACCCAACGGCTACCATTTTGGCCAGAACTCGATAAAAGCTCACAAATTATACACACTAAATCTTCCCTTCTTAGGCTTACTTCATATTTTATTTGCTTGAGTCAAATTACTTTTGTTTTGTTTGAGTTGATGAGTGTATTGTTCATGTGTACAGTCTTAAATCGAATTGTCGATGCTTGAACAATTCTATCTCGTACCGTAAAACATCACGCACGTCCATAAAAATCATCCTAACCCACCCGAATATCTAGTCAAAATGTGCAAAAATTTGCTTGTGAAGGCGAGAATGGGTTTGGCATCTGTTGTCCACGTAATCATTACAAAAATCAATATATTGGCGCTGTCTGTGGGAAGTGATATATTCCGCTATTAAAAACATGTGGAAAAAGTCATAGGAAGAAAAAGGGTTTGTACTTGGAGAAAGAACTCTCGAAAAACCCAAGGAAAATCGTTTATTGAAACTTGGTATGTTCCCTGAGAAAGGAGAATTATTTGATTCAGAAGAAAAGCCAACGTTATCATTAGATCCAATAATAGAGAATCGGCACCTCGGAGAGCCGAGAACCCCCTGAAGAAGGAGAACCCTCGCATTTCGTTCCAACAGTTAGTCCTCGACCCCATCAGCAGCATTGGCGAGGCGGATCAAGGATAGCAGCCAGACTCACTAGGGAGTGGCCGCTAACATGAAAACTATCACCCATTAGAACATGCCATGCAAGAGCTACAAGCGAACATGCAAAGCCAGGGAGGACACCTCTAACGCTCCAAATTTTATTGATTTAAATATTGAGATGTTACCAATATCATTTCATAATCATACATAAAGCGGAAAATATTAAATAAACTTTAATAAAACTCAAATTTTCATAACATCAAATTTAATCAATCCAAAACATTAAATCAAAACTTAAAGCGTCAAATAGAAACTAAGAATTACTAATATCTAAACATAAGAACAAATTACTGTTAGTTCCCTTGAAAATATTTTATTTGGCAATCTGCGCACCATTCAGCCACCATCCACATTGAACCGATCTAACCTGAGATGTTAAAATTTTGAAGGAGTGAGTATTTTAAAGCCAATAGGATACGTGTGTTTAAACAATATAATAATTCCTTAAACATAAATCTATAACATTCCATACCATCATTTCATCAAAAACAATCGGAGATCAATCGAAAGCTCTAACATTTTGAGAAAAACTCGAAGGTGATCTCACATTTCATTTCATTTCATCAAGACACATAGGTCTATTAGCATTTCATGTAATAAATCATGTAAAAATAATTATAATATTGCATATGCATATCCACTTGCACGTAATATCCTACCTTGAAAAACCAAACTTTTGAAGTAATTAAAATGACACGTTCCGGAACTTTCCAACTTTTCTTTTTTCTTTCTTTCCTTCACGTGAGTAAGACATCTCTCTTTTCTCTTTGTTCTTTACTCTTTATTCTTGCTTTGGTATGTAAAATAATGTGACCATGCATATGTATTTATAGGGCAAAAAGTGGAATCCTAGTTTGCTAGGAGTGTAGAAACGTATCCTAATAATATTCACTTGAGGACTCTTATCTATTAAAGAATTCTTTGACCAATCACAACTAAAACTTTCAATTTAAGGATAAACATGCTTAGCTAATAGAAGAATATACACAATTTACACGTGCACAGTTAAATAGAATATGATATGGTAAATTCCTTCTTTTAAAAAAGATAAACATGATTATGCAATATTATATTATTTTTTTTACTAATTAACTTAAAAGATACTTTTTACAAAATAAAATAATACACATTAATCATGTTTCTTTGAATTGAAATATCTTGGGCTTAACTCATCTGAACATACATTTTCTTGAGCCCAATAAACACTATTTAATGTGAGCTACAAAATGAGCCCAATATTGATATACTTTTGGTCACTCTATAAAAAGTTAAATATTTGACCCATTTAAAACATACTTTATTTTAATCCCTCAACTTTCAAAAATAAAATTTATAAAACAAATAATTTTATTCTAAATTTTCGGGGTGTTACAATCTCCCATCCTTTAAAAATTTCGTCCTCGAAATTACTTATCTAGTGAAGAGTCCTGGTAAGGTTTGATCTCCACTACTCCAAGATTTTTAGAAAAATTACCTAATAGGGTAAGTAGGTAGTTTAGTTATTGATAGAATACCTGTCATCGTGTCTTGATTCTCCGTTCTGTCCTGTTGGGTTAAGGCAGAGACCCTGGCCACTCCGTTTTTACTTTGCTCTCTGTCTCTTCTTGGTTCATAGCAATTAGTAGCAATATGGCCTTGCTTTCCACATTGATATCAAACATTCTTTCCATGCAGACACTCTCATCTATGCAATTTATCGCATTTAGGACTTGAACCTGACCACCGCTCAAGGTTTGCCCTCTTGTTTTATTCGTTTCCTTTTCCCTCGTACTGTCCATTCCACTTCATTTTTCCCGAAAACTCAACACCTTCCCGAACTGTCTCATCAATTTCTAGCCTATTTGAAATTGCTTGAGCCCGTTGCGGGACCTGACTATAGGTGGTAAATTCATGTGATGCCATTATTCCTCCAATTTCTGGTCGTAGACCGAGTTCAAACCTTCTAACCTTCTTTTGCTCTGTATCTACTAGATGTGTTGAATACCTAGAAAGCTGTTCAAACTTCCTTTCATAATCAACCAACGCCATCTTTCCTTACTTAAGTTGTAGAAACTCTGTCTCCTTTCGATCTCTCAGGGCTTGTGGAAAATCTTTTCCCATCACCTCCTCTTTGAAACGTGCCCAAGTGAGGTTGCATTGTTGTGCCTCGGTCCTAGTACGTGAAACGGACTCCCACCAGTGACCTGCAGCATCAACTAACATGAATTCTGCACATAATACCTTTTGAGTATCCGTGCAAGAAAGATGTTTGAAGATCCGCTCCATTCCTCTTATCCATTCCTCAGCTGCCAATGGGTCTGCCTTGCCATCGAAGGTTGGGGGTTTGTAGCGACGGAATTGTTCAACAATTGAACTGATGTTGCTAGCAGTTGTATTCTGGGGACCAGCTTATGTTTGTTGTCTACCCAAATCTTGTACAGCTTTCAATAAATCCTTGATGACCGTTTCTTGGTTTTGTTGTTGTCTCGGCATTTTCTGAACACAATTAAAATTCTAATTAGGAAAAGTTTGATAACGCATAAATTAATTATAATATCAATGGTAAAAATATTTAAAAATTCTCTAACATAATATTTGGTTTTAAGATAAAATTCAATGGATAACTGAATAAACTTTTGCTAAAGGAATAAAACTAACTATCGCTAATTTCTATGAGTCCTAAAAATCTTGGGTTTTTTTTGGCATAAAAGTGAATTTTGTGTGAGTAATTGACTAATTGATGCACAAAGGGTCCCACTGATATATCAATATTGCGGCTACTGCTCTTGCAACGGGAAAATTTTTACTAAAAATTGGCAAATAAATGTGGAACAAACAGGGGTTAATGGTGTAAACTAAGTTATGGGTATGAAATGTTGTTCTAATTGTTGTATTGTTCTGTAAATATCTAATCTTCTAGTGTTTTGCAACTATTTTTGGTAGAAATGTGTAGCTAGTTGAGCCCCCAAACATTTAGTACATGATGCATCAAAGGCCCTATACCTTTTAAACGATGGCATAAAAAGCCTCGAACCTTTTTACAATGATTGAAGAAAAAGTCCCATACCTTTACTAAAATTTCCATTACATATGCACCTTAAAACGCGTATATATCACTGACACACTTAAAATTCTAAAATCCAGCATGTCACAAAACAAATAAATACTAAACTCAAAAGCAAAAGTCATTTAATAGTTAAATCTAGTGAAATTACATTCTCCAAACAAAATGTGATTCAAAAGATCATTTACAATAGTCAAAATAATAGAATCAAAACATCATTTACATTCCATGTTTATGTGTTCAAAAGATCATGTACAGGTTCAAGTTCAGGTTCAAAAGATCACAAGATTAGACTGTTTTAGACTTTTTCTTTTTTGGGTTATTTTCAGTTGATATAACTGCCCCTCTCTTTCCCTTCTGCTATGTGTCTATTTTTCTTGAGGATAATGTATATTTACAGTGTATGTCCTCTTATTATTCCAGCTTCGCTACACCTATTGCATGATATATTCATGTTCGTTCCTGTCATTTTAACTCCAACTGATGGTTCAGTCTGGGACCTTTTCCTTTGTTTTTTTATGTCTACCTTATTTGTTTCTTTTTAATTGGTGGCTTCAATGGATTTTTCCCCAATTCAGGCCAAAGTTCAACCTCTAAAATTGGCTGAATCACAGAACTGCATGCTCTCACGTATATCTCTTTCTTGTAACATGCGTCTACAAATTCATCTAAATCATCTACAAACTGGATGATTTATCAAAGGTTGCACCTTACTTATCAACTATAGTCTACTCAGCCTGTGTATTTTCATCATCTTCAATTCATGTTACACTCTCAAATGTGGATGGTTCAACATAAACAGTCGCCCCTTCATTAACACCGTTGGATGCTCAAACTAGGTATCTTGAGCATCTTCTATTCCTGGTGCATTTTCAAAAAATGTTGACTTCTCATATGTTGGCTCCACAGTCTAATCATTTGCACTTACCTCTTCCTCAACTACATCTGTAAGCTGATTATTTCCAATAACCACTACCCCAACTACATCCACATGCTCAAATACACCAACTCAATTGTCATCCACACCATCAAATTCATACAAATGATCCCCATCAACCTCCGTATCATCAGCATTTCCTAAACCATCCATATTCTAATCCAGTCTATCTTCAAATTCATCGACAACTTAAAGATCATCACCCTCTAATATTTCATCAAAAATCTCAGCAGCAAAGGCAAATTTCTGTCCAACCTTAATATCATCATTGCTCAAATGCACACTCTCCAACATCTCACCAGTTTCCATATCAGTCATTACAACTCTTGTTGGTACATTCTCATCCTATGACAGTTCCAATACTTCTATTGGTTTCAGCAAACAATATAAATCTACAACTCTTATAGGACCAAGTAATTTCACCACATTCATGAAGTCTGCATTAGTAACTATAACCAAAATAATCCCTCACTCAATCTTTTGTTTTCAAGCCGATACATATATCGCATCTGGGTCCACGTAATCAAGATAGTTGATCTTATCGTGTTCAAACACGTAATTTTGCATCTTGCTAAATAAAATCCCACCATCGTTCAGTCGAATTATGAAATAAAGGGAGTTCTTTGCTAAAAATGAAAAAAATACACAAGTTCAATTAGAATGAATATGGTTCTCATAATTGACATCGCTAAATACTCATTACAAGCGAGGAAGGTATCATCAGGGACTACGCAGGAAATTGTATTAGGGCTTTCTCAACTTCATATAGACAATGTATGATATTAGATGCGGAACTCAGGGCTGGGATACTATTGGCTAGAGATCTTGGTTTGTCAGATATTTGGGTTGAGACAGATTCGACTGTTGCTATTCATTGCATCACCAGAGGTGGCGGACCATGGCCTATCCAGGGGATACTCAGACAGATTGCAGATATCGTTTCATTTGACAGAGATATGGTCTCCCACATTTTCAGAGAGGGGAACCAAGTTGTAGATGCACTTGTTACCGAGGGTTGGCATTATCGTACTTACCGGAATATGGACCAGCCAACCTACCACGACATATCAGGGCGCTTGTTCAGATTGACAGGTATGGTTTGCCAGCATTAGAGTTTATGTATTTGTATTTTGCTTTTACTTTTATTTTTCTTTAACTTGTTCTTTTTGTAAGGGAAGTAGTACTCATTTTTACTGCTTTCTTTTTATTCTTTACTTTCACTGTTAGGGAAGTAGTACTTCTTTATTTATTGATTTCATTGATATCATTTGTAACCACGGTATTCCTCAACCACAAGTGATGACACATTAATAAAATCTCGGAGGTACCGCCCTCTTTCCACCATTTTTTTTTTTGTTCATATAGACCACTCCATGCAATTTCTGTAAACCCTACCTATTACATTCGTAACAAACAACGAAAACACAAAATTGACTAATTGAAATGGGTTACTGTACTTCTTGATAATGATCCCACCATCCAAGTATATGGATATCTCACAAAGACCGTAGTTTGTACTATTTTATTCCTAAATCATAACCGACCATGAAGATACTTGAAAAAACTTACAGTACATGAGTTCGAGTAATGATCTTATCAGATAGCACGCGCATCCGATATCTCTGTCTTCAGATTCTTGGACTTCAGGCAAGTTCATTTTCAAAGATTTTTTGAAAGTTTTCTTATCTTGTTCGGAGGGATGTGCGTGAAGAGAAATAACTACAAAATTTTGATTGAAGAGTGTTTTAAGTGACTAGATGATTTTACCCTTCCCTATTTTGGTAAAAAGTAGTCAATTTTTTTTTTATTTTGATTATCAACTGACGACCTTTTGAATGAGGCTTTACCTACAATGTTTGAAAATGTTGGGGACGACAACTGCAACAAATGAAAGGTTTGAGAAAAGTCTGCTGCTGTTTTAAACGTTTGGAGCTTTGTTGTAATTTTTCCTAGATTTTATAGAAGACTGGATACCAATGAACTAGCTTTTAACACGTGGATATCAACGAATAAGAATAGTGTTTATCAATAGCTCCCATTTACTTATTTTCATTTATTTTTTTATTTAAATATAATTGATTTCTAAACATATAAAAAAATAATAAACATAATAAAATAAATAATGATATCAAGCGCCAGTGACGCTACGATACCATTACTCTTACATGTGTCACCAAATGATAAATTTAATTAAAATTAAAGAATTATTAATTAATTATGTTGACCTCTCTTTTGTATCAATTACGTGGACAATAGATGTCGGACCCACTCGCACCTTTACAAACAAATTCCTGCACATTTTGACAAGATATTAGGGGTGGGTGAGGATGATTTTTATGGACGTGGGAGATGTTTTACGGCATGAGAAAAAAAATTTCGAGCACCGATAATTCGATTAAAGATTGTTACACATGAACAAAACATTCATCAACTCAAACAAAACTAAAGTAATTTAACTCAAGCAAATAAAATATGAAGTAAGCCAAAAAAGAGGAGATTTAGTGTGGTTTTAAGTGTTAAAGTTTTCATTATTTTTCAAATGGTATAAGTTATGAGCTTTTATAGAGTTCTGGTCAAAGTGTTAGTCGTTGGATAACAATCACGTGACCCCATCTCCCAGGTTGAAACCCCACGTCACTTAGTTTACTATGCATTTAATACATTGAAAACGTGTCAACAATCCTGACATTCATCATTATAAACGTTACATCAATCATTCCTAAAGATTGCATTCGGATTCTCCAAAGGACGACAAAAGCTTCAGTTTCGGGAAACTTCATGTTAGAAGTCTTCAGCGCGAGGAACTTTGGCTTTTTCTTTGAGTACTTCGACCAAAAAGGGGTGTTTCGCTCTTTGGCCTCTTTATTTTGATCAATTGAGTCTTTGTCGAATTGATCAGGTTCGATTGACATCTTCACGTGGGCAACGACATGGTCTTATCATTAGACCCTTTGTGACGAGGCGCAACAATAGTCCCCCAGGTCTAACTATAAATATTCATATTATAATTAGATCTTAAAGGTATTTTACCTGCATGAGTACCTTGTCGAGGTTGTTAATCGACGCTGAGTCATCGGGAAGTAACAAGCTGAGGAGTCTGTGAAACTCGCCTCTGCTTTGGCAGAGATTGAGAATTTGAAGAACGAAGTTCATTTGTCATAGAGCCAAGTGGTTTCTCTGACTAAGCGAGTGGAGACTTCTGATGCACACTAGCAAATTGCTGCCAGGCCATGGAGGCTTCAAATAAAGAATGTACTCTACTGAAGCAGCAAGTGGAAAGGCTAAATTCCATAGTTGGTGGTTGATCGAAGAAATAGAGTCAGCTCGAGGTGAAGCTCGGTCTGTTGGTAATGAAGCTGTAAAGCGTTATATAGATCTACCTAACAAATGAGTGCCAGCGTTTCACCAAGTATTGGCAGAGGCTCACTTATACTGAAGTGGTGGAATGGATTGAGATTCATTCTCAATCTGTCAACATGTTCGAGTTAAGGTCGAAATTCTTGGAAGAGAACGAAAATCGGACCTTAGCCGATGGAAGCAATATAATTGAACTGGAAGATGATGAAGATGCTGGGGGTGAACAAGCTGAGAATGAGACAGGGGCTCCTAATGCCATCGTTGCAGTTGCTGGCGGAGGCCTGGCCCTTCCTCTTAGCCTTTTTTTTTTTGTAACGACATTTGGATACAACTTTTCATTGGAGTGCCTATGCTTCCCTACATGCATTGTTTACTTCAGCAAGTAAGGAAGTGATCTCCTTTGGATACATCTTTTCATTGGAGTGCCTATGCTTCCCTACATGGTGGCTGAACCACGAGGCATGGGCTTCTCCCCGGACTTTTGTTGCTGGGAGGCTCTCTTCTTTTCAAGAGTTGTAAAAACTGAATATTTACATTTCTAGTGATAATACTTCCTCAAATGTTCTGTATTCCAGGGATGAAACTGTGCATTTCCATCTAAGTTTTCAATTTTATAGGTTCCTGGCCGAACCTCTTCTTTGATGCAGTTGGGGCCCTCCTAGTTAGGACCAAGAGTCTCCACTCTTGGTTCTTTAGAAGATACTAGTTTGACACACGTGCGATGCACGTGCCGTTGGTGAAGTTAGGTATTAAATAATGCGTTATTTAAGGAAAAAAATGAAAGAAAATGAGGAAGGTTTTGACATAATTTGTAAGTGTATTGTAACTATACTGAAAAAATATAGAATATATGTAAGTGGTTAGAATATGAAAAATGCTATTCATCCCCAGTTTATGTGGCGTTAATGTGGCATTAAATGATAGGTAAAATTAAATAAGTCATTTAATTTCACCTATCATTTAACCAATCATTTACATCCACATAGACTGAGGATGCATCCTCACTAGGGATGAATAGCATTTTTCTTAGAATATATGGACAAACCAAATTTTCCATACCACATCATCATATTCATTAATCTGATAACATGGAGTGCCTCAATTGAATAAAAAAAAAAAAACAAACCGAGCTGAGCTGAGCCGGCGGCTTATGAATAGTGCTTATGAATAGTGTCACCACTCTTCACTCTTTTATTTAAGTAGGATAGGATAAAACGAATATTCGTAAATTAAAATACTTAATCAAACGTTAAAAAAAAAAAAGCTTAGCCGATCCGACCTATATAACAAAAAAGAAAAAAAAAGCTTTGGGCGAGTCGACCCATAAAGTCATTTGGAATCAAAATCAAACGTAATTAAAAAAAAAAAAAAATCTTGATCGAGTCAATCATATATTTAGGATGGCCGCATTTCAACATTTCAAAACAAAATTAAATTGCTTAGAACGCATATTTAGAACCTAAAATATTAAAGCAAACGTAAAAAAGAAAAAAAAAACCGGTTCAGTGGCTTAGCCGAGCCGAGACTAAAAGTATATCGGCTCGGTTTGAAAAAAAAAAAAAAATCGAGCCGAGCCGAGCCGGCGGCTTATGAATAGTGCTTATGAATAGTGCCACCACTCTTCACTCTTTTATTTAAGTAGGAGATAGGATAAAACGAATATTCGTAAATTAAAATACTTAATCAAACGTTTAAAAAAAAAAAAGTTTAGCTGATCTGACCTATATAACAAAAAAGAAAAAAAAAAAGCTTTGGGCGAGTCGACCCATAAAGTCATTTGGAATCAAAATCAAACGTAATTTAAAAAAAAAAAAAGGCTTGACCGAGTCGATCATATATTTAGGATGGCCGCACTTCAACATTTTAAAACAAAATTAAATCGCTTAGAACGCATATTTAGAACCTAAAATATTAAAGCAAACGTAAAAAAGAAAGAAAAAACAGGTTCAGCGGTTTAGCCGAGCAGAGCCGAGACTAAAAGTATATCGGCTCGGTTTGGAAAAAAAAAATCGAGCCGAGCCGGCGGCTTATGAATAGTGCATCCACTCTTCACTCTTTTATTTAAGTAGGATAGGATAAAACGAATATTCGTAAATTAAAATACTTAATTAAACGTTTAAAAAAAAAAGTTTAGCCGATCCGACCTATATAACAAAAAAGAAAAAAAAAACTTTGGGCGAGTCGACCCATAAAGTCATTTGGAATCAAAATCAAACGTAATTTAAAAAAAAAAAAAAGCTTGACCGAGTCAATCATATATTTAGGATGGCCGCACTTCAACATTTCAAAACAAAATTAAATCGCTTAAAATGCATATTTAAAACCTAAAATATTAAAGCAAACGTAAAAAAGAAAAAAAACCGGTTCAGCGGTTTAGCCGAGCCGAGACTAAAAGTATATCGGCTCGGTTTGGGAAAAAAAAAAAAAATCGAGCCGAGCCGGCGGCTTATGAATAGTGCCATCACTCTTCACTCTTTTATTTAAGTAGGATAGGATAAAACGAATATTCGTAAATTAAAATACTTAATCAAACGTTAAAAAAAAAAAAAAAAACTTAGCCGATCCGACCTATATAACAAAAAAGATTAAAAAAAAAAAAGCCTTGGGCGAGTCGACCCATAAAGTCATTTGGAATCAAAATCAAACGTAATTAAAAAAAAATGCTTGACCGAGTCGATCATATATTTAGGATGGCCGCACTTCAACATTTCAAAACAAAATTAAATCGCTTAGAACGCATATTTAGAACCTAAAATATTAAAGAAAAAAAAAAAAAAACTGGTTCAGTGGCTTAGCCTATCCGAGCCGAGACTAAAAGTATATCGGCTCGGTTTGAAGAAAAAAAAAAACTGAGCCGAGCCGAGTCGAGCCGGCGGCTTATGAATAGTGCTTAGGACGGGCATTGCATATCACTCGAATATTCTAAAATTGACTTATAATTTAACATGATACTCATATGTTAGCCTCCTATTATAATCGCCTCGTAAATTAAAGTTCAAAATCAAAATTTAATTTTAATCCCATATTTTGTAAAATTCACAATTGCTCTGTTTATTCATTACTCATTATATCGTATTATAATTTCAACAACTTATAATAAAACTCAAACAAGCTCCATAGATGTGCCATTAAGATTTATTGGACTAATGTTGATGTAAAATATTACACGATTTTAGAAAAATTTTCCAACAGCCTAAATTTTTGTCCAACTAAATTTTAATTAATGGAGGATTTCATAGCATTTAGCCACTTGACAACCATTAAAAGGAAACTATTTTTTTTCTTAAACTCGTTTTCAATCACACATTCTCATAATAATATATTTTGCACCTAAATTCAAAACTTTTCATGCTTTTTAACCACGCATTACCCAAAAAATTATTATTCAAAACTCATTTTCCCCCAAAAAAATTGTCAAACAGAGGCTTAAATGACATTGACATTCAACTAATGTCACAACATATTTTATGTTAGTTTTAGTAAATTACTAATCAATTTTGAAACTTTAAATAACTTAATTGACAAATATTACGAGAAACATACCTTAATAATCAATTTTAGGGGTGGACTCAAACTTTTTGTATTGTGGGGTCAAAAATTAAAATGTAATTTTTTTTTAAAAAGCACAATATTAATGAAAATATGTTAATACATATTTTGATGTTTTGAAGATGTCGTATAACTGCATTATTATCAATATTGTCCAATGAATTTTGCTACTTGTATATTTTTGTTTACCATCTCGTCGATAGATCCTGAGCCGACGATGATTAAATCAAAGTAAGTAAATGAATTGAAATAAAATTAAGTAAATAACATTCAAATAATACAAATGTAATTTGAAAGTAATTCTAATTACATTTAATCCTTAACGATCCTAAATTTTTTTACGTCATATTCCATATAAAATTTCTGAATAAAATGATGTAAATTATATAGAGAAATTTATCGTGCAAAAAATAATAAACATTAATGAAACAACTGAAATTTTTTAAAGAAAATACGAGTTAGACGTTTTTTTAGACGTACATTTGACGGATATTTAACTATTTTTTATATCCGTTTGAACAATTCTTTATGACTATGATGTAGTTCTCGAAACGAGTTTCTAGATGATATAGACAATTTGTGGATTCTATACAATTGTCAACTATTTCTTAAATTTTGCATGTTATCGAAATTTTTAAAATATTAGTTTGAAACGGCCAACTTTCACGTGCCGCAACTACATATTTTTTTCACATAATATATAAATTTGAGAATCAAAACAACTATAGATTTTTTGACAAAAAAAAACACCAAAAAAAATTTTGTAGGGTCACGACCACATGTGGGTCCGCCCCTGATCAATTTGAAGATTTGTATAAATGATGATATCTAAATAATCACGTGCATCCAAAAAAAAATTGAACGTGTAACTAGATGTGAATATGCAATCGATAAAATGAATACTGCAAATTCATGTACCATCTTTGAAGGATGCAATCTAAACAATCACAAGCAAATCTACCTACTCCTTACTTGATTTATGCTATGAAATAAGAGTTTTACGGAAAGAAACCAACAAGTTTTTAAGAGCATGTTTGATTCTTATTAATTTCAAAATACATTTTTCTCTATCTTCTTTTCAATTACACATTCTTCAATAAAGTAATATTACACGAAAATTCAAAATTTTTCATTATTTTTAAATCACACATTCTCCATTAAATCACTATTCCCAAATACATTTTAGCAAAAGAATGAGACTCAAACATGTCCTAAATACATAGAAACTAGACAAGTTTAACAATTGATGATTGGTAATCCAAATGCCTCAAAAGTACTAAACAAATTTCACAAACAAGGATGTCGTGTTGTTAAGCCTAAAAAAGTGATAGTATATTTGTATCTTCATTCTTTGGATTAAAATTTTATACATAGAACATGTTAAAAAAAGAAAAGGTTAGTGGATGTTCTATTTGTATTTCAGTTTTATATTTTGAGTTTTGTATTTTAAGGGTTCATTTTGAGAATGTTGAAAATATGTTCTTTTTGGCATTTTGAAAAATTATTTTGAAAACACTCAAAACGCGTTTTGAAAATTTTGGCTTGAACCCCTGTTTGGGCCACATTATTTTTTCATTCTCATTTTTCTACTCATTTTCAACCACACATTCTTCAATAAAATAATATTTTCCATCACATCAATACCTTTTTCCTTCTTTTCCAACCACATACTCTCCATCACATCACTTCAAAAAAATGCATTCTTTCATTTTAACATGTACCAAACGGGCTCTGATTATAATTGAAAACACCCATAACGACAAATTTGTCGTTTCGTGTTTTCTTTGCAAATTTTTAACTTGTTTTAAAAATAGGAAAGATAATGCGTTTTCACTGGTTTGAAAAATCGAAAATAGAAAGCGGCTTGAAAATGGTAAAGAGAACGGCCCTATCGTTTTAATAGTTGATATTAAAAATTCAAAAATACTTTTCCTTTGTGCATAACTAGTTTGACACACGTGTGATGCATGTGCCATTGGTGAAGTTGGGTATTAAATAGTGTGTTGTTTAAGGAAAAAAATGAAAGAAAATGAGGAAGGTTTTGACATAATTTGTAAGTGTATTGTAATTATACTGAAAAAATATAGAATATATGTAAGTGGTTAGAATATGAGAAATGATATACATCCCCAGTCTATGTGGCGTTAATGTGGCATTAAATGATATGTGGAATTAAATAAGTCATTTAATTTCACCTATCATTTAACCAATCATTTACATCCACATAGACTGAGGATGCATCCCCACTGGGAATGAATAACATTTTTCTTAGAATATATGGACAAACCAAATTTTCCATACCACATCATCATATTCATTAATCTGATAAGATGGAGTGCCTCAATTGAATAAAAAATCTATCGGATCATTTTGGAAATGCAAAAAAAAAAAAAAAAACCGAGCCGAGCCGAGCTAAATTTTTAAATCGCTTAAAATGAATATTCGTAAATTAAAATACTTAATCAAACGTTAAAAAAAAAGTTTAGCCGATCCGACCTATATAACAAAAAAGAAAAAAAAAGCGTTGGGCGAGTCGACCCATAAAGTCATTTGGAATCAAAATCAAACGTAATTAAAAAAAAAAAAAGCTTGGCCGAGTCGATCATATATTTAGGATGGCCGCACTTCAACATTTCAAAACAAAATTAAATCGCTTAGAACGCATATTTAGAACCTAAAATATTAAAGCAAACGTAAAAAAGAAAAAAAAAACCGGTTTAGCGGCTTAGCCGAGCCGAGACTAAAAGTTTATCGGCTCGGTTTGGAAACGCAAAAAAAAAAAAAAAAAGGCCAAGCCGAGCTAAATTTTTAAATCGCTTAAAACGAATATTCGTAAATTAAAATACTTAATCAAACGTTAAAATAAAATAAAAAAAAAAAGTTTAGCCGATCCGACCTATATAACAAAAAAGAAAAAAAAAAGCCTTGGGCTAGTCGACCCATAAAGTCATTTGGAATCAAAATCAAACGTAATTAAAAAAAAAAAGCTTGATCGATTCCATCATATATTTAGGATGGCCGCACTTCAACATTTCAAAAAAAATTAAATTGCTTAGAACGCATATTTAGAATCTAAAATATTAAAGCAAACGTAAAAAAGAAAAAAAAAACCAGTTCAGCGGCTTAACCGAGCCGAGACTAAAAGTATATCGACTCGGTTTGGAAACGTAATAAAAAAAAAAAACAAGTAGAGCCAAGCCGGCGGCTTATGAATAGTGCTTATGAATAGTGTCACCACTCTTCACTCTTTTATTTAAGTAGGATAGGATAAAACGAATATTCGTAAATTAAAATACTTAATCAAACGTTTTAAAAAAAAAAAGTTTAGCCGATCCAACCTATATAACAAAAAAGAAAAAAAAAAAATTTTGGGCGAGTCGACCCATAAAGTCATTTGGAATCAAAATCAAACCTAATTAAAAAAGAAAAAAAGTTTGACCGAGTCGATCATATATTTAGGATGACCGCACTTCAACATTTCAAAACAAAATTAAATCGCTTAGAACGCATATTTAGAACCTAAAATATTAAAGCAAACATAAAAAAAAAAAAACCGGTTCAGCGGTTTACCCGAGCCGAGACTAAAAGTATATCGGCTCGGTTTGGAAAAAAAAAAAAACCCGAGATGAGCCAAGCCGTCGGCTTATGAATAGTGCTTAGGAATAATGCTTATGAATAGTGCCACCACTCTTCACTCTTTTATTTAAGTAGGATAGGGTAAAACGAATATTCGTAAATTAAAATACTTAATCAAACGTTAAAAAAAAAAAGCTTAGCCGATCCGACCTATATATAGGGCGGGGCAAAACCCGCTCGAACCTGCCCAACCCGACCGGTTTGGGTCTGTTTTTAGTTATTTTTGGGTGGGTTTCGGGTTTTGGATTGCGTAATCGGGTCGGGTCGGGTTGTGGGTTAAATAAAAAAACCCGATACAACCCACCCAACCCGACCCACCTACACTTAAAAAAAAAACTGACATAAAATGGAAAAAAAAGCCCTAAACTCACACAATCTCGCCTTCTTTCTCCACAGACTCCACTCCACTCCCTCCGCAGCTAGCCCTAGATCTCGTCTCATGCTTCTCCAAATGGATCTCCTTAACCTTAACTACGGTTCCATTGTCACTGCCATCGCTGGCACAACTGGGTCTTCTACCTCGCTTCTCACTGCATAGTTGATGAAGTCTGAGATCCTGAGAACGAGCTATTGGCACTAGCAATTAAAGGCACAATTAATGTACTCACGACAGCAAAAGAACTCGGGGTTAGGCATGTGATGGTAACCTCATCCATATCCGCCATCATCCAATAGATCTAACGCTTTGGACAACAGATGGGTTGCTACATTTCTTTGAGATCTCAGTCTCTGTCATTTGGTATCATTCAGTGAGTGATCAGACACTGCGCACTTCAAGGCCTAAACATATTGTGAGTATTCTCTTCAATTTCTATCTGAAAATCGAAATTATCGAATAAGGCCGTTTTATATATTTGTGGGGTTTTTTTAGTTTTTTACCGTGTGATATTGCCTTTGTACAAAAATATTGAAATTTTTGGTCCTAGAACGTCAGATAAATTGTGCAAACAGATTTATCTTTGCAGTTATCAGGGAGGCTATTGAGGATATTACCATGATGATGGATGCAGGAATGGCAAAATTTATATGCAAGGAGGTTAGAGGTATGTCTCGACATGCTTGCGGTAGTTTATCAATGATCTGGCAGAATACTAAAATATGTTTCCTTGTTTTCTACTTGTCTTTTGATAAATTGAGATTATTTTGTATTGTGATGCTTTATTTGTAAACAAATACTCAATTGAATATTTGTTGATCATTTGAATTTCCAATTAATCAAGATTTGATTAGCTTTATGTTTACTGTTTAGTTTCTTTAAATCTAAATTGTTTTATTTTATATGTTCATCTCAATAGATATGCACACAATTATAAATAGTTTTTGTAGATGATATGCACTGCCAATTTCTTAAAATTCTTCGCAGTCTTTTGGATTCATATACATCAGCGCCATTTGTTAACTACAACCCGACCAACCCGACCCAACCCGACCGAACTTGATTGGGTTGGGTTGGGTTGGGTTTAATTACGTAATTGGGTTGGGTTGGGTTGATTTTTTTCCAAACCGAATATGTTGGGTTGGTTTAGGGTTGAGTAAAAACCCGACCCAACCCAACCCACGCCCAACCCTACCTATATAACAAAAAAGAAAAAAAAAGCCTTGGACAAGTCGACCCATAAAGTCAATTGAAATCAAAATCAAACGTAATAAAAAAAAAAAAAAAAGCTTGACCAAGTCGATCATATATTTAGGATGGCCGTACTTCAACATTTCAAAACAAAATTAAATCGCTTAAAACGCATATTTAGAACCAAAAATATTAAAGCAAACGTAAAAAAGAAAAAAAAAACCGGTTCAGCGGCTTAGCCGAGCCGAGACTAAAAGTATATCGGCTCGGTTTGAAAAAAAAAATCGAGCAGAGCCAAGCCGAGTCGAGCCAGCGGCTTATGAATAGTGCTTAGGAATTGTGCAACCACTCTTCACTCTTTTATTTAAGTAGAAAAAATACCTTTCATAGCACCAAGTCATTCAGACGAAAGGACTCTTCTTAACCTTAGAATTATAGTACCGGGTCATCTTTCTTTCGTAGGCAGCCAATTTCACTTGAGATTCATTCCTTGTCAACTCGTCATTAGTTATTTTACTAAAATGTAAGTGATAGGGAAGGTAGGCCCACTTCAATTGGACTCATGGCCTCTGCTTCGTAAGCCATAGAGAAAGAAGTTTATCATGTAGCTGTCCTGCTAGTGGTTCGAATAGCCCATGGACCTGAGGTATCTCATTTATCCTATACCCATTTGAAGCATCCAACTTTCTCTTGTGTGTGTATTTGATGGTTTTGTTGACAGCTTCCACTTGCCCATTGGTCTGAGGATGGTGGGAGGTGGAAAAATATTTTTTGATTCCTAACTCCTCTCATAGGTCCCTGAACTTCTTGTTGTTGAACTGTCGGCCATCATCAGACACAATCAAATGGGGGATCCTAAACCTACAAATGATATTCTTCCATAAGAACCTAGAAGTGTTTGCTTCTGTAATCTTGGAAAGGGGTTCGGTCTCTACCTACTTAGTAAAATAATCAATGGCGACAATTGTGAAACTGACACTGCCCCTTCCTTTTGGTAAAGGTCCTATGAGGTCAATTTCCCACTTAGCAAAGGGCCAAGGGCTGGAAACGACTCTTAATTCCTTGGAAGATTATCTTTGTATTGTCGCAAAGCGTTGACACTTATCACATTTTCTGATGTACTATTGTGCATCCTTTTACAAGGTAGGCTAGTAGTATCCTTGCCTCAACACCTTTTGTGCCAAAGCCCACCCTCCCGCATGGATACCACAAACCCCTTCGTGAATTTCCTAAAGTACGTAGGTGGCTTGTTCGCCACCTATGCATCGAAAAATGAGTGATGAGAAGCCCCTTAGTGAATTTCCTAAAAGACAAAGTCTGCAGTTTACCTTCTAAGTTTCCGTGCCTCCTCTTTGTCAGAGGGTGATGTTGATCTTTGAGGTATTCTATGATAGGCTGCATCCATAGGGAAGTATCCTCAACCCACATCACTACTTCACTTTCATAAGTGGAGGGTATTGGAAGATGTTGTATGGGCACAATGGTAATTAGTTCAGAGTCTCTACTGTTCACCGGCTTTAAAAGGGCATCGGCACGAGCATTTTCCATTCTTGGGATCTATGTCAACACGAACCTTTCAAAGGTCGTGACAATTTCCATCACTAATTTCAGATACGCGGCCATACTCCTATCCTTGACTGCAAACCTGCTATTGATCTGACTTACCACCAACTGGGAATTGCTATTGATAATTAACCTTTTTACTTGCATTTCCTTGGCCAACCTGAGGCTCGCTAGAAGGGACTCATATTCTACAGCATTGTTGGTAGCCTTAAATCCAAATTTCATAGCACAATTAAGCTCATGCCCTTCTGGGCTGACTAAAACCACCCCGCCTCGGATCTTGTGTCTCTAGATGAACTATCAACAAAGATGTTCCAAGTGGGAAGTTCGACGGGTTCCATTTCTTCTTCCATTTTTAGAATATGGGTGAACTCTGCCACGAAATTTGCTAAGGCTTGGCTTTTAACGGAGGCTCTTGGTTTGAATACAATATCGAACTCACTAGTTCTACAACCCATTTATCATCCTTTCTGAGGCATCAGGTTTCTAGAATACCTACTTGAACGGGAAGTTGGTCAACACATGTATGTTGTGGGCTTGAAAGTACGGGCTCAATTTCCGGGAAGTTATTACCAGGAAGGGAGTCAGTTTCTCCATGTCTGGATAACGGGTCTCTGCTGCCAAGAAGGCTTTGCTCACATAATAAATAGGTAATTGATGATCACCTTCCATTTTCATAAGTACCAAATTGATAGCGTTGATGGTCACTGTCAAGTACATTTGCAAAAACTCATCATTCTTAGGCTTAGAGGGAAGGGGAGCATGTCCCAAGTGCTTTTTCAGCTATTTCAAAGCTAACTCACATTCATCTATCCATTGAAACTTCTTTCCTTCCTTTAAGACCTTAAAGAAATGAAGATATTTATTTTTTACTCTTGAAACAAAGAGGCTCAATGCAACCACACGTCCAGTAAGACTTTGTACTTCTTTAGGCTTTTAGGCGACCTCATTTCGATTAAGGCTTTAATCTTCTCATGATCAGCCTCTATGCCCCTTTGATTGACCATCTAACCTAAGAATTTTCTCGAGGTGACCCCGAATGCACAATTTAGGGAGTTCAACCTCATCATGTACCTTCGCAGTATGCGGAAAGTCTCTCAAAGGTACTCTACATGGTCCTTTTCTCTTAGACTTTTTACCAGCATGTCATCAACATACACCTCCATTGCCTTTCTAATGAGGTATGCAAACATTTTATTTACAAGCCTCTGATAGGTGGCTCCAGTGTTTTTTCAATCAGAAAGGTATCACCTTATAACAATAAAGATCTCTGTCCATTATGAAAGTAGTGTGTTCTTCATCAACAGGGAACATTAGGATCTGGTTGTAGCCTGAATAAGCATCCATGAAGCTGTGTAGTTCATGTCCGGCAGTTGAGTCTACAAGCTGGTCTACCCGTGGGAGCGAAAATCTGTCATTGGGGCAATCTTGATTTAAATTGGAAAAATCCACACATACTTTCCACTTGCCGTTATGTTTCTTAACAAGAACATGGTTTGATACCCAACTCAGATATATTGATTCCTGGATGAAGCGGTTGTCGATTAGCTTCTATACTTCGCCTTTCAAGGCCTCGTACCTCTTCAGGATGCTGGCTCTTTTCCTCATGCTTCCAAGCGAATATGTCCAAATTTTATCACAAGAAACTTTTCAGTTTCTCCTTGGTCTCTATTAGCAAGTCTTTTCCAACCTGCAGGAATTTGGAAGGGTCCTTGGAGACTCACTAGGAAACTCACTAATTCTTCTAATGGCCTATTTGAGGCTCGTAATTGATGATATGGGGCTCCAGCTTATCCAATTCGATTACTTCTTCAACATCTCTCACTTCATCAGCGGCTCGTATTGCTCCAATGGCAGCTTTTTCTTCAAAGGCATTCGCCATTTCGACGTCTTCTCCTTATTTGAGAGTTCTCTTACTCATGGACGTCATGCATGTCAGTGTCTATTATAATCACATTAAAGTCCCTAGGCTCCGCCTTTTCGAGGGAGTTCAGATAGCATTCTCTTGCGCTCATATGATTGCCTCTAACATGGGTGATTCCATTATCAATGGGAAACTTTATGCATAGATAGTGAATGAATGTAACAGCCCATAACTCCTTCAATGTTGGCCTTTCCAGCACCCTATGGTAAGCTGAGCGATTATTGACCACCAAGAATTCCATGAAGTGATAGGCGATCAGTGGTGCTGTTCCCATTTCTACTGCAGGGGTAATTTTTCCCCTTGGAACGATGATATTTCCAGTGAAACCATATAATGGGGAACTCATCACATTTTATCAAAAGTTACCCCAAAGATGATGTTCATCGAGTTTCCATTATCTACTAACATTCTTTTAAGGACATTTTGTGCTAAGACGACCATTACTAACCATTACTACCAGGGCGTCACAATGAGGATAGTGAAGTCCAGCTGCATCATCTTCAGTGAATATGATGGGTTACACCCCTTTCCCGATCAAGTGTTGGCTATTGTTAACTATGAAACTCGCCATTGGGAGCCCCTGGCCTCCCTTGCATAGTTTTTCTAGACGTTCCTGGATTCTCCCCCGACATACGAGCTTCTAAAGATGGTATCAATTTCTTGAATCGATTCGCAGCTAGCGTCAGCCGGATGGTTCCTCATTTGCCTTTGCCTCTGACCTTCCCTGGGCCTTTCCTCATCATTTTCTCATCTTTGAGGAGCGTCACCCCTTTTAGGGCACTTGGCCTCAACTTTCCTAGGCTGTCGATTTTGCCTAAGAGGGGGCATATTTTCTTGTGAACGTCTGTTCCTTTGATTATCTGGTTGGGGTGCAAGGCAATGTCTTTACAGTCGGCTGTGTTGTGGCTGTAAGAGCAGTGAAGGTGCCATAGAGGGATGTTTCACCTTTATTTCTAGGTTCAAAACTTCGCCCCTACCCCTTTCTCTTTGGGCCATTGGTAGTGGAGCCGTTCGTGGGACGTCTCCGTGGCAGGGTTGACCTCTTCAAAGGCCAACGCGGGTACCACATTTAATGTTGTTGCGGCCAGAGTCTGTCCTGAATTGAATGTGGTCGTCAGGCCGTCCTGATGTTCCATCAGGTGTGAGGTGGGACCTCTCCCTCACTGCCTTTGAGGAAGGTGAGAGTCCTCGACTTGCCCCATTATGATGATCTCTCAATTTCTCATTGATGATCTCGCGCCTTATCATTTCTAATAAGGCATCGTCACTAGTCGGATCTTTATTCTGCATGTCCCTCCAAAAGCGATAGTTTATGTCCAACCCCCTCTTAAGGTTGTCAAGGCTTTTCTATCGGTCACTTGCATGAAGTAGATCATTTCATCCGCAAAACAAGATAGAAAGCTTCTCAATGACTCTCATTGTTGCTGTCTCATATCTTGAAGGTACTGTATTGGCCCTTCACCTTCCTTGCTTGTTGCGAAATGTTTGAGGAAAGCATTTTTTAAGTCTAGCCAGCTTCTAATACTTCCTGCCTGAAGGCTGGTATACCATACCTCAACCACCCCACTTAGGGTCAAGTGGAATGCTTTGCATTTCATGGTAGGAGTTGAACCCCTTAAGCTCATGTGATTTTTGAAGTTGTTGAGGTGCTTTGCAGAGTCACATCTTCCATCGTATTAGAGGATTTTTGGGTACGTGAAGTGACTTGGAACATGGGCAACCTTCATTCCCTAAGAGAAGAGCAAATTGTTATCGTCATCATCAGGGTCACGAACCTCTGTGGTTGATCGAAATCTTTATCTCTTCTGACATGAGGCTCCCTAGGTGGTTAGGACGACCCTGCTCGATTCCTAGCATCTTTTGTCCTCCTCTTCACCTATTCCTAGGTAGATTTTGGAGCATGTCTCCATGGACGAATTCGCTTTGCCTTTCAAACTGGGGTCCTTGCGGCCTATTTCTAAGTACAAAGGGAGACTGAGCCTGCCTATTTCTAGGCATTCCTGGGCTTAATCAGTTGAAGACGCTTGCAAATCTGTGAGGCATGTTTTCCATCTCATAATTTTGCTGAAAGTTGAATGGGACCTCGTTAGGTTGGTTAGTGGAGTAGTTGGTGGAAGTAACAACTCCAACCTCTCGTGAGAGGCTTCCTCCGAGGTATATTGTTGATGGGCCATTTGGCTTTGAACTTTCTCTTTGTGATAGTAATTTCCCTGTGGGATTTGGGGAGGATCAGGGAGGCGAGCATTCCCTTGAGCTGCATACGAAGGCATGGGTGTTGTAACACCCTGAAAATTTAGAATAAAATTATTTGTTTTATAAATTTTATTTTTGAAAGTTGAGGGACTAAAATAAAGTAAGTTTTAAATTCTTATGTTTTAAATGTGCCAAATATTTAACTTTTTATAGAGTGGCCAAAAATATATCAACATTTGGCTCATTTTGTAGCTCACATTAAATAGTGTTTATTGGGCTCAAGAAAATGTATGTTCAGATGAGTTAAGCCCAAGATATTTCAATTCAAAGAAGCATGATTAATGTGTATTATTTTATTTTTAAAAATTATCTTTTAAGTTAATTAGTAAAAGAAAATAATATAATATTGCATAATCACGTTTATCTTTTTTTTTAAAAAAAAGGAATTTACCATATCATATTCTATTTAACTGTGCAAGTGTAAATTGTGTATATTCTTCTATTAGCTAAGCATGTTTATCCTTAAATTGAAAGTTTTAGTTGTGGTTGGTCAAAGAATTCTTTAATAGATAAGAGTCCTCAAGTGAATATTATTGGGATACGTTTCTACACTCCTAGCACACTAGGATTCCACTTTTTTCCCTATAAATACCTATGCATGATCACATTATTTTACACACCAAAGCAAGAATAAAGAGTAAAGAAGAAAGAGAAAAGAGAGATTTCTTACTCACGTGAAGGAAAGAAAGAAAGAAGAAAAGTTGGAAAGTTCCGGAACGTGTCATTTTAATTACTTCAGAAGTTTGTTTTTTCAAGGTAGGATATTACGTGCAAGTGGATATGTCTATGCAATATTATAATTATTTTTACATGATTTATTTCACGAAATGCTAATAGACCTACGTGTTTTGATGAAATGAAATGAAATGTGAGATCACCTTCGGGTTTTTCTCAAAATGTTAGAGCTTTCAATTGATCTCCGATTGTTATTGATGAAATGATGGTATGAAATGTTATAGATTTATATTTAAGAAATTATTATATTGTTTAGACGTACGTATCCTACTGTGTTTAAAATACTCACTCCTTCAAAATTTTAACATCTCAGGTTAGATCGGTTCAACGTGGATGGTGGCTGAATGGTGCGCAGATTGCCAAATAAAATATTTTCAAAGGAACCAACAGTAATTTTTCTTTATGTTTAGATATTAGTATTTCTTAGTTTCTATCTGACGCTTTAAGTTTTGATTTAATGTTTTGGATTGATTGAATTTGATGTTATGAAAATTTGAGTTTTATTAAAGTTTATTTAATATTTTCCGCTTTATGTATGATTATGAAATGATATTGGTAACACCTCAATATTTAAATCAATAAAATTTGGGGAGTTACAGTTTGGTATCAAAGCGCGGTTCTACTTTTCTGTAGGGAAAAAAAATGAACAGTACAGACTACTGTTCACGTGAACTATAGTCAGTGAATTTTTTTTAAAAAGGCACCTTTATTTGTCATGAACAGTAACATAGGGTGCTGTTCACGTGAACAGTGGAAATTGATGATTTTTTTTTTTTTTTGTATATGAACAGTAACAATTAAAATGTATATTTTTAGTGATTTGTTTCCTTTGTAATGGGTAAATTTTGGATAATGGTAATATAGAATTTAAAATTTAATGTTCACATGTGAAATTTTTCTTTAGCCCTTGTTGATGTTTAAAATATATATATATACCAAATTGACTACAAAAATTTTTGGAAAGAAAATTGTTTTTAAATTTTCTAATCCTCCTTCTTTTAAAGATATCAATACTTTAAAAGATACTTCTATTTCAAAAATTGTTAACAATATCAATTTCAAGAAAAATCATATCCAATTTCTTCAAGAAGAAATTCGATTTCAAAAAATCGGGGAGAGATTACAAGATTCTTCTATTATACAAAAAATTTCTGATTTTCAAAAGCCCAGGGACAGGGAGATGTGGAAACAAGGAGATGTAAATAGTAAGATTCAAAGTGATTGAAGTAAAAGATAATTTTATTGATATTTGAAAATAGTATTACAAAGATATTGATTCAAACTTGAGATGCAGAGAAAAATAAATACTCTCTATTTTTCACGCTCTGTCTGAAACCTTACAATGATGCCATAAAAAATAGCCAAGGTTTCGGACTTGAAATTAAATTGAAATAAGAATCTTGAAAAGAGAAAGTAAACTTTCACTTTGAAAAAGTAGAATAAAGTAGGCTACTTTTGTCTCCCACTTGTCTACCACTGGAGCAAACTTTTGACCATCTTTTGAGAAAGTAATTGATACTTGATTTCTCTTTTGAATTTTTTGAATTATTCTCCATCCTTCCCGGCTTTTTGAATTGATTATTGTCCTTTGAATGTCGGCAAGGGCGGTAGGAATACTTTGTTTGCTGGCAAACACATTTTGAACATGAAGTTTTTGGCCTGTTGAGAACGGTATCTTGAAAGTTCATCCAAATAACTGTGGCCATGTAGTCATTTGGTATTCAACTCTTGATCAAGGAGGTCGTCAATATCAAACCCATAACAATCGTCTTCGTTGTCATAAGCATGATCTGATACTTCACTTGAAGTAACTGATTTTGATTTCTTTGAAGCTGCTTCTGCTAAATTTGCAGTTTTCTCCGAAATTACTGAAAGTTCTTCTGGAGATTTACATTGATTAAGCATAGCAATTAATCTTGATTTTTCTGTCAAAAAGTCTGCAGATTTTTCTTGTTCTTTCTTTGAAGGTTGACCAATGTTTCTTTGTTCTTGAATCCATTAATCAATTGCTTTTAGGCAACAGTTTGTCTTATGGAATTTTGACCACCATTTGATTTTGAATCGTCGAACAATTCTTTTGACATTAAATTCACTGCCAGGGTCTTGAATCAATTGAAAATCCCAGCAGAAAATCCATGAAACTTTAAGATTGTGGGCGAATTGAAACAAAAGATTTTCTTGAGGCTTCAAAAAGGTTTTTGCCTCTTTTTTGAAGTATTCGAATACTTGAAGAGTAAGACTAGGTGAAATGGTCTCTTCAAGTCCAAAATATTCGAACCATGTTTGAAACCAATTTGGAAAATTATTTGAACAATTCTGGTTAAAAAGAATAAACCAGGAGTGCATTATAGGCCTAAAGTAGAAAACGTTAGACCACACATTAATGTAATCAAAGTAGTTGAAATGAGATTCGATTGAAGCATTTTTTGAGAGATTCATTCGCTTCTCATTCCATGAGTCGGTCCCCCAGTCTTCGTAAGACCAAACCCTTTGAATTGAAATTTTTGAAAAATCAATATGCTCTTTGTTTTGAGTATTTGGAGTGTGAGTAATAATGGCTGATCCAGTTTTGACAAGGATCGTTTCAAAGTACTCACGATATTTTTTGATATGTGTGGGGAAAAATTGAAATTTTTCTGGAAAGATATCTTGAAGACATTCATCAAAACCAGTGTAACGATGAATCCATGAAGTTTCCATTTCACAAATTGATAAATATCGTTTTTTTGTGAAATATGAAAAGGTTCTTTGAGAAGGGTTGATTTCTGGAAGTCTTCCAGTTCCTGTTTGAAGAGCTTATCTGAAATTTGAAGGTGTTTGAGCTTTTCTTTGTGCTGGAGGGGTAGGAATTTTTGAAGCAAGGGTTGTTTTTTGAGGATTTTGAGATGATGATCCTTGAGAAAGAAAATCATCTATTGAAGGTGCAGGATTTTGAGGGTTGTTTGAAGTTTTCTTCTTGTTCTTCTGCTTGACAGTTACAAAAGAACTCATTTTTTCTCACTCTCTCTTTCTTTTTGAAGAAATTCTCTCGTAAGGAAATCTGTAAGAAAGTTTGAGGATCCTTGTATAAAAAGTATTTGAAAATCAAAACAAGACAAAATTGCTTGCCATCTTGCAAAGATTTGTTTTGAGACAAGATTTTTCACATCTTTTTGTAAAACATCTTTTGAAGCTTTACAGTCTGTTTTGAGAATAAAATTTTTATTGATCAAATCATCTTGAAATTTTGATATGACTAGCACGATAGCTAAAATCTCCTTTTTGATAGTGGAGTAATTCTTTTGAGGACCTGACCAGACTCATGAGTGAAATCTGACCAACTGTTCTTGGCTTATTTGGGAAGAAACCTGTTTGAGGACCCCCACCATACCCTATGTCTGACGCATCCGTCTCAACAATAATGTATGCATTTGGGTCAAGAATTGAAAGGCAATGAATGCTTTTGATGGCCTTTTTGACTTGTTGGACTGCAAGGGTACACTCGTGACTCCATGGGTCAGGGTGCTTTTTCAGTCTTTTGAATAAAGGGCACATATGATTCTTATCTCTTTGACAAAATCTCCTACGTAATTGACGCAACCTAAAAATCTTTGAAGACTGTTTTTTGTCTAAAATTTCATAAGGAAATTTGCAAGTGAAATTTAGACTTCTTTGAATTGGTGTAAGTTTTCCTAATTGAATGTTATGACTAAGGAACCTTATCTTTGTTTGACACAAAACAATTTTCTTAGCTGACACAGCTAAACCATTTTGTTTAATGACATGAATGAATGTATGCAAATGTTTGAAATGTTTTTCAATACTTTCAAAGAAGATTAAAACATCATCAATGTAAGTAATGATAAAATCTTGAAACGGATTGAAAATATCATTCATAATTTTTTGAAATTCAGAAGGAGCATTTTTTAGACCAAAAGGCATGACATTCCATTCGTATTGTCCGAAAGGAACATTGAAAGCAGTTTTGTACTTATCTTCTTCTTTAATTTGTATTTGCCAGAAACCTGACTTTAAATCAAATTTGGAGAAGATAATAGCTTTGAATAATCGATTCAGAAGATCTTTCTTCTGAGGAATTGGATAACGAATCCATTGAAGAGATGAATTGAGTGGTTTGTAATTGATAACAAGTCGAGGAACTCCTCGTTCAATCTCAGCAGAATTATTGACATAAAAAGCAGAACAGCTCCAAGGCGATTTGCTTGGTCTGATTAGCTTCTTATCAAGAAGATCTTGTATTTCAATCATACAATAATCGAGTAATCTTTGTTCATTTGAATAGGACGAGATTTTGTTGGAATATTTGATTCTTGAAAATCTGGAGTATATAGAAGGGAAACAATATGTTTTTTTCTATCCCAAAATGCATTTGGTATAGTTGAACATATTTCTTTTTCAATTTGTTTTTGAAAATCAGAAATTTTTTGTATAATAGAAGAATCTTTTAATCTCTCCCCGAATTTTTGAAATCGAATTTCTTCTTGAAGAAATTGGATATGATTTTTCTTGAAATTGATATTGTTAACAATTTTTGAAATAGAAGCATCTTTTAAAGTATTGATATCTTTAAAAGAATGAGGATTAGAAAATTTAAAAACAATTTTCTTTCCAAAAATTTTTGTAGTCAATCCTTTAGCATCAGTTGTAAAAGGATAAATTTGAACCAAAAATGGAGTACCAAGAATAATTTCTTGATCGAGATCTTTGACAAGATAAAAAATATTTTTGAAACAAATATCTGAATGACAGACATGAGCTTTTGAAAGTTTGTATTGAATATCAAGCTTTTTACCACTGGCTCCGTAGAGTCGTTTAGTGGTTTTTTCAAAATATTTTGTGGGAATAAGACCTTCCCTAATGCAATTTTGATCAGCACCTGAATCAATTAAGACTCGATGATGAATTTTGAATTCTTTGTTAATTACAATAGTCATATTGTAATACCATTTTTGAAGTTGAATTCTGGAAATAACATTGACCTTTTCTTCTTCAGTGAGGGGATGAAAAGATTTGTGAGATGATTTGCTAGATTTCGAGGAATGACAAGATCTAGAACTTGAAGAATGTTTGGATTTGGAAGTTTGACGAGAAATATGAGAAGTATCGCTGTTTGAAGATGATTCAATAGAATTATCCTTTTCAAGTTTGTCAACCTGAAGATGGACAACTTCCATTTTAACATCACGAACCTGTTTTTCAAGGTTGGAAATTTGAGATTTCATGACATTAACTTCTGCACAGAGATCAGAAGTAGATATCACAGATTTCTCTTTTTGAAAACGATTAAGAACATCTTGAAGATTGAATGCTTCAGGAGTAGATGTTGAAGGTAAAAGTGAATTGAATTTGTTTTTCAATTTTTGATCAGGAATCTGATCAATAATCTCTTTGATAAGTTCTTCTTCTTTAGTAAAGACATTTATAATCTTGCAACCACAAATTTCTTTACTTTGAGAAGAGGATGAAGATGATTTCGAACTTTTATCAGAATCGGAAGATTCTTGATTATGATAAATTTGTTCAAAATCAGAATTTGAAGAATCTGATTCAGAATTGACCAGATTGAGTAATGCAAGCTTAGTTTCTTCATCACATTGAAGATTACTAATTTTACTCTTGAGAGGACATTTATTTGAATAATGACCGGATTTGTTACATTTCCAGCACGTAACATTGGAGGTTCTTTTTCTAAAATCTTTCTTCTTAGAAAAAGGATTTGAAAATGATTTTTGAAATTCTTTCTTTCTGAAAGAAGATTTTGAAAAATGAGGTTTTCTTTGAAAAGAAGAGTTTGGTTTTGGTTTTGATCTTGAAGGAGGAATGATTTTTTCAAATCCATATTGTTCGTAGAATGATCCAAGTTCTTTACGATATTGGGATTTTTCTGATTTGAGTTTGGCTTTGAGCTTGAGATCATTGCAGAGTGATAATCCTTCTTGATTAACAAAACTTATGATTTCACCATAAGTAAGTTCATTGAAGGTGATTGATTGTTATTGAAAATGTTGTTTGATAGCATTCCTTACTCTTTCTGCAAAGAGTTTAGGAAGACCGGAAATAAACTTTTCTTTCCAGTATGTTTGATCGCAATCACGTCTAACAAAGACACGAGTGAGGAACATGTCTTTATACCAACGAAAATCTTGAAGAGTTGGACAGTTGAGATTCATCAAACTTTGAGAGTATCTCTCTTGAACGTCTGTAGGAATTCCAATGAAATGTTTGATAATACTAAAAACCATATGAGCAAAGCTATCATTGCTTCCATCATGAGGTTTCACAGCATTAGCAATTTCAGTTCTATCTTCCTCTTGAAGATAGTTGAACCGCCAGCTTTTTAGTTGCCCTGCAAAGCCGTAGATGATATTGTTTGTTGCCATGTGACTATCAATTCCTTTACATAAATAGGCATTAAAACAAATACCCATTTTTTCAAGTAATTGAAGAATTTGATATTCTGATAATCCATCGATGCTCCATTCAACGATAGCATTACCATCATAAGAGAATGATTTTTTGATATTTTCTTCAAAAAGAAGATCAGGAGGAGTTGGACGAGGATAATATGTTGGAAGATTGGGTTTTTGAAATCTTTGTCTATGAAGCTTATTGATTTGCAAATCAGTTTCTTCTTGAAATTGAGATTCAATATCATTGATAGCAGATTCAATGGTATTAATATTTTTTGGAGTAGTTGAAAGTTTTGCAAATTGAGAAGCAAGTTCTTTGAGAACATTTTCTTGAGTATTGAGCTTCGGAGGAGGAGGAATATCATGAAAATGATAAATAGAAGAAGCAGAAAAATCAATTTTCTTCTTTTTTTCCCTTATCAGAAGTTTGAGCTTCAGATTCAGAATTTATTTCAATTTTGTCGAGTTGAGAACAAATAGATTGAAGAACGATATTTGAATAATTGTTTTGAGATAAAACATTTTTGATATCCTTAGCGATAGCCATAGTATCGTCAGGTCTTTCAATCTTTTTGAAAGGAGAAGCAACTATGTTAGTATTGCCATGTTGAATTGCAATTTCTTGCAAAGGAGGATGAACTGACTGGAAGGTTTTTCCATCTGGAGTATTCCAAGTTTTTTTTGAAGACGAATGAGTTTGAATAGTTTGTGTTTTCTTTGAAAAGGAAATCTTTTTTGGAGATTTTTTGAAAACCTTGAAATAAGTCCATTCAAAGAAACTTTTATCTTTTTGGGATTCAAAGAATTCATCCCAATATAACTCAATTTGATCTTTTGAAAAGGATTTTTTGATCAAATGACGGAATTTTTTGACTTCAGGAGTTTGATCAGTCTTGAATTCATTTCTTCTATCAATTTTTGAAGAAATAACATTACATTGACGATCAAGTCTGTCAGATTGAGGAGGAATCATGTCTGAAAGAGTTGGAGAAGCTGGAGGTTCTACTACTTCTTCTTCTTTCTCCGATTCATTTTGATAAAAAGATTTTGGAATTTTTGGATTAAAATTAACACCTTTGAGTGAAGATACTGAAGATCTTGCTGCTTGAAAAGAACTTTCTCTAGATCTACAGATCTATAGGAAGAAGATCTTTGAAGAATATTTGAAGATGATGGTCTATTAAAGATAACTCTAATATTACCATCAGGCAAATACATGATTTGTTCAGGAATTTTCTTGACAGGTGGAGGGATTGGGTTTTGAACATTATCAAAATCCCAAGCAAGAAATCTTTCTTGAAGATTCCAAGGAATTCTCTTTGGAATAGAAATGTTTGAATGAAGAGGATTGACCTCAACTAAAAGACTCTCATCTTTTGGAGATGTTCATAGAGCTCTTATGTTGAGTTGAGTGTTCAAGTGCTTGTAATATACTCTGTATATTAAAGCAAAGGTTCTTGAAGTATCATCAATTTCGAAGTTTTTTGTTTGAATACGAAGATTGAGAGTATTCAAGATAGCTCCATCTTGAAGACTAACAGCAAAATTTGGATAACAGTTTGAAAATATTGGACCACTTTCGAGATTTGACTCGAGCATGGAAAGTAATGAATGTTCAAACCTTAAGAGTCTTTTGTCTCTTAAAACAATTAGAATTGGAATATCAAGACCAAGTCGAAACAATGGCTTGACACCAATTTGAACAAGTCCAATATGAAGATATTGAAATTTCTTGCGATGAACTTGAATAGATTCTTTTGAAAGTAAATTGATTGAAATAATCTGTTCCTTAATAGAAATAGTTTGCTCCAAAATTTTGATAACATAATTTTGAGTAAAATCAAATTTTCCTATTTCATAGATAGAACTCTTGTCTACCTTTGGAATAGTCCAATTTTGAAGAGTTTGCTCAATTTTTGCAATTTGAATTTCTTTTGAATTGAAATAATTTGAAACAGTTTTTTTGATCAATTTCTTCTTTATCAAAAAATTTTGACATACTTGAATCTTTTGAACTAGAACTACCATCTTTTGAACCACTACCTTTACTAAACCAGTTAGACATGAAAGACATAATTGAATGATGTTATGAAAACAGTAATCTTACCACTGTAGACACAATGCTACAGGAAATACAGATGCTTGACCAAAGCCTACAAACGGGACCACCCTAAACGCCTACCCTGGCAAACACGGGCTGACCAACGTCTATTCAGCAGACATCCATGACTATACAACAGTATGACCTTCGACACTGTAAGGACAATAGTTTGATGTAGTTTTCTCACAAACTCTCTTATGGCTCTGATACCAAAATAGGCCCAGGGACAGGGAGATGTGGAAACAAGGAGATGTAAATAGTAAGATTCAAAGTGATTGAAGTAAAAGATAATTTTATTGATATTTGAAAATAGTATTACAAAGATATTGATTCAAACTTGAGATGCAGAGAAAAATAAATACTCTCTATTTTTCACGCTCTGTCTGAAACCTTACAATGATGCCATAAAAAATAGCCAAGGTTTCGGACTTGAAATTAAATTGAAATAAGAATCTTGAAAAGAGAAAGTAAACTTTCACTTTGAAAAAGTAGAATAAAGTAGGCTACTTTTGTCTCCCACTTGAGCAAACTTTTGACCATCTTTTGATAAAGTAATTGATACTTGATTTCTCTTTTGAATTTTTTGCATTTTGGGATAGAAAAAAACATATTGTTTCCCTTCCATATACTCCAGATTTTCAAGAATCAAATATTCCAACAAAATCTCGTCCTATTCAAATGAACAAAGCAAATCGCCTTGGAGCTGTTCTGCTTTTTATGTCAATAATTCTGCTCAGATTGAACGAGGAGTTCCTCGACTCGTTATCACTTTCAAACCACTCAATTCATCTCTTTAATGGATTCGTTATCCAATTCCTCAGAAGAAAGAACTTCTGAATCGATTATTCAAAGTTATTATCTTTTCCAAATTTGATTTAAAGTCAGGTTTTTGGCAAATACAAATTAAAGAAGAAGATAAGTACAAAACTGCTTTCAATGTTCATTTCGGACAATACGAATGGAATGTCATGCCTTTTGGTCTCAAAAATGCTCCTTCTGAATTTTTAAAAATTATGAATGATATTTTCAATCCGTTTCAAGATTTTATATATATATATATATATGTATATATGTATATGTATTTTTTTTTTAAAGAGATTGCAAGTTCGATTTATTGTCATAGTTTTGTTAATTTGTATAATTGCAAAGTTAAAAAGTTTTGTCAAAAAGACCTAAACTGTCTAACAAGAGTTTGGGATTTAAGCGGTACATTGTGACTCCCCCTCATCTAGAAGCCTTTTGATTCGCGTTATTCAAATTAACAAGATGAAATACAATATTTCAAAACTTAAAAAAAAAAAAAAAAAATTTAGAAATTTCTATTTTGAGAAAATCTTATTTTTAGAAGTTAAAAATAAAAAAAGGGGGCAGTATTTTTCAAAAATTGTAGTAGTTGATGTAAAGTTTTAATTATAAAGAATCATTGGCACATGACGATCACCATTCGACCACTCTCCAATTGTTCCCAGGTAAGAAATGAAATATTTTTGTATGATTATGAGTCATTTTGCTACTATGAAATTTATAAGTATGCTTACCTTGTTTGACTTATTAGTTGAATTTTTTTTGTTATGCAATGAAGTAAATTGCCACATCAAAGATTTAACATAATTGAAATTATACTTGTCACATGATTAGGACTGAGAAAGTAATTAGGATGACTGATCATAGCCCCACATACCTACAACGTGCTCAAATTGCTATCGAGAGATGTTGACCTATGGTTGATCATGATCTTAATGTTTTGATTATAACAAACAAGTCCATCTTATTTACTAACAAATTGAATTGAGTGTTTAAGCTTTCAAAGTTATAAAAATTATTATTCACACTCAAATGAAGTACAAGTAAAGGTTAAACGAGCATTGAAGATAATTCATTCGAGACAATAGTGATTTGCATGCCACAATCAAATTGGAACTTAACAGAATTCCAAATCAAGATATAAGTCAAAGAGAGGCTCGAAGAGATCAAGAACATTGAAGATAGAGTTATTTATCGAACCTCGTTTATATATGTAAAGGTATAATTCGTCAATGTTTAGCAAGTGCATAAGCTCAAATATTTCTCATAAATTCATTATCAAAAACCTTGAAAAATCATTTTCAAATGTCCCTCAAAAGATCACACTTCAACTTTCAATCAAAAGGTTATACTCCGATTTTTAATCTCATATTGGGACAGATTTTTGACATGGAAGATGATCTAATTTGAAGATGATATCTGAATTAAAGTTGTAGATCTTTGAGTTAGCTTTCCAACCCGTTTTAAATCACCTTAATCGGATATCGGGAGGAAAAGATATGAGTAAAATACTGAAAGCTGTCTGGCTAGACTGTCGTACCGGACGTCCGATACGATTTTACCGGACGTCCGGTAAAATCGATTTTTGGCCAAACGGTCATATTTTCAACGGTCTGATTTCTAACAAAAAATAACGGCTACTTGACCGTCCGGTACTATACCGGACATCCGGTAGATCCGTCCGGTTGGACAGATTTTTTTGACAGTTTTTGTCTATAAATACCAACTCTCTTTCCATTCAATTTGAACACTTATTAGAGATATTTTGAGGGAGTTTTTTGTTGAAAATCTATTGAGCTTACATTGATTTATCTTTCACTTCATCTATTACAAGAATTTCTTGATTGATCCAAAACTTGATTTATCCATTTCATCAAGAAATCAACTTTGCAAGAAAACTTTAGAACTCATCTATTTTCTATCTTGATAAAGGTTTTCTTTGCCAACACTTATTGAAGTGTAAATCTCTCTTTATACTTAACTTGTTATTATTTGTTAAGAGAGATTAATTGGTTGAAAACTTTGATATATTGAGCCAAACTATTTCATTATCATTCATTCATCAAAGTTTTCTAACATAACACTCGAGCTTTATCATTTGCTATCTGTTGAAGTGTTTGCCTTCTTCTCTTCTTGTTCACAACTTTGGATTTATCATTCATTAAGAAGAGAATATTTCAATTGTAAAATTCATTTGAATTGTGGGTCGTGTTGAAATCCCTTAAAGATCAACATTGTAAAGGATTGGTGCACCTTGTTGTAAGTCACCGTGTGGGTCATATTGATGTCCCGTAAAGCTCAATAGTATGGGTCGTGTTGAGGTCCCGGAAAGCTCAACATTGTAAATGATCGATATTCCTTGTTGTAAGTTACCATTATAGTAAAATTGGTCTTGCTCGTGACGAAGAGCTTGGTAACGGGGGACGTAGATCATTGCATTGGATCGAACCTCCATAACATATCGTTTGCACTCTCTATCCCTTTTACTTATCGCTTTTATATTTGTGCTTATTATTTGAATTAATCTATTTAGCTTTTACTTGGTTGAATTTAGATTAATTCTTCGAAAAAGTTTCAAAAACCAATTCACCCCCCTTTTGGTTAGTTATTCTTAGGCTAACAAGAGATACATAGATTACGAAGTAAAATGGGAGCGAACATTTGTTGAACATGATGAAGACTTCCTTCTTAAGTGGGAGCAGGCAAGATCGTACGGATATAATGAGGGGACAATCCTCTCAATATATCATCTTATACCCACCATGCGTCCTCAATGGAGAAACGTGGCTTACTTCGTGAGAGATATGGATTATGGTCTGTATTTGGAAGAAGATTGGGACATGATTGATTTTAAAGGATACTGTGAGGACATCATAATCTTGTGGAACCACAGACACCAAGAGCTAGCACTAGAACCTGAGCCTGAGCCAGAACCCGAAGAGGACCCAGAGGAAGAGCCTGAAGAAGACCCGGAGGAGGACCCTGAAGAAGACCCTGAGGAGGACCCTGAAGAAGACTCAGAAGAGGAAGTGGAGCCGGAAGACCCTATCATCGATTTGGTTATAGATTCTGAGCCCAAGTCATGCATTACTTCGGATGACGAGACCCCATAAAAAGTTTGTAAAGAGGAGTGAATTAAATTAAATGGGACACATTGGTAATTTCAATCATCTTAGTCAAACATTGTGGCTCTGCTTCACTGACATGGTACTGTATATAACGACATGATTTCTTCTAAAAATTAGATACAAATGCCTCCCAAACAGGCTCTAAGAAGAAGATTACGAATCCAACACAAAATCCCCAAAACCCCTACACAAATCTAACTGCAGATCCACTTTACAATCACTCCACAGACAAACCCACAACCAAATCTTCCATACACCACCTCCATTTGAATGGAGTTCCCTGATTTCAGCTTCCATTCCTGTCTCAGTTGTAGAAAACCAGGTATTAGCTCCATTGATCTCTCACACATTGGGAGGAACACACCAAAAAAAGAAAGAATAGCTTTGCAGAATCATTCCGCGTGGTCAGGTAAGAAATCGTTTACCTAAACTCAGATTAGTCCACGAAGTCTTTATCTCAACAAGGGTTCCGCATGTGCAAACTCGCATCTCCATTTCTTCTACTCTTAATTTAGTATGTTGTGTAAGATTGATAAATTGACAATTTATTATAGGATAGAAGTCTAGTACATCGGAGAGAAATAAAAAATAACTTATTTGGAGTTTAGTGTTTAAGTGATCAGACGATTTTATCCCTCCTATTTTGGTAGGAAGTTTTCAATTTTTATTTTGGTGGTCAACTGACGGCCTTTTGGATGGAAATCATCTGAAAAGGCATCATCTGCAATAAATAAAAGGTTCAGGGAAAGTCTATTAGTATTTTAAAGGTTTGGGTCTTTAGCTGCAATTTTCCCTAAAATATATCAACAAGGCTCTCATCGACGGCCAACATTTCTTGACGTTAGATCAACGGTGGATATTCATTGATATCATTCTTTATAGACACCGTCGTCGTATAAACCCTAAAATCCATTCTCTTCTCCCGATAAACCCTCGTATACTCTCTAGGGTTTTAGATTCAGCCCATCAAAAGGTTAGATTTTCCCTAATTCTTCTTGATTATTACTATGATATTCAAATTTCATTTTTTTTATGAGTTTGGATTTGTTCTATTTGGTGGTTTTTCGGTGGCTATTGTCGGTTTGATTAGTGGTGATTAATCTTAATGTTTACATTTTTGGTAAGAAATGGGTCTGTTGATATCTGAGAAAGAAAGAAAATTTTATATATATATTCTGGTACATATGTGCATGATTTTGTGATATTGGTGTGATTATATCATATATTTTCTTTTAACTGAGAATTTGTGAAACTTTTATGAGCAACGGATATGGTTTTTACGGCCTTGTAATATGGAAATTTGAAAATAAGGTAGATTTTCTATGTACGCGTTTGCGCGAGTAACGGGGTATTGTGCAAGAAATTAGTACGTGCAGTTGAAAATATTTATGTGAACAATCTTCTTCTTTTAAAATTAAAAATAAAAGAATCCTCTTTCGAGGAATTATATGTCAATAAGGTGAAAAAAAATTCTCCAATAAATGTTCATATGTAGATTTGAGTCTGGTTGTTAATGTAAATAATCGTGCTCTTCTTGCTTTATTCCTAATCTTCATGGTAGTTGATTCTTTTAGTAGGACAGAACTGACATAGTTTTTGTTCCTGAGAATTCTGAATCTAAAGCAGGTCGGAGAGGTTCTCTGTATATTGGATTTCTTAGGCAATGTTAACATCCGTCCCATGTTTTAGGTCAGAGCAATGGCCTTCTTTCGAAAAGCTGGTAATATACTAAGCCGAACTGTGAGTAATCACATCAGTCAGGAAATCTCAACATCCAAACCCTCCATCTTTCAAGCAATAAGATGCATGTCAACCTCAAAACTCTTTATTGGAGGTATAATATTCTGTTTGTATTTCTTATTTTTTAAAATATAGTTGAGCATATTTTTTTGGACATCAGATTAGTATTAACATTCTGCGATTTTGTGGTTTTTACAGGACTCTCATACAGCACAGATGACTCAGGTCTGAGAGAGGCTTTCAGTAAATATGGAGAAGTTGCCGACGGTACTTTAAGCATACCCAGCTTGTTATTGATGATGGTGTGATAGTTTGACATAATTTGTGCCACGGGTTATTGCAGACAATTTATTAAAAGAATAATTGAACCTACTTAATTTTTCATGCTGTGTACTTGCTTGTCTTTTGGATGGATAATTAATTGAAATGCAAGCACTGTATAATCTTCGAACAAAGTTAAACAGTTCTCATAAAGGTTTATTGTTGAGATGTATATTTACATTGTGCTTTTTGTTTGTTCGTAGTCTTGAATATTGCATATTTTCCTGTATATGATAATTTAATGAAATATATATACCGTAAAATCACTGTTTTACAAAAGACTGTAAAGACTGAACTTGTAATGATGCTGAGTGGACTTCTTAAGTGTTTATACAATCCAATTTATTTTTGTGGGACTTGTATATGTTGGTATTTTCCTTGAATTCTACTAGTTGTTACACGTTTAGGTGTTTTTCCTTGTTTTTAGGTGATCATTTTATTTCTTTGAACGGTTAAGTTTAGTGAATTACAGTTTCTAATCGCTTCATACAAGTTTTTTGACATTGGCACAGCCGCACGGGCAGGAAATTATTCTCAGGCTTTTGTAAAAGAAAAGGCAACAGTGTTGCTTATGGAACTAGATTGTGGGACTGAATTGTGATTTTTTTTTTTTGTTGCAGCAATTATTCTAAATGAGTCGGAGAATCTTTAAAATATCTTTCTCTTGTTTACTGGCCAATCATTTATCTGGGATTGATTATTTTGCCATTACATTGTTTTGGGAGTAAAGTAGAATAGCAAGTCAAAAAACCTCCTTCAAATAATGCTGAGTGCTGACAAACCTGATATTTCTTGTAGCAAGGGTGATTGTTGATCGTGATACTGGCAGATCTCGAGGATTTGGCTTTGTTACATTTTCTACTGTTGAGGATGCATCTTCTGCCATCCAGGCCTTGGATCAACAGGTATCGAACGTTGTATGCTAGATGTTCTTGTGGATTTGGCTTTATTTTTGTTTGGTCATACATTTTGATTAATATTTTATTGCGACATTCCTTTAGGATCTTCATGGTCGTAGAGTAAGGGTGGCTTATGCAAATGAAAGGACTCGTGGTTATGGAGGTGGTGGAGGCTTCGGCAGTGGCGGCTATGGTGGGAATTATGGTAATGATGGTGGCTTTGGAGGGAACTATGGTAGTGGTGGTGGTGGTGGTGGATATGGAGGGAACTATGGAAGTGGTGGTGGTGGATATGGAGGGAACTATGGAAGTGGTGGTGGCGGCTACGGTGGGAACTTTGGTAGTGGCGGCAGCGGTGGAGCCGGTTATGGGGGCAATTTCGACAATGCTGCAGGTGGTGAAGATGGCTACACTGGTGGTGGCGCAGTAGGTGGTGGTGGCGCAGTAGGTGGTAGTGGCGGCAGCTATGCAAGCAATACTAGTTATGGTGGCGGGAATCTACCTGGCAGTGATGGTCAGAATTTTGGTGTTGCTGGAGGTGGTGGGGGCAGTGACAACCTTTTCACTGACAATAACGTGGGTACTGACAGCAATTTTGTAAGCAGCGAAGTGGGTCAGTTCAAGTTTGATGCCGAAGAAAGCAGAAACACAGAAGGTGCAGCTGACAGTTATAGCCAAGGTGAGCCCGTGGAAGGAAACTACAGAGATGACGATGATACCCCTAATAATTTTGCTGATAGAAGGGGCTAGTTTGGGTGCTCTGGGTAATTGCATCCAGACTAATGCATTTGATATGAGAAATGGATGTTCTACTATTTTGTGACTATTTTGTTTATCGATTGAAGCCCCTCTGAACTGTATGGATTCTTTGATTGCTTTACGGGAAACATAATGCATGTTTATTGTGGTGTTTCAGAACATATTTTTGTGTGTGCATTTATGTAATCTGTTGTTTGTCACTTATATTGTCCATCAAAGGCTTTTTCTAAGGCATTTGTGGAAATGAGCGAGAATTTGACCCTACCAAAGGCATTTGTAAAATATCTTTCATTGCCGTAGAGAATCATATTTTCTGGTCATTGATTTTATGCTGTATTGTGCCCACCTTATGTCTAAACTAGTGGTGGGATGTCATTGTCTCGTGAGGTTGCACCTAAATTGTAGGGGATGTCATTCTCAAGTGAGGTTGCACCTAAATTGTAGCCTAAAATCTTCTTGTCTGTCCACCAATCTTCGAACATTTGGAATCAAGTTAAAATGGAGATCTTGAGCATGGATTATGTTGACCCAAAAAAATGAACTCAACAGATGTTGGGCCCACTCTGTTACGTCAAGTACGGATTCAGCACGTTTTTACCGAGATAGGAACGGTTATCCAACTGTAGTGAACGTGAGAGGCACTTTTCGGTAAGAGACAAAAATGTTAAAGATTCCGATGATATGATTAGATGACAATCACACTATCAATGATCTTCTTTGAACAAAATAATAATGAAATATGTGGAATGATAGATATGATGAGTAGATGAGTTCTCTCCTTTTCAATAAGGGTTCAAGTGTTTGTATGAATATGTGTTTTTCTATTCTCTGCATCAATCAATCGTCCCATTTTTCTATACAGAGAGTCGCTATTTATACTGTTCTACTCGAAGTGATGATCGTCGGATCAAGTTCACGTGGCGACATCCTCTAATTCGAAGTTTCACATCACTATCCACTCATTACATTTAATGTTTGACTAAAGGTCAGTCGTTCTAGTAGTTGGCTGACATTGATTAAAACTATGACACTTTATTGCAGAGTTTCATCAATCAATCCAAAAAAATCTCCGAATCTGTTGTGAGGCAACGTCAATTTCATGAGTTTCGGACGAGCCTGAAAGAACCTCGGATTGGGTTGTGCCTCGTCTTTGAGGAGGTGCTTAAGGTCGAGACTTGTTTTATGTGACAACTTCTGATGCTGGGTTAAGGACCTCGATCTATTTCCTTATTGGTACTTCTGACCTGTTGGCCCTCCTCTTGACCTCTCGTTGACTGTTCTGCCTACGTAGCGTGCCACGTGGGTTCTCCTCTTTAGACCTCGAAATCGAGGGGAAACAGATTACATATGCATTTTGTTTGCCTGATGGCTTGGCATAGAGCAATTTTAGCAATTGTATCGGTTGCTAATCTATGGAACCATGATCCATTTTACTGATTGCCTATTTGTCCATCTACAATGCGCATTTTTCTCTACCAAGATGGTAGAATGGAACAGTTTTTTGGCTCCTTGAAAAGGAAACGTGGGCAGGGCTGAGCTCAGCAGGGCTGAGCTCAGCAGGGCGTTCAAGAATAGGGTAGCTGAAAAATGTAGGTACATCTAGAAGTAGCTTCTTGGAAGGTCCGTCCTTTTCATCGACTTAAGATGGTAAATAAGGGTCTTAATTGCTAAAGAAAGACATGCGGTTATTAGTTATTAGGAAGAATATAAATCTTGCTCAAAAACACTTTGAGAAAAATAAGGCAAGAAATTCTACCCAAATCTATAACAGGCAAATTCTCTCTTTTCTTTTCTTATTTCAATGTCATTCATCAGTTGAAAACAATGCTCTTTGAGCGTTTAAAATTACAGGAGAGCCTTTCCTAGCTTTTTCTACAATTTGCATTATCAACAGCTTCTCTATCTCTTCCTCACTGTCGCCATTCTCATTTGTGCTGCAACATATGACGTCATTTTGATAATTCGATAACAATGGTGGGCTTCCATGAACAAATGAATGTTGAGTGTAATGATTTGAGCCCCCATTAAGAACCTGCTGCCCTTCCTGAAAGAATTCTTGATCATTGCTCTCCTCGAGTCCATATGGTGTGTCCTCTTCATCCGACTCAGTTACTTTTGCAAACTCATCATAAGCCTCATTGTATGCAGCTAGAGCTTCCCCTGATAAATTGATGATCACAGGCTCATCTGTGAATACGTCTTCATAAGATCCTGCTCCATTGTTTGAAGACTTGCTCCAATAAGACATATGCTTGGATTCCGCAGATTTGATCTTCCTCTGACTGTTCTCAAGTGCAGTCTCGAGCTCCTTGACTCGTTCTTCTAGTTGGGACTGAATGACTTCATGTAACCGTAAACTCAGCTCTCTTGGGGAGACTGCATAATGGACTGAGCATGGGGTTGAGCAACCAGTTCCATCCCGATCAACATAAGGTTTATCAAACAAGTTGGTTCTGAACTCCCCCTCTGCAACATCCGCTATGAAATCTTTGTCAACCTGAAATGTGATTTAACCAGGGAAAATAAAATCATGAAACGTTTACGTTACTATATTTTCCATCAAATAATATGGCACCAAACTGTATCCAACAAAGGTCAACTACAGAAACATGAAATAAAGAGATTCAACTTTCATGGTCAAATAGGGACTAATGCGTGTCGTAACATTGACAGCAGCCAAATGTTATCACATGTAAGCACATGCTTTCCTTCTTTTCATCAAAATTCATAATATATCTTTTATACAAGTCGAGACAAATATAGATCATTTCAGTAAGGAGTGTGCAAAGACTGTGACCCGAAGTAGACATAAGCATGTATTTTGAAAATAAAACCAATAAAACTTAACCATAGGTTGCAAAATCAAACAATCTTCACTTCCAAACTACCATGCAGAAAGAACGAGAAAACGGCCATCTTTACAGAGCACTTCTGTGACACTAAGGAATAAATGGAGAACCCAGAGAAGCTTTAGCTTAATACTTGCATCAACCCCATTCCCGATTCCCCACCCACAAATAAAAAAGAAAGGAAAGAAACAAAAACTCCACAAGCAGCGCGTGGAGTTTACAATGTCAACTATACACTTCAATACAACAAGCAATCCATTTAATCCTCCTCCAGGCACAAAACTCAATGTGTGTGACGTTGTAAGAACCTAAATTCAAGAATGTAGACATTCTCACCAAAAACTAAACCTTAAGAAACTAAATTGAAGGAAACACATTTTCTTGAATTCACAAGCAAGCGCACACAAAATATTTAAATAATAGTAATAAAAGTAAAAGGGGAAAACTTAAGAGAATTCAGAAGAAAATATGAATTGAGCAATGAGATACAATTATAAATGCATGTGTCCCTATTAACAAATGCTCACATGAAAATGCAACCATAAGTGATCCAATCAATATTTGACAAGATAAGACCACAATGGGTAAATATATGGATTACTTAGTTGGAGAATGTTTTAGCAGCAATAAACATCAAGAAAGCCTCAAGTTTGATTTTAGCCCAACATTCTGCAAGTGATGGCTATTTTACAGAAAGGGAAAAGGCAATCTTACAATCGAGACAAGAAAGAAATAAATCTAGAACATTAAAAAAGGAATAGGAAAAATTACAAAAGAATCCCTCTGAATCCTTAGGTGCCTGGTTTACACACGGTTATAGCAAAGCTAATCGATCGCATTAAATTACTTTCAGGAAGCATCAACAGATTAACAATGTAACATGCAATCATCACTAGCCCAATGGTAATTGCTGGATGCTGAAAGCCAAAGGCATGTGATCATATCACCAAGGCTTTCAAATCATATGCATTTACACGAGGAAGGTAATGCACATGCAAACATAAGATGGTACGTAACGTGCTCACCTCAGCTAATATAGATATTTTCTTTTCCAACTTAGATGAACTCAAGTTCAATTCCAACCTCTCCAGCTCAGCTTCAAGCTCAGCTTCAATGTTACTCAAAGATATGTCCTCCACCTTCTTGTCATCATGTTCTTCACGACGATACTCTGTTGAATTGTCCAATTTCTGTTCAGGGGAAAATGCATGCACAGTCTCTTTGTAGTAAGACTCACGGTTTATATCCTGTGATTCATAATTTTCTGCAGCAAGCTCTTTCATAGTCAATGAATCTTTCATCTCAAGTTCTTCCTGCAGATCTTGTACCAGGTTCTCAGTCTGCCTTAACAAGGTATTCAGTTTTTCTATTTCCCTTTTATGGGCCAAGAAAGAAGATATTATGCCAATAGAGAATCCAAGATAGATATCAAGAGCTCCACCAGATGACCCTAATCAAAGGGAAGATGTTAGGCAAGAAACATTTTAGCAGCATGATAAGCAAGCAAGTCTAATTTACCAACCTGTCAGAGCACACAATGGCAAAAGCAAAAAGTTTCCAGAAGAAAAAAATAAAAATGGTAACAGTAGTGTTAAGATATCTTCAATTACAGAAATCAAAAACACACCCGACAAAATAAGTAGTCCATCTAACAGCACCCGACACAAAATTAATAGGCCATCAGACGAGCCATTTGACAGAACTCTCTTCCTTTAATATTTTTGCGATTCAGCAATTACGTCCCTTTCAAACCAAATCACGTTTGGAAAAGTTCTGGCCACCAAGCAGTGGTTAATAAAAGAAAATCCACATTTAATCTGGACTCTTAAACCTTACATAAAGAGGAGAGTTTATAATGGTTTAGCTTAAATAGTTCTTATGAAATTATTAATCTTATATTTTCTATTATGTGCTGAATTCGGCAGAGACTATATACAGCATTCTTTCAGTAGCTGAAGCACCCATGACACATTATTCCATATAATCATCATCATTACTATTTTTTTATTTTTTGTCATTTTATTTACAAATCCTCAATTTCAGCTGAGGACCACATGCTGCGAACGTTATTTTTTGAACACTATGAAACATAAATTCAAGACGGACTAGAAGTAGAGACTAGAAAACATTATAGAAACTCTTGGTGAAACAAAATGTTGCCTTATTTACTTACCCCTAGTGATGCAGTATCAAGCATAGTTATAATACCCGACCCAGACTGAACCGGACCGGCCGGGTCAGCCCGAAATCTGCCCCCGGACCTAGGTCCGGTCCGAGTCACACAGATTTTGTGGTGGGCAAACAAACCATTTGAAACCCGTCAAACCGTTGGGTTTTTAAGTAACCTGCCGACCCATTTGCCCTTGACCCAACCGGGTCTTATGCTTTTTTTTTTTCTTCCAACCTATTTTCTCCTCTTTCGAGTTCCTCAATTCACGTTATCAGGCGATTCATCTTCCAAAATCGAACTCCTCTGCTGTCATCTCCAATTCAATCACTCCCAAAAATCCAAATCTCCAATTTCAAATCTTAAGAGATGGAAGAAGAACAGATCAGTATGACACCAGTAGAAATTTAGTTTGATTAATTAGTTGAAAATATTCTTGTGGTAGATTTCAATTTTTTAAAATAAGATACGGTTAGTTATTTTTGTGCAATTTCGGATTCTTACAAAGCATACATATGAATTCAAAAGAAGAATTTTTGTTTCTATGTTGTTTTACAGACTTGAACGGGACACAGCTATGATTTTTGGATTCGGACGTCAATTTACATAATAATACATTTGGACATCAATTTTTGGATTCGTATAGCATGTAAAAGTGTTAAAACATATTAAACTTTTTGATTTTTGTTACATAATGAATCACCAGTGGCACATATTATTTCTGGTGTGAAAGGAACAATTATGTAAAAGTGTTAAAACCTGTTAAAAGAACAGATTATTTCTGTTAAGCTCTGCTTGAGATGTTGTGCAAGTGTTAAAACCTGTTAAACTTTCTGATTTTTTTTAGACAATGAAAATCAGTTTCTTGTGCCCCTTAATGTTTCAATGGCGAAGGAATTGAAGAATTTATGTCCGACACCCCAGCATAGATGCGCTCCAACTCTTCTTAATTAAAAAAATATTGAATTATCTCAAATAATTTACTTTGCTAACACGTTCTTTGTCCATAAATGACTTTTAAATGATGGTTTTATTTTTGCAAGCATATGAAGTTATCTTGTTGAACTTTGTTAGATCAAATAGTTTTTTTTACCTTTGATTGTTGTTTTTATTGTTTCAAATGCATATTTGACTACATATGATTTAGAATTTGTGAAATTTGGGATACATATCGATCTTTAGTTAACAAAATAATATGAGGTTAATTTAGTTATGTAGAAAATGGTAAAATTTTATTGTTAAATTGAAATAAAATATTATATTTGAGAGGAATTGACCCGCCGATTGAACCATTAACCCATTCACCCGCTACATTGTCCGGATCGAGTCTGACAACTATGGTTTCAAGTAAAACTAATATTAAGAGCAATGGCCAGTATCTCAACATAACAAAAAATTGACTGGCATGTATTTTTCATAAGCACGCGTTGAAATGAAACAAAAAAAATATGAGCTAGATTAGTACCTTCTGGAGAATTATCAAAATTTCCATTGACGATTCTACTAGAATTGCTCGATCTTGTAACCTTCTCCTTTCCAGTTTTAGCTTTATTATGGCTCTCCATAGAGGCAACTTTAGGTAGTCTGGGAATTCCAAGTACAAACTCCCCATTTTGTGAATAAGTACTTTTGTGCAACTTATAATTCCCTGTTCCAGTCGGAGAACTAAAAGATTCATAAACCTGTCTGCTGATTATTCTGCTTCCGTCAGTAACTACAAATGGTCTAGCAGTTGGTGCGTGCGGTGAATGGGTTGAACTAAAGGTGTATTCTTCAAAATCCAAATGCTCCTTGTATAACTGAGCCATGAGACAACTTTCAAGAGATGTTAAGGGTTTTATGAATTGCCTGCTAGTTCGTCTAGTTCTAAGTCTACTTCTATTTCTTTCAACAACATAAGAAAAACCCATTTCTCTTGCAGATAGTTGAGGCGATAAATCACTATAAACCTCATCAATGTTCTGTCCTCTCCCTTCCCAATCCTCTAGCACGTCTCCATTGTCCAAAAACCCAGGTAATAAATTTGAATTGCAAGATGTACTGCAAATCATGAAATTATCCAATGCTACCATATTTTCACCTCCAAACCCACTCGTAGATGCCATTTCTGCTGAGGAAGCCTCTTGAGAAGCCTTAGTTTCTTCACTATAATCATCTTTCTCTAGTTTCTTTTTCGGTAAAACACTGCGGAAGGGGCAGCTTTTGTCTTGAACCTCCCGTATATTTGGCGAGGATTCGGTTCTATAAAAATTAGCATTAGTTGAAGATAAATCTGAAAAATAATGTTTAACCCGAGTAAGATTCTTCAAATGCTGAGCTACATAACCAGCACCAGCTGCAGCAGCAACAACCCAAACATCCATTTTCAAGCCACCTCACCAAAATGTATGATCTTTGTTCCTATTCTTACATAAGAATCCAGATTGAAGGACACCGTAGCATAAACGTCAAGGTGAAGTCGGGACCTAAAAGATCATTTATACTGTCTATATCAAGAAACAATACCTCAGCATTCAAATCGAAAAAATGAAACCACTCCTCTGATAAAATAATTGTCAACTACACCAAATTCTTAAAACCAATAACCTCAACCAATCAAACAGAGACAAAAAAAAAAAATTAGAATCCCTTAAAAACAAAAGTAGCCTTATATCAGTATCAAAGTCAGAACCCAGAATGAAGACTTCGTCAAATCTTTTGAATTTTCAGATGAACTACAGAAAACATCAAGAAAACCCAATGCATACCCATTAAACAGAAATCTCTGTGCTGCAAAATCCATCAACAAAAAGAACCCATTTCCCAAAAAAACCTCCAATTTTGGGGTTCTTCCACCAAAACCTACCAAACCAAGATATTTGTAGATTGACTATAATAATATAAATCCTAAAAGTGAAAAAAGTAATTGTAAAGAATCGGCCCGACCAATAAATGTTCACTGTTTCACAAGAAAAAAGGGATTCACTTTTGTTTCAGTGGGTGAAGCATATCAAGTGAGGGCAAAGATTCGAAGAAGAAATTATGTAGATTGTAGGCTGTAGCAGGAGGAGGCGCATTTGGGTTTTCTTTGGAAATCCCAAAAATTTTGTACCCTTTCCCCTATTATCTAATCTACTCGAGGTTTTTTTTTTTTTAATCTTTTTTTTTTCTTTCGCCAAACTTTATTTTAGAAATAAAACAAATAAAAAAATTGTACAATTACTTTTGACCTCTTAACATATCAATGTCCTTTTAATTTAATTTTATAAAATAGTGAACTTTTGAAGAGATTTTATATATGAATTACGCTACACGTGGCCCGTTTGTTTAAATTTATTCTTTATATATTTTATCTATTCGTCAAAAAATAAGTATTTTATAATATTATAAGAATTGAACTGGAGCGATCCATTCGAAAGAAAAATCGAGATTCAACCCAAAATTCAGATTTAAAAAAATAGAAAAGAAGTGCACTCCAATCTATTCCCTACCCAACTACTTATTGGCAAAATAAAAAGATCATCTTCAATGGTCTACACAAAATTTGATTTTTCCTCCTCAATGGTTAGACCAAATTTGATGTAAATTATTGGAAACCAATTTACACTAAATTTATTAATTATCAAATTTATAAATTTTCACTTTTAATGAATAATTTTAATTTATTGTTGAAAGAATTATTACTTATTAATTGATTAGAATGGTGTAAATCATTGGAAACCAATTTACACTAAATTTATTAATTATCATATTTATAACTTTACACTTTTAATGAATAATTTTAATTTATTATTGAAAGAATTATTATTTATTAATTGAGTAGAATTTAAATTTAAATATTAAATAAAAATAACCATCATATTAAAATAATGAATCAATTAAAATTTATTTATACTAAAATATTAAATAAGAATATAGATGAAAGAAACAATTTTTGTAAAAAGTGTGAACAAGATTAAAATCGGATTAAATGAAAAACTACATATTTGGTGTAACACTATTCATCACACTATGGCCCTGTTCGGGAGTGATTAAAATCCAATTAAAATTGAAAATATGGCCGTTATTGGGTCCCACCCGTCTAATAAAAGTCAACAATAACGGCTATATTTTCAATTTTAATCTGATTTTAATCCCTCCCATACAAGGCCTATATTTGATGGAAAATGCTATAGTGATAGGGTCATCGACAGGAAAAAATACAGACATACACTTGGCATTTTTTCATTGGCAGTTAAATAAAAAAAAAACATTGTCAATCAAAAACTGCCACTTCACTAGTTCACTCCTTGGAAAATGCTCCTGTCATTGACCCTGTTTGTTTAGCTCTTTTGATATTTGATGAATCATTGAAACAACTTTTACGTTATATACCAAAAGGAAATGCTAGGAGTACATTGAGAGTGACATAAATGATAACATAATATGAGTGGTGGGTCCCATGCTACAGTATCGTGGGCCCCACCCCCACTCACATTATGTTATCCTTTATGTCAATCCCAATATACAAGCAGATTAATCCTAGACCAAATATAATATGTCATTGGAGATGCCCCAAAAAGGTGTTTAGAATAGGTTTATTTTAGTTTGTATATAGCAAAAAATTAAAATAAATTTTCATTTCAAAGTATCACGTGTGGTATTACGATAGTGGAGGATCACAAAGATTCCATAATTATACCCCAATTAAATGAAAAATAGTCAAACCAAAAATGTGTACACTAACTTTGGAGGAATAATTTCGTTTGAAAAAAAAAAAAAAAACCCACAAACAAAATCTAAATATAATATACAATTCAAATAAAAATTCCCAAGAAAATTATGCCATTGTCTTCCTTTATAGAAAAAAACATAAAAATCTTTTTCGAAGGCAATCAATGAAAAACTTTGGGAAAATAAATTTACATGGATTTTCATTTTTGACGATTCTTGTAATTTGTATTAAAAAAAAAGTAATTACTTATGGCTCACTTTGGACATGGCCAACTTTTTGTGGACCAATTGGCAAAATATTTTATCACTAGTATCTTCCGATAATACTTTGGAAAGCAACTTATGTTCTATTAAATGCTTATTTAATTTAATTTTCTTTTTGGTATCAATGGTGTTTATATGAATGAAAATGAATGGTTGTTGAGACTCAAACTAGAAGGTATACCTAACCAAGCATGTCGTGGTAAACACTTTAGGACAAAGGATGACTTTAGGACACATGATGGTGTTTGGGAAATAGTTCGTTTATTGAAGTTCTAAGCTTCAAATTTACTATCTTTATAGCGGCTTCTGTAATATATTTTTTTGCATGTTGGAACATCATCATTTCTTAGTAAGAGGGAAAGCGTCAAAAATATATTTTCTTGACACTTCAACACACTACACATTGACATCTTTTCGTTTGTTAAAAAGAGATAATGTATAGAAGTGTCAAAAATGTGTTGAAAATGTGACAACTTTTCGACAACAGATTTCACCCAAGGAGACGTAACAACCACATCCAATATAGAGTAATGAAGTCTATTAACATGTTTGATATGTTACACTTGATAATATTTAACATGATCCATGCAAAAAAAAAAAAAAAAGGTTTTATATTTTGTTCATTGTGTTATACAATATTGTTAAATACGTTGTACTGAATATAGACATTCATATTTCGACCCAAATTTTTTTGAGATGCGACTAACAAGTGATGTTGAAGTTGCAACAGAGTTTTTTGTCACGCCATAGTGAGTAGGAAGAATAACTTGTATCGAACAACTAGCCGAGCTTAGATTGAAATTCACTTAAATTCTTGTTTGAAAAAAGTTTGTCAACTTTTTTAATGGGTAAAATTTTAATTTTAGCCACACATTTCATGAAAGTCACAATTTTTATCATTTTTTCAATCATATATTTCATCAAATTTTATCAAAATCTGTTAAATATTTATTAAATGCTCTGTCAAACAGGCCATAGACTTGCTTTATTACCCAACAAAATTATTTACTCTTATAGCTCTTAAAATCTCTCGATCAATATATCTTTTACACATTTCTTCGGTTTCTACCGTTTGTACACAAGAACAAAGACCATTAGTTATCATAATTCGTGCATCATTGTCATGTCTCTTTATTTTGTTGATCTTATTATTTAATGTCAATTCACATAAAGATCATCCTCAGTTCGTACTTCGTACGAATGGCATTATAGTCATTATTCTAACTATGTGATGAAATGATAAAATTAATTAAATGTGTAAATATGAGAGTTATTTTATATCAAATCACATTGAAATCATTTACATATGTACGAATAGCTTTGCAAATGATAATGGATAGTATAGACTCCTCAAGTTTCGCCTTCTTATGAAATGTCTGGAATGCCCTTCACTAGAAGGAAAAATCTTCTTTTGTTAGTTAATCAATTATAGGGTAATTAACTAATTATATTTAGACCACATTTTTTATTTTATTGCATTACATCTAATTAAAATAAAAGTTCACATTTTACTTGTTAAACTTCTGTCCCCAACTTTTTTTATCGCATTTTAATAATTAATATTCAATTAAGTTAGTTATCGTATCTATAATGATAATTTGTGTCCAAATATAGCATGCTTTGAAATCATAGGCAAATACTTCGTCGAACTTTTGTACTTGACAATTTGTTAGAATACATTGCACAAATAAGTCTTCATACTCTCTTATTGGATTTGGACGAAATTGTCACTAAAAACAAAATGTGTTACTTAATGAAAAGTGAAGATAACACTGAGACAAAAATGGGATAGGACTCGGCAAAAAAGAAATGAGAAAAACCTAAGTATGAATATAATTACCTTTAATTATGGTAGTTTAAGATTTTCGTTGACTGTTGTTGACAAGTTAATGTAAGATGCAGTCTTTATAAAATGCATTTGCAAGTCTTTAATTGTTAGTGCCATCCAAGTAGCAAGTCAAGCACGAATGAAACTGTTCATTTAAACAATTTAAATGAAATAACAATTTGCTCATTGGTCAAGGGTGGAAATAACAATTTAATCAAGGATTAATAGCAGAATCCTCCATGTAAACGTTTATATGTGCAATATACCTCATACCTATTGGAAATCACAAAAAATCCCCAATCAAACGTTTTGTTACTTTTGTACACATGCAATAACATCCATCTGCCTTACCATTAAATCCCATAAAAAAGGGGAAATTTGATAAATAAGGAAAGGTAAATGCGCCATTACAGGTTTTCATCTTTACTAAAACCCACCCAAAACAAGTAGGGATTTTTGTGTAAGATGAAGAGACACAAATGTTGAGATTCTTCTGATTGCCAACCCACGTTGTACGATCGGTTCCATCTTCACCCATAATACTAGAGGTTTCCTTGCGTACTTCTGAAGTTCTAACAACTGTCATTCTTCAGCAAATGTGCGACAGAAAGTTGTAGAAGCAGATTTTTATTTTTTTAAAAAATGAATGCATTAGATATGTGAAATTGAGTATTAAAATTAGTTGTATATTTGATATGTTTACAGTTTGATTGTGATTACTGAGAATGGAGACTTCAAAACTCAAAGGGTTCGAATAAGCTCCTGTGTATGGTAAGTTGCTCTATTTTTGTAGTTTAAGAAATGAAGTATTTTGGTTCAAATTTTTTTACGTGTTTCATTGGAATTTTGTTATAAAAGTGTGTGCATGTTGTTTGTTGTGGGTCTTGAAGTAATTCCTGCACTAACCCTTGTTGACATTATCATCCAACCGGATACACAGACTACTTCACTATGGCTATATACACTGATGGTGTGTTCTTCGATAAGCCGAATAATGTCAAATACGAACATGATACTGTGATGTTTGGGGACTTTGTGAGGATTGATTACTTCAATATGGAATGGTTCGAGGCTCTTGAGTATGTTTGTGGAGACTGTGAGCTTTTATAATTTTACTTCAAGATGCAGAAAGGGCATTTGTGTAGTGCTTTGAGGAGGTTGCGTTGTGAATCAAATGTGAGAGAGATGTTGAAGGACTTTAAGGGTATAGGTTGCTTGAGATTTCGTAGTTGTGCCTAGCCAGACAATAGCATTACCTCGAGAACTATACCAAGAACCAGTGCCTAAGAAGTAAAAGTACCATAGAAGGTTGCTACATCCCGATGTTTGATGTGGATGAAAGTAGTACGGATGAGGTAAACATTGGTGACTGTGTGCTTGGAAATGTGAAGGAGGGGTGGTCGCAATTTGAGGAAACACTGGCGTAAGAAGCTACAGTTGGTACTTCACAACCAGGTTTAGCATGTAGAGAACTCGGAGATAGATGAGGAAGAACCGAAACATGAAGGACATAGTCAAGACGATCTAATGGAAGATGAAACTCAAAGCTTGTGGAAAGTGATTACAAGGTTGAAAAGGAACCTGAGCTAGTTAAGAGGTTGAGGATGAACCTAATTTTGTCTCTGACTTTGGTTTTGGATTGTTCGATGGACAAGAAGTTAGAGACATTATGTAGCACTGTTTAGGGGGATTTTTCGCAACCAATTTAGATTAAATGGTGTGTCATACAATCGTATACCAATGAACAACTAGGCAAGAAGAAACGAAATAGAAGAAGAAACTAGAAAATCACAAAGCACAACATTCACTAATATCCATTCAGTACACACATCAACAAGACAATAAAAGCTTTATTTTTTGCCAAAACCCCACATCAATACACAGAAACCTAAAAATCTAAGACCTAAATCTAAAATCATTGCTCTACCTCTACAATTCCAACAGCTATTGTTCGAGTGCATTCCCGAATCTCAATAGCCAAGGTATGGTCTCCACAGATCTATTACACATATGCGGGTCAAATCATGAGAAGTACTCATAACCTCCATTTTGATGTAGAACCAAAAAAATATGAGAGCTTGAGCATATTCAGTAAAAAAAATAGTTCAAAAATTGTGTTCGGATTTCCATTACTAGACGTCGTGTGCATGTAAAGAACCTTCTCGGGTTTGATGCTATCCACGAAGTTTTCTGCTCAATCTTCGTTTCTCTTTTGTACAAACGAGAGTCCATCGCAACAAAGGGTGAAGTGGTTTCAACTGCGTACGAAAGATACGAAGTGGGTGTCAAGCAATGAAATGAAGAAAATAAAGAAAATACTAGTTTTGGGTGGATTAAATTAAAGATGGAAAATCTGAATTGACGCATGGGTGTTTTTTGCACGAAACGTTTACAGGAGGTATTCTGCTATTAATCTATATAAACAAATAAAGTGAACAAGAACCCTCAGATGCTAGCAATCGAGCCCATGTTTGGCTCATGTCTATAAATTGTTCATAAACACTCGAATCACTTTTTATCTATACAATCGTGAGATAATCAAATACTATATACTTATCCACCATCATTTTTTTAATATATTAATGATATAAACTAATTTTAAACACTACACAAACACTCTTGTCACGTCCAATGATTTCAACTCAATTATTGAATTTAGTTTGCAATAGCTCTTCCTAACTTGGATGGTGAAGAAGAAATCATGGGGCTTCGACTTCAAAACATGTCAAAATTGGTCCCTTCTAACTTACACAAAACTTTGCATATTTATATTTTTGTGCAACATAGGAAACTTCTAGAGTTGTACTTCTTAAAATACATGACTGCACACTAAAGTTAACTCAATCAAAGCAAGAGATGGATGTCACCCATAACTCTTCGAATAAGGTCTAATTTCGGTTATAAATACTATCTTGTTAGGTTGAGCTACTATAGTTTTTCAGAACCCACTAACCATTCCAACTGGAGGTCAGAATTTCTACGATTGACTATTCTTTTCCTTAATCATGGGACTGTTGCTCACTAATATGTACCAAGCACGCCCTTAGATACTAACCTATTGCACATAATAATACAACAAATCCTAATAGGAAGTAGTACTAAAATTTTAACAGCAATTTGCTAAAATGATCCACATGTAGCAAAGACCACAAACTAATGCCACGAGTGCAGACATTTTACAAAGAAGCTATACAGAAAAATTGAGACCTTGTGGTTAGATTATGTAAATTCCCCCCTCGTCAACATAATGTAAAAACATTAATAACCAAACGGTCTCGGTCCAAACCACTACGCATGAAAGATCAACGATCCGAGTAGCATGTACACTTGTCCACCTCATGTATGTGCTTATGTAGCAATTTACTTCCAAATAGTATTTCCTTACAACACAGACGTAGACGTATCAGTAAGAGTTTTGAGAAGCTCCCTACGTGTACACGGTAGTACTTCTTTCCACCGCATTGTTAGACTACAAAGAGGTCCATGCCATAACATATCAGCATAAAAAATATACATATACATTTTGGAAGGTTCAAATATTTTTTCTTGTAATTAATTAACTTGAAAATCATAGTCACCGAGGAAGAAAAGATCAATAGCAATAATGACAATCAATTCACTATAGTTCAGGAAAAAACCAAAGCTTTCTTTCCAATGAATTTGGGTTGGTACATATTCCATTCCTTGTCCTCATTGTTTGTGAGCGATTAAAATCCAATTAAAATTGAAAATATAGTCGTTATTGAGTCTCACTCGTCTAATAAAAGTCAACAATAACGACTAGTTTTTCAATTTTAATCCGATTTTAATCTCTACCAAACACGCTCGATTCTTCTCATTATTTATCATCATCCCCCACTTGCAATGATGTCCTCTCTTTTCCCCTTCCATGTGAAGACAAAAACTATAAAACTAAAAAAACTCGTAAAACATTCCAATTTATGAAACGACCAATAATAAAACATTCAAAATAGGCAAGACAAATGGGCATACCTTAGTCGCCATGAGACACCGCCCATTTCATGGGGTTTTTGAAAAGTTAAAAACTACTTTTGATACTAAGAAGCTACTTTTAAGAGGGTGTTTGGTGAAAATTAAAATTTGATTTTTAGTAGACTATAATAGAAGTTTTTGAAATGTGTGATTGAAAAGTCGTGAGACCCATGAAAGATGTGGTTAATATTGATTGTTTGACTTTGACTTTGATTAAAACCAAATTTTAATTTGGAACAAACATGAGCAAAATATGTTTAGATAATTTTCTGAAAGTATTTTTTTCTTGAAAGAGCTTTTAAAGAAAATTAGATTTTTAGAAAACTCTCCTACAATTTTACAAGAAGCGTAAGTAAAGGTAGAAGTTTTATTAAATGGGCCATTACGTCTTGACACAGAAGCCTTATTTAAATTGAGACTCAAGGCGTAATCTTTTTTGAGATCATTAGACTTGAATAAACAATATCAAGAGATCGAGCTGCCCAAAATAAAGCTCAATCAAAACATGTGATCAAAACCGAAGAACTCTGAACTTCATACTCATACAAACTCTTGAAAATTTAAAAGCAAAATGGAGAGACGCCCATTCAATTAACTTTACCAAAAATATATATATAATGCATGAGACAGGTGACTAAGGTGCCAATACTATAGATGGTGAAAGAAATTCTTCACCCATCCATACGGCGTCGTTTCATTGTATGACATATAATGGTCAGCCAACTTTTATGTTAGGGTCCGTTTGATTGCAAGGGTGGAAAATGGGTGGAAAGAAAATGTTTTACAGGGAATTGATTTTCTTAGAAAATGTTTTACTGGGAATTGTAATTAATTGTGTTTGATTTGTATAATTTTTTATGGAAAATGTTGAAAATTTGGTGTCCATTTGACTTCGTTTTTTATGGAATTTATCCATTAAAATGATAATTTTTTCTACTATTGAGTCTAAATTTGTTTACATTGTCAAAAAAAAAAATTTGAAAAAAAAAATTTTGAAAAAAAAAAATTTACCATACCGATTATCATTCGTTTGACTTTATTTTGCATGAAAGTTGTCGATAAAAGTGAATATTTTTTTTACCATTGTGTCTAGAATTTATTCTCATTGTAAAAAAAAACAAAAAACAAAAAAAAAAAAAGTGGAAAATGTTTTCCCACCTATTAGGTGAAAAAATATTTTCCACCATTTGTGCATCAATGTGTTGTACCTAGAAAAAGGGAGGAAAATATTTTCCGTGGAAAATTTTACATGTCAAACAGTCAAAAAAGTGAAAGTAGGAAAATATTTTCCTACTTCCCTGGAAAATTTCGCCAATCAAACGGAGTCTTAGTTTCAACTTGGAAACAAACCTTCACAAGGTTATAAACTAGTCACTCTACCTTTACTTATGTTTCACATTAAAAGGCCACACCCGGAAGCTTGCGGTTGTTTTGATGAGCTAGCAATTTTGAAGAAATGGTAAGTGACTTAATTTCACTAGAAATATCGGCGATGACAACACTGAATATCGGGCTATTTATTCAATTTTCACCATGTTTTGATAATTAACCCAAACATCAATCTAAAAAGTTCGATTGAGCTCAGAAAGGATGCAAAAATAAATAAATATAGACATACAAGCTATGGTGTTCATAGTGGGCATGTACATGCAATGCACATGCCAACTTTTATGGTTGGATCTTTTGTAAAGAACAAAATTGGCTAAATTGGTGAAATCGTGAGATAGGAAAATCAATTCTTTCGGCTCACAATTAAATGATTGGTTCGAAGGTTCTTTTATTAGTTATTTAATTTCTGATCAACAACATACAAGCACATTATAATTTGATTCGTTTCTTTAATTTTTTTCAGCTGACCAGTCCAATTCACTCTAATATTTAAAAAAATCACAATTAGAACAAGAAATATAGAAGTAAGCATGTCTTGTTGACGCTTTTAAATCGTCCAGCATGAGAAACTAATGGGAAGTTGAGATACATTGTAAGTCGGTGATGTACGTGAAATATAAATAGAAGTATAGTGTTAAACATTTTGAAGTTTGGTGACTAAGGTGAAACAAACATAGAAGTTAGATAACCATCCGTATAATTTCCTCCAAATAAAATCGCACGATTTCACGGGGTCCTCAAGAGTCAAGATCAATAAATCCCGCCTTCTTCGAAAGTCGAAACCCCAGAGCCAGAGCCCTAGCAAAGCTTCCAACCGCCAACATCCATGGCGGTCACGGACTCGTCTTCTCAACAACCATCAAAATCACCCAATCTCAGCATATCCAATCACAACCAATTTTTAGGTTAAAATCGTTATGACCAGTTCTTGTTACGCTAAATTGATTAATTTGAACCATTAGAATGTTTGTACTGATTTTACTTGCATTTATGCGTGTAGTGTGGAGGGAATTCTTATGGGGCGGAATCGCAGGAGCATTTGGTGAAGGAATGATGCATCCTGTTGATACAATTAAGACACGGATACAAAGCCAAGTTATTCTCAGTGGACGCCAGGTTGATTAATAATTACGAAATCAACGAATGCATTTGTTTCTGTAAATGGACAACTTTGTGAAGTTACTACTTTATCTATATTTGTGAATGAAGTTTCGTGCTTTGGTAACGAAGGGTTTGTTGTTTTGTTACTTTCAGAACCAAAAAAGCATATTACAAATGGTTCGGACAGTTTGGGCAATAGATGGTTTAACGGGTATATCTGCCTACTTTTGCTCACATTTTGTTGTCTATTTTTTTATCAGATTTTTGAACCTGTATTCTGTAATTTTGCATGCTGACATGCGTACCGAGTATGATATTGTTCAGCGCACTATACGATGGGATCTTGTTTCCGTGGTATATATAGTGAGCACAATTCGTTATATTTGTGATCTTTATCGATGATTGTTTATTAGGTTTTTACAGAGGAATAGCACCAGGAGTCGCTGGATCACTTGCGACTGGAGCTACTTACTTTGGAGTGATAGAGTCCACCAAGAAATGGATAGACACGTCACATCCTAGCCTCGGTGGCCACTGGGCACATTTTATTGCCGGAGCTATTGGTAAACTTCTAATTCAATCTGCTTTTTTTTTCTGTCCTAATTTGAAACCATGTGGTAGCCAACTCCAAGTTTGTAAGGGATACAATTTAGGTTGTTGCTGTATAATTTGAAACCAAGGATTCAGATGGTAGAATGATTATCTTCTCCCAGACATTTTGAATGTGAGCTTGGCTTATCTAACTCACAAATTACTTTTACTTTTCTATATGACTTTCAGGTGATACGCTTGGCTCAGTTATTTATGTTCCATGTGAAGTGATAAAGCAACGCATGCAGATTCAAGGCTCAAGGAAGTATTGGACATCTGTTGTAGCGAAAGACAGTTCCCATGTCAAACATGGCACGCACTTATATGGCTACTATTCTGGGATGTTTCAGGCTGGATGTTCAATATGGAAGGAGCAAGGCATGAAAGGATTGTATGCAGGGTATTGCTTTTTTATGTCAATGCTTAACTTGTACATGTTGATTGATAACTTATCTATACGTTGGTGTAGTGAGGGCTGGGGGAACTAGTAAAGTCATTCAGTCCTCATGCATCAATCTGTTCCACTAGCAATTGTCAAGTATGTGTGAGGACCCTGGTGTGGTTAACTAATAATCCTAAACATGATTAACAACTCGCTTTTCTTTGTTTTTCATAGCATCAGGACAGAACTACTCCCAAAATAAAAGTTACATAAGGGAGAGCGCAGAAAAGTGATTTATTGCTTATCTTCTTTATGATCATTATCTCATGATTTCCATAAGTCAACCATTGGGCTCTGCAAACTAACTAGTTTCTCACTAGAAGCTTCTATGAAGTTTTATTCTGTTATACGCTGCATTTACATTTGGAGAAGTTGGCTTCAATTTTTAAGTCTAGTATAATAATTATTATGTTTTGCTCACCCATATTAACAGTCAAAATAAAGCAAAATATTTCTCTCTTCCTTTTTCTTATTTATATGTTGCATTCATGATATCTTCCCATTTATTTTGCAGATACGGGTCCACTCTTGCACGGGATGTGCCATTTGCTGGCCTTATGGTATCAAATTCTGTACTGGGATTCAAATGATTTTTTAAATACATTAGTTGTAGTATTTTTGCATAATTTGATTTAACTTTCAGAATGAAAATTCAAAGACGAGTGATACTTGCCAATTTTGTTCTCTGTTTTACTGCTTCCACTTAATGGTTAAGAATCGTTCTTGAATTTCTGTTTTCAGAAATCAATTTGTAAGATCAATACTACTATGGAGGAAAAAAGAAGCATTCGTTTCTCTGTTTATGTAATGATAAATGACATTCTGTGCCAAATTGTATTGCTGCAATAGTTAAGATTTTGATCAGTAACCTTCCTTACTTGACTCTATAGTGGATGCAAGGGATTCCATTGCCACATTTTCTGTGCCAAATTGTATTTCTACAAGAAATTTTGTGCATCTTCTTCACCCCAAACTTTTCCATGGAAATTGCGCAACTCAACTGAAAATTATGATCACAAGATGTCTCGGTTAGGTTCTAATGTTGTTAAATGATATCCGTAAAAGTAATTTTGCTTTCCTAATGATTTTAATTGCTGATAAAAATGAGCCTTCACTACAGGTATTGTCGTTATTACACAGATGGAGAAGAAAATTCATCTTTAATTTGAATATTTGGTGTATCATGTCAATTTAGTTGGTCCATCTACAACATCTCTTAGTTCTCTCTCTCTCTATGTGTGTGTGTGTGTGTGAGAGAGAGAGAGAGAGAGAGAGAGAGAGAGAGAGAGAGAGAGAGAGAGTTTGTGGTAAATTCGATTGAATTCATAGCTCTTCTGTTGTTAATGTGTCTACTAGATTTTGTAATGAAATCTGGGCTTACTCTTGACAGGTTACTTTCTATGAGGCTTTTAAAAGCATGGCACAGTACGGGAAGCAAAATTGGTTTCCCAACTCAAATTTTCAAGCTAATAGTTCTCTTGAGGGACTTTTGTTAGGAGGATTAGCTGGTGGTATGTATATTGTGTTGTACTGTTCTATATTTTCCTGATGGTGTTTTGTTTGAATTACGCAATGACAGCTGACATTGATTTTTTCAAGTCAATTCTTATAATCTCCTTCAAATGTTACAGGTTTGAGTGCATATCTCACCACTCCTCTGGATGTTGTCAAAACAAGATTGCAGGTACAAGGGACGACTGTGAGGTATTATCACCATTTGAATTTCATCCCAAATGCTATATATTTTGCTCTCATTGCCTCCAGAATATTTTTTTTTCACTGTTTTGCTCAGTGCAGTGCTATAGACGCACTGCTTCATAAAGGTGCTTGGTTTTCATCCATCACAAAAATTTTCCTTTTTCTGTAAAAGTAGAAACCCCATTCAATGCCTATCTAAAATGTCAGACATTAATTGAGATGTTTATAATCATTTGAAGATGCTGGAGAGATTGAAATTGTAAGGCTTTACTTGAAAAGTAGGATTTAGTGCGTGTCCTCTTTACTAACAGATGTACAAGTGAAACTGAGGTTGGTGATAATGAGGCGGTTGAGATCTAGTCATGTTATTCTAACTATAATAAATTTCTCCCTCTCTCTCCTTCGCCTTCCCAACATTTCTGTGTGCATGCATGTCTCTGTTTCCTGCTTTAGCATTCGTCATTTTGTATGTTAGCTGACATCCCACTTTCCGGACTGTTCATTAACTTCCAATCTGGTGATAACCGGTACAGGTTGATGTGCCAGAGCAATTCCGTCTCGACTGATTGGTTGTATAAAATCTGTTTTCTATTATGCACCGGTTTAATAACCTCAGTTTGTTTATTATGCTTGAATTTTGCTCATTACAGTAACATTCGCAATTAAGATTGTTATCTTTTACGACTTTTGCAAAAATACGGGAAAGATTATGACTCAAATTCCTCGATAACCTGAATATTTTTCCAGGTACAATGGATGGTTGGATACTGTTCATAAGATATGGTTGACTGAAGGTATGAGAGGGATGTTTAGAGGTAGCGTCCCCAGAATTATGTGGTACGTTCCAGCTTCAGCTCTTACTTTCATGGCTGTGGAATTCCTCAAAGAACATTTCAATGACAAATTGCAAGAAGTAGCTTTTATATCCATAGACAAAAAAGGGTCATCCTTGCAAGACGCTCTTAAATAAGCAGCACATTCCCCTTTGGATCAACATTGACTGAGGGACACGAACACATTGTATCATATGAAAATTGTCAACTGATTTTAGAGAGCAAATAGTTAACAGAAGCCTTGGGAAGTAGGTAGCTGCAACATACAGAAATGTAGTTGAATTGAGGAAGTGCACTTTCATTTGAATGGACAACAAATATATCACAAAATTGCATTTGAATCAGTCCGTGAAAATATGTTGGTTTATATTTTTATCTTAATTCGACTTGGGATTTATCGTTTAACATGTCCCGTAAATGGTAGCTCGTTTAAGTATAGCAATCTTAAAATCCGTGTGTTCATTTGTATCGAATTGCACATTTGAGTTTCTCTAGTACCATATTAAGACTTGAAGAGTCCACTTTAAAAGGTAAACATTATGGAGTAATTCAAACCGTTATACACATTGTTTTAAGTAGTCATTTGATCATATTGAGTCGACAATCATGTCATTGCAAGCTCATGCAATGGGTTAGCATGTTCTTGTTTCTTACAACCCTTCACTGTGGAATCCTTTCATTAGAAAGGTTAAGAAATTACCACATACACTAGTAGAATACACGAAAGAAAAGGAGGTTTTATGTGCGTGAAGAATATGGTTCTGGGTATGATTCTTCAGTCGAGGCAATTGGAGAGTCTAACTGCTCATCCCTTGAAAGATGAATACAAGTGAGATATGGATGATGATGAAATATGGAGTAAGAAATCTTATACAAATTTTACTGTCCTTCATTCCATCAGTTCCTAGGCCTTACGTGACATTTTGCACATTAACTTATTCAGTAACTGATAATAACGATCTTGAACTTCGATTGTAGACGCCTTATATGGTATGGCTTGAGACGTAGAGCTAATAAGAATGTCTTTTTTCGTGGTTTGCTTCCTACTATTTAAGCTATGTATTCTCTTGGTTCGGTGACTTATATTGTTTTAGAGAGGTCGAATATCGGTTATAGCACATAATAATAACTACTGTAGATTTCGAAAGGGGATAAAAGATATACCGTATAGTCTACAAAATCTTTTGAAAATGATCATTGTCTTTGATGCCTTTTTCGGTTGTTCCCAATCATCAAAGAAATGTAGGAGGTTCACAAGTTAAAATAGTACTAACTCTACTATAGATAGAGATTGTTAGATGAATTAAGAATACTATTTTTCAATATAAACCAAGATTATCAATTATGTGAATTGAGGATTAAAGTAGAAAACATACGTAGAGTTAAAGTCCTAGTGCCTTTATAAACTTTGTTTTTCACCAAAATTTGTTGAAAACCATTTAAATCATTCGTTGTTGTAATATTAGCAGATTTTTGTAAAACTCAGTCAAAACAAATTTGTGTATTATGAACTCATTTCATTTATTATTACTTGTCTTTGACATCATGCACTTTGCGATTTCAAGAGAAAAACATTCATCAATGACTTGAGCAAAGGCTCTGCTATTTTCCAAGTAATTAATGATTTTCTACGGCCATGTTTGATAGCATGGCTTTTCCAAGGAAAATGGAAAATCTTTTCCAATTTCCTACTTTGTACATGTTTGATAGCATATCTTTTACTTGGAAAATGTTTTCTCAGCCTCAACTTCATGTGCCTATTTTCCTTAAAATTGGTGAATTAGTTTTCCTATGGTTTTTGCTGGAATTGATTTTCCAGTTTTTTTTTTTTTGGCAAATGAAAAAAATTCTAGACACAATAGTAAAAAAATTTATCATTTTTATTGACAATTTCCATATAAAACAAAGTCAAACGAATAATACTCGGTATGATAATTTTTTTTCTTTTTTAGCAAGTGGAACAAATTCTAGACCCAATGGTAGAAAAAATTATCACTTTAATGGACAATTTTCATGAAAAAAAACTAAACGGATACCAAATTTTCAACATTTTCCAGGTGGAAAATTATATCAATCAAACACAATTATTACAATTCCTAGGAAAACAAATTTTAGGCAATTCAACTCCCAGTAAAACATTTTATTTCCACCTATTTTCCACATTTGCAATCAAACGGACCCTACATGTATTGGTAAATGATTTTGAGTTCTTTCTTTTCTATAGGTCTCTCCACTCTCGAAGACTCAATTAAGATCCTTATTTGTTATTATTTGTTGGATGAGTGGGTGGGCCTTAATATATTGTACTCCTTTCTCCTCGATTGCAGATCGCCCTAATATTTGATGTCGTCTTATTTTTTTTTTCTATATAAAGGATATTAGAGTGAACCTCTTTTTTTTTTTAAGTCAAGTAGAGACTGCAACTTTGTAATTGACACTAGCATCATGAGCAGTGACACGCACTTGAAAGGCAGACATGATCCAACAAAAACTTGTTCTAAAATACAATAGTTATGAAAGGCCAACAGGGATCTCGATTGCCCAAGTTCAAAAAGCTGTTGGTGGCCTCATACGCCATGAAGATGAAGGCCATTCAACTAGAGGTGTCAAGACGGACGGGCCGGCCATGACCCGTAAAAACCGGCCCGTGAAAACCGGGACCGCGGGCCGACCCGTGACCCGTGCGGGCGGTTCACGGGCCAAGGAGGTGTAACCCGCGGGCTTCGCGGGTTGTACCCCCACGGGCCGCGGTTAACCCGCGGCCCGTAAAAAAAAATTAAAAATAAAATAAAATAAAAATTAAAAAAAAGGGGAGAGATTATTTTTACAATACCCTCTCATTAGTTATTATACATTTATACTTTATAGTTCATACTTGTTACTACCTTACTACAATTACAATTATTCAATTGCAAATATCATCATCATCTTGATTATATTTCTTTCTTCTCGATTCTCACTAGTCACTACTAAATTTTTTAATCCTACTATATTATAGATTCTCACGATTCTTTTTCTCAAAATCCTATTTTCAATAATAGTTGCTCTCCAATAAATTTAGAAGATGATAATGTTGTAGAAGTTTGCAAAGTTATAAATAATTCATGTAACATTAAATTTGAATTCTATGTAAAAATTTCTTGATATAATTATGAATTTATCATTTTGTTCAATTCTTAGTTTACATTTAATAAAAAATATATTTTTTGCTATAAATATGAAAAATTCTATACTTTTATAATTTTATTTATACAATCATACGGGCCAAAATAAGAACGAACCGCGACCCGCGCGACCCGTGACCCGCATGGGCTCGACCCGGATGGGTCAGCGGGCGGGCCTGGGTTGTAGTCCAAAATTGTGGGCCGACCCGTAACCGGCCCGGAACCCGCAGCGGGCGGGCTTTTTTTCACGCGGGCCGTTACCGGGCTTACATGTTGGCGGGCCGACCCGGCCCGGACCACCCGAATTGACACCTCTACATTCAACCAAGGCCGGAAAGATGCCTGGTCAAGTTGGCCTACCCGAAAGGAAGGATTGGGCCGTCAACTAGCTCTCCATAAGGGCTAGTCAATCTTCAAGGAGGTCCAGTGAACCTTTTCAGACTGCCTAAGGGATTTTTGGCACCAGTCACTCACATATCTGAGTCAACATTGACGTATACAAACAGCTTTTGTCTCCTCGGTATAGGGTTTGGAGACTAGTTAGGATCACTAGATTTCATTATCTAATGTGAAAATTATCTAGAAACTTATTTTTAAAGTTTCAATTTCAAAAAACAGGTGAATTAATTTTTATTTACAAATCAGGTTGTAATTAAGTTTTAATAATTATAATTAATAAAAATTTAATTAAACATAATCTCTACATATTCACCTCACCTAACCCCCCTCCCCACGCAACATTCATTTCAAAATCTCACCCACTATTCTCTCAGTACTCATTCTCTCTCTCTCTCTCTCTCTCTCTCTCTCTCACCCACCAATAGCCACTGTGGAGTAGCGTCGCCTATTCCGTCTACACCGCCACCGCCACCGTCGGACAAAATGCCACCACCACCGTGCTCAAGGCGCCACCATTGAGCGGCGTCGCTCTGAAGAAGTAGCGCCGCGACAACCACCATGCGAACGTTGTGAAGACGGAACCACCATTGAGCGGCATTTGCTCGAAGGGCCACTATCACTTCGAACAGCACGAAGGGCCACCGCACGCAAGGTCGCTTCTCGATCTGCGCAACGCGGAGGTGATGTCGAACTGTGGGTTGTGATTTGTAGTTGAGCACCGATGATGTCTGTGGTTTGTGGTTTTGGGTGATGAGCTTCGCTGCTGGGGTTTTCCGGCGATTGTAGTTTTGTGATTTGTGTGTGGTTGTGATGGCGAGGTGGGTTGGTAGCGATGTCGGTGGCGGGTGGAGTGTGGGACGAGTATTTGTGACTGTTGGGGTTTTCTCTCTCTCTCATCTGTTTGTGCGGTGGTGTTGTCTGTAGAAGTGGTGGTGCGTCGTGGTGGTCGTGGTTTTTGAAAAGTAAACTTTATTTTTGATAGCCATTTTTTGCCCAGTAAATTTGATTTTTGAATTGCTGGAGTTTGTTGGTGGTTTTTTTTATCCAATTCGATGTACAGATTGTTTTTTTTCCCCATGTTTTGTTTGTTTAAACAAGCTCATCCACTTCCTAGAAACAGCATCCAGTGATCGTTTGTGACTGGTTAATTGTGACTCGCTGTGACCGTTTGTGACCAATTATAACCGATTGTGACTTGAAATTCTGGAAATTTTTTGAAAGTTGGGAATGGGTGGGGTGGGGTGGGGTGGGGTGGGCGGTTGATCGGAGCATGCGTTGGAGTGGTCATTGGAGTAGTTTGTCAGAGGAATCGTGAATAGCCGTCGGAGAGATCGCCGGAACTGTCGTTGGAGCGGCCGCCGGAGAGATCACCGGAACTGTCGTCGGAGCAGCCGCCGTAGTAGATGGCCGCCTCCGATGGAGAGAAGAGGGTATGGAGAGGATAGAGAGTAGAGAAAGAGAATGATTTGAATTTGAAATTTAATAAATTGGGGTAATTGTATTATATTATAACTAAAAATATTTAATTAATTGATTTAACACCTGATTTTTGAAAAGATTTTTGAAATTTGTTATTTTTGAAATGTAATCCTTATATATAGGATTTATGTATTGTTCCCTTATCTAATCTCTAGTTTTGAGTCCCATTTTTTCCATCAAAATATATTATTGACTAGTGATTTGACTCCATTTTAACCAAATATTATTCAATAAAATAGTATTACGCGTAAATCCAAACATTTTCCTTATTTTTTAATCACACATTCTTCATCATAATATTATTACAAAATATATTTTTTGAAAAAAAAATGGGGCTCAAACAAGCCTTATATATCTCTCCTCTTATTTAGGGGTGGGCAAAACCCAATCCGACCCACGAAAACCGACCGACCCTACCCAACCCGACCGGGTTGGGTCGGTTTTTTGGTGTTTTTAGGCGGGTTTCGGGTTGTGGGTTACCCTATCGGGTCGGGTTGGGTCGGGTAGTGGGTCAAGAAAGATAACCCGATATAACCCAACCCGACCCAACCCGGGGAAGAGAAAAAAAAAAAAAAAAAAAAAAAAAAACCCGACTAAAGATAAAAGGGAAAGAAAGAGACCCTAGAATTTTCATTTTTCAGTTCTTCCCCTTCTCTGTCTACTCCCGTCCCTCCATTCACGCCGCACACTTGCACAAAAGCCTTAATCTTTCAGCACTTGAAGATTAGGCAACGAATCAACCAACGAATCATCTCCTCTCCTCCTCCTTCTAGTTCCGACTCTTGAATATTCGTCCGAGAGGCAGGTTCGTCCAGATTCCAGAAAGGCGGAAACCACTTAATTCTTCCAAGTTTATGTGACCCAAAGGTAAATCTATTCTATAACTTACCCGATTCAATTCAAGATTGGGCGCATCACGCATGGGCACGACACAGTCGCACTCGCACAAATCTATTTTTCACATTCAGTTCAAGATTGATTGTTTGATTTGTTTCTTTTGTTTTTTAGTTACTTCCTTCCAAGTTCCAAGGGTGGACTGAAGCTGAAAGCCGAAAGCAGGTTCATTTTTTTTATAGTTATTTCTGACATTTTATAGCATTTCATGTATCTTCTTGGTGTTGAATGGAATGACAAAAATGGATCCTAAAGTTAATGGCTTGTTGGTTCATATGAAAGGTTCTGTTGTATAATTTGAACAAATCTAGATTTAAGGCACATTTGGTTAAAGAGTCATTTCTTGCTTTTTGGCCAGAAGTTTACTGCTAGCTGCTTTTTATTATGGTAAATATTCTACTAAAATAAGTATTTTGGTTTCACTAAATTTCTGAAGCAAGACGTGGCTTCTGAATTTAATATACGAAACAATTTTAACTTATGCTCTGTGGGTGAAAGGCTGATCTGTAGTTGGCACCACATGCTATATGTCTCTTGAGGTTTTTATGATTTCATCTCATGCTACTTCCAAAGAGCCAAGGTGATTTTTTGAATCCTTAATGATAAACTGCATCAGTCCATGGCAGGAGGCACTATAGGCTTTAAATAAAATGTCTGTGAAGTTCATTTAAATGCTCAATTATCAAGGTTCTGCTTGATGGATATTTTGAGGACTTTACTATTTTATGTTTGAAATTTATTGATATTGGAAGACTATTAATGTTGCTCGATATTTAGTTAAAAAAAATCAGTATTTTAAGACTTTAATATTTGTTGACGGTTGTTCCAACCCGACCAACCCAACCCGACCGACATTTGGTTGGGTTGGGTTGGGTTGGGTTGGGTTTCAATCTTTACGTGGGTTGGGTTGGGTTGAATTTCAAGCAAACCGACCGTGTTGGGTTGGGTTTGGGTTGCGTCAAAAACCGACCCAACCCAACCCACGCCCACCCCTACTCTTATTCCTACTAGACTCGTTCTCTAATCTCTATTATCTCAATGTTATATATCTCTACATTCTTACTCCTCTATATCTACCGATTATCACCAAAGTATTTTTTACTTTCTTTCATCATTTTGTTTCGTATTAATGCTTTCTATAATACGGAATTAGGTGTCTAATACGCAATAGTACCGTCTTAGAAAATTCCTTGTGGTTTAAGACTCTGTTTGAGCTTTATTTGCTAAAAACTCATTTTTAACTACACAGTTTCCCAATAAAATAATTTTATAAGTAAATTCAAAAATTTTAATACTTTTTAACTACATATTTTTTAAAAATTCACTATTACAAAATTTTTTTTTCACCAAAAATAAGACTCTCAGACTCTATTTGGTACACATTATTTTTTTCATTCTCATTCTATTACCCATTTTCAACCACACATTCTTCAATAAAATAATATTTTTCATCAGATTAATAATTTTTCTTTCATTTTTAACCACACATTCTCCATCAATCTACTATTCAATAATACATTCTTTCAAAAGAATGTGTCCCAAACACACTTTCAAACATGGACTAGATACTTGGTGAAGATTTCAATATGTGATGATCATTCATTGTCCGTCCTCTCCACCCACACCAAGGTTTCCACTTGTCAAGTAGGAGGCCTCTAGCTTCTATTCCCCTGTGGGGTTGCTAAATACTCTGCCGCCGGATTAGTCTTTTTCATTTTTTATCATTCCACTTTTAACCCCATTCGATATTGATTAAAATCAAATTTTAATAAAATTGATAAAATATATAGTTAAAAAAATATGAAATTCAAAAAATATATGGTTAAAATTAAATATTGATTTTGACTCAAATTAAAATATTAATTTTAATTCTCACCAAATTGAGACTTTGTTTAGTCTATTAGCCTATTTTTTAGAATAATTTTTGTAAAAAGTGATTTTTAAGAGAATGTATAGTTAAAAGATAGTAAAAATTTTGATTTACGTATAAATTATTTTATTGAGAACGTGTAATTGAAAATAAATCTTTTGAAAAATGAAATTTAAAGAATAGACTCAGATAGGGGCTTAATTTTCCTGGAATTTCTAGAACTTTTTGTTGAATTAAGTTTTTTTTAATTAAAACCAGGTCATGCCTGATCAATTTTAATAAATGGATTTTAGACAAAAAATGAGGGTACTTCTATCTATTACGATAGTATGTTACGGATTATGCTATTTGTCCAAAAAATGACATCCAAAAATTGAGGGTACATGCAACAAAGTCCTTATGTTACACAATAATAATAATGGTATTTGAGCATATAAAAATTTCTTAGCATTATTTACTAAACTTTCACTTGGCAGATTTATAAATGATTCATAAAGATGAATACTATTGATTCCAGTAAAATATGTGAGAAATAATGAAGAGTTATGAATACATGGTTGAACTTAATATTTGATTGACTTAATTAATAAAAGATTTATAAATTTGTATCCAAGCGAACGTTAAGTTTAAAAGTTAAAAAAATTATAAAAAAAATACTATTTTTGTCTACATCATATTCCAATATTATCCTTATAAACATTCATACCATTTTTATATATCTATTCATACCATTTATATATGTACACACATCCACAACATTTTTATATATTTATCATATCTGTTGTAAAAGGAAAGTAAATTAGGATTTAGTGTGAATGACACTTGTACCCCTGCAGCCCTAAATATTATTACCATATGTATCCCTATTTCTTCCCTATAAATATAGGGTTTTGGTTCTCATTATAATACACACAAGTCTATTGACTTCTATTTTTCTCTCTTTTTATAACACGTTATCAGCACGAAAGTTTAATTTTTACAAAGTTTAGAGAATGTAGTATTTTTTTTATAATCATATATTACATGTACTAAAATTAATTTGGTAACACGTGAAATTTCTTTTATATATACACGGTTAAATGGTCTTTAAAGAATTATACCTGCCACCACCATCATTAGCTGTACCCAACTCCTTGTTTCTTTCAAATTTGATGGTTCCTGCTAATTGGTTTCAGTTAATTAATTCAATTTTCATGTCTTAATTGGTTTATGCTAATTCAAAATTTTTTAATTGCATATACATGTACCCAGGGTAACTTCTTGTGGCCATTTTTTTTTTTTTTTTTTTTGTTTCTACTTTAATTAACTTTTGTGTGTTAATTGGTTTCTGAAATTACTTATCAACTTGTTGCTCTTCTTCTTCTGCTTTAAGACACATCATAATCGTTTTATGAAATTTATGCCATAATATGTGAATAGGTTTCTATGTGTCATCATTTTTTTTTCTTTTTACTCAATTCACGTTAATAGTTCAAGCCAATATTTTACACAAGTTTATAGTTAATTAATGGTGTGCAATTGTATGTTTTATCATTTTTTTATGTTTAGTTATAAAACATCAATTATTAAACTAATTAATTGGTGTTGCTCATAAAATAGCATAACATTATAATTAATATTTTTGAAAAATATTACTTGCTCTTGAAGAGCATAAATTATATTTTTAATATTCCAAAAGAATATTGACATATTGTTCTTGAAGAAGCAATATTAAAATACAACATGCTCCCGGATTAGCACATGTTTCGAAGAACATACTATTTTAAATTAGTGTTTATTCCTGAAGGAAAACACGTAACTTATGTCATATTGATATTGACCATTGATATTTAATCATATTCTTCGAAATTGATTATATTTTCTTTTGCTTTATTGTGTAGTTAAATCAAATGCCAAATATCACGAAACTTGAGTTTGATGCACTTGACATATCTGGCAAAGACTATTTGTCATGGGTACTCGATGCAGATATCCATCTTTTCTCAAAAGGTTTGGGAGAAACAATAAAAGAAGGAAACAAATAATCCCTACAGGATCGTGCAAAAGTACTCATCTTCCTTCGTCATTATCTTCACGATGGATTGAAAATTGAATATCTCACTGAAAAAGATCCACATGTTCTTTGGAAAAAAATTAACTGAAAGATTTGATCATCAGATGACTATAGTTTTCCCCAAAACCCGTTATGAGTGGATGCATCTTCATTTGCAAGATTTCAAAACTGTTAGTGAGTACAATTTTGAACTATTCAGAATATGTTCAAAATTGACATTGTATGGAGAAAAAATCACCGATGAAGATATGTTGGAGAAAACGTTTTCCACTTTTCACGCCTCAAATGTGCTCCTGCACTAGCAATATCGTGAGCGTGGTTTCAAAAGGTACTCAGAACACATATCTTGCCTTCTAGTTGCTGAACAAAATAATGAACTATTGATGAAAAATCATGGGTTACGTCTAACTGGTTCTGTACCATTGTCTGAAGCAAATGGTACTGCATTGTTTGAAGCAAATACAATATCAAGACAAGGACGTGGACGTAAACGTGCACGTGGAATAAATCATGGACGAAATAATCAACAAAATTATCAACAACAAGGCAATAATTTCAAAATGCACAAAGCAAATAAAAGTAGCACATTCAAAAAGAAGTATGAAGAAAGTTGTTTTAGATGTGAAATGAAAGGGCATTGGGCACGTACATGTCGTACGGCAAAACACCTCGTGAATCTCTATCAAAAATCAATCAAGGGAAAGGAAATTGTGAAGACAAATTTTGCTGATTATGATTATCCAATTGATGTGACTAATTTGGATGTTTCTGATTTCTTTGGTGATCCAATGGGAATATTGACCATTTGAGTGGGGGTGGCGTAATGAAACAGATATGTTTACTTTCTAATATTTCATTTTCGTTTTAGAAATTCAATTTAAATTATGTTCTTATTTGTCGCAAAATATTTGAAACCTTATTATGCATCGTTAATTTTATAATACTGAATTATGTTTACTCTTTTAAATTTAAATTCAAGTTTTTTAAATATATATATTTGTTTTATTTATAAATTCACGATGGATTGTCAATATACTCGTTTGATTGATAGTGCAACTACACATACTATTCTTCAAGACAAAAAATATTTTTTGGATTTAACATTAGCAGAAAATAATGTTAATACGATATCAGGTGCATCGAATATCGTTGAAGCTCTGGAAGAGCTTGTATTATTTTACCAAATAATACAAAATTATATATTGACGATACACTTTATTCAAGCAACTTCAGAAGAAATTTGCTTAGTTTTAAAGATATCAGTTGCAATGGATATCACATTGAGACGATGCAAGAAAATAATGTTGAATATTTTTGCATAACTTCTTTTGTATCGGCCTGAAACAGATAAAAGAAAAAATTTATGCACTCTCATCTGACATGTATTATAGGGGTGTCCAAAAGTCCCGAACCGAATCGAGCGGTTCTTCATAAATTAAATACCCAAACGGGTACTCGAATCGAGAACCGACGGTTTGGGTCGGGTTTCGGGTCTAGACCAAGAACCGAATAACCGAATAAGAACCGAAACTAAATAATTTTTTTATTTTTTATATTGAATTAATTAAATTATTTTATTTTTTTATAAACAAATTAGCAAATTAATTAAATAAATCAGATTATTTCATAATTTTAATTTTAAAACCCAAATCATTTTTAAAACCCATTAGCTCATTTTAATTTGAAACAAATGAATATACTTTATGTAGTGTTACTGTAATATTAATATCTACTTTTTGATATTTGTATGCATTGAATTAATCTTATTGGACGGCTAGTTATTTATATGTTTTTGAATTGGGCTACGTTAATTTGTAAAAGTTACGAATGAAATGTCATTAGTTGTATTTATATAGTGTTGCTGTAAATATTAAAAAATTTAATTATGGTACGGAACCGAATGGAACCGAACCGACCCGAACTGAACCGAACGGAACCGAACCCGAACGGTTTCATATTTATATTTGGACCCGACGGGTCCATTTATTAAATACCCGAAAGTTTTGGGTCATTTCGGGTATCTTCAGAATCGAACCGAATCGACCCACGGACAGCCCTAATGTATTACACATTTATAAAGATGGTCGAATCAAATATTATCACGAACCAGAAGTTCGTTCATCCAAAAAATTTTATACTTTGGCATGATCGACTTGGACAACCAGGAGCTATAATGATGCGTCGAATAATAAATAACTCACATGGACATCCTTTAAAGAACCAGAAGATTCTTTTATCTAATGATTATCCATGTGTGGCTTGTTCCCAAGGCAAGTTAGTCATTAGACATTTGACTATAAAGGTCAATATTGAATCTCCAACTTTATTGGAAAGGATTCATGGAGATATATGTGGGTCAATACACCTACCATGTGGACCATTTATTTTATAGTATTGATTGATTTTTCTACTAGATGGCCACATGTTTACCTACTTTCTACTAGGAATGTAGCTTTTGCTAGACTACTTGCTCAAATCATAAAATTTTGTGCGCAATTTCCCGATTACTCAATCAAGACTATTCATCTCGACAATGCTGGTGAATTTAGATCACAAGTATTCGATGATTATTGCATGTCAATGGGATTGTTGTTGAACATTCGGTCGCGCATGTTCATACACAAAATGGTTTAGCAGAGTCATTTATTAAACGTCTACAACTTATTGCTAGACCCAGGGGCGGACCCGCACCTGGCCAGCCTCAGCGGCCGCCCGTGCTGGGTCCGCCAGACTGCTTCTTCAGGTGCCGAATGGCTATCCGCCGCCGGGAAGAAGATGAAAGGAATGAAGAAGACAGTCTTTTTTACTTGTAAATGTTTGGGCTTTTTTTTTTTTAAATAAGGCCCAGCCGGCAGCCGGGTCAGCCCAATCCATGGTCATGGGTTTTGCTTGCAAATTGCAATTGCAAGTTGCCAAATGCCAAGTCCATTCCCAAGTCCAATCCCCACAAAATCAAATACAATCTGTCATTCTCAATCCCTACATTGAAACCGGCAGGTAGAGAACAAGGAGCTGAAGGCGAGAAAGGGAGACGACCAGAACTGAAGGAACACCATGTGTAGTGTGTGTTTATTTCTGATCTTGTGTTTTGGTTTTTAGTTGGATGTGGAGCTGATTAAAGCGAAGTACATTTTGAATGAAGGAGATGCAAAGGCATGTCTTCTGAGCAAATCTCATGGTGTGTGTGTGTTTTTTGTTTTTAATTTTCTTTAGTTCTGGTCTGCGGGATTTGATATAGATGTGAGAATGAATTGAGTTTTTTTTTATATATGTAGGAAGCTTTTTGAGGATTTTTTGGGGCCTATTAATGTTCGGTCAACTAGAAAAGTGAAGGAGGAATATAATAAGTTCAGAGTATGATTTCAACCAAAAATATGTCTTAACAGTTCATATTTTGCTTGAAAAATGTATCTATTATGTTAATTTAAGTGGTCATATTCTTTGAAGATATATATTAGTATGTAAATTTTCAATTAAATTCTGGATTTTGGGGATATAAATTGTATTGATATGAAATTTTGATTGATACTCAGAATATGGATTTAGAGGAATTGAGATATGAAGAGAGATACCGTGGGATGTTTAGAGGATTTTTGGGTGACCATAATATAAATTCTATTATGATTGTCGAAGTTGACCGGTCGGCGTTGACCGATCGACATTGACCGATCAACGTCCGCCCGGGCTGGGTCCGTCCCTGGCTAGACCATTACTTATGAAAACAAAACTCCCAACTTCTGTTTGAGGTCATGCCATATTGCATGCTGCATCATTGGTCGTATCAGACCAACTGCATATTATCAATATTCACCTCTACAACTAGCATTTGGTCATGAACCTAATATTTCTCACATGCGGGTTTTTGGTTGTGCTGTTCAAGTCCCTATTTCACCCCCACAACAGACTAAAATGGGTCCCCAACAAAGACTTGGAATTTATGTGGGTTTTGATTCACCATCTATTATTAGATATCTCGATAACAGGTGATTTATTTGCTGCACGTTTTGCAGGTTGTCATTTTGATGAAATAATTTTCCCAATTTTGAGAGGGAAAAACTACATCCTGATAAATAAGGTAAAATTTCTTGGAATGAAACAACTCTATCTCATTTTGATTCTCGCAGCAATCAATGTGAGCAAGAAGTTGAAAAAATCATTCATTTGCAAAGAGTTGCAAATCAATTATTAGATGCATTTGTTGACACAAGAAAAGTGACAAAATCACATTACAAGTAGAAAATATTCCAGCAAAAATTGATGTCCCTGTACGACAATTTGCTGTAGCAAATGAATCTCAAATACGCTAGAAGTGTGGTCGATCAGTTGGATCAAAAGACTCTGTACCTCAAAAAAGAAAATTACAAGAGAAAAACCAACTAAAAACTTCACAAGAAATAATATTAGAGAAAATTGATCAATCAGATATTGAAAATATGGTTCCTCAAGAATCACAAGTGTCCGAAAATAATGAGATTTCAATAAATTATATATTATCTCATAAACTATGGGAGCGAAATAATATTGTTATAGACAATATTTTCGCCTTTAACATGACTCTTGATATTATGCAAAATGAGGATCCTGAACCATTGTCTATTAAAGACTGTCAAAATAGAAATGATTAGCCAAAATGGAAAGAAGTTGTACGGGCGGAATTGAATTCCTTAGAGAAACGGAAAGTGTTTGGATTTGTAGTTTGAACACCAGAAAATGTAATCCCTGCTGGATACAAATGTGTTTTTGTACGAAAAATAAATGAAAATAACGAAATTACAAGATACAAAGCCCGACTCGTAGCTCAATGTTTTTCACAAAGACCAGGACTTGATTATGAGGAAACATATTATCCTGTAATGGACACCGTCACTTTTAAATTATTAATTAGTTTAACCGTGTCACAAAAACTCGAGATGCGCCTTATGGATGTGGTGACTGCCTATTTGTATGGTTCATTTGATAGTGACATACATATATGAAGTCCCTGAAAGACTTAAAGTACGAGAAACAAATGATACATGCCCGAAAATCATGTTCTCAATTAAATTGCAAAGATCGTTATATGGATTAAAATAATCCGGACGCATGTGGTATAATCGCCTTAACGAATATTTGTAGAAAGAAGGCTATAAAAATAACGATATCTACCCATGTGTTTTCAAAGAAAATAAATATTGGATTTACAATTGTGGCAGTTTATGTTGATGACTTAAATTTAATTGAAACTTCTGAAGAGCTCAACAAAACTACAGATTATTTGAAAAATGAATTTGAGATGAAAGATTTGGGGAAAATCAAATTCTGTCTCGGGTTGCAAATTGAACATTTCCCAAAAAGATTATTTGTTCATCAATCTACATATACAGAAAAAGTCTTGAAACGATTTTATATATATAATGCACATCCATTGGCTTCACCTATAGTTGTTCGATCACTTGATATAAAAAATAATCATTTTTGTCCACTTGAAGATAGAGAAAAGATTCTTGATCCTAAAGCACCATATCTTAGTGCAATTGGAGCATTAACTTATCTTGCAAAAGTAGATATATATAAAACAATGATAGATGTAAAAAGTTTTTCCCTAATATTAAGCCCATGTTTAATTCTTAAAAATTAAAATTCATTTTCAATTATATATTCTCTCAATAAAATAATTTTATAAATAAATAAAATTTTTCTTTACTTTTTAACCTGACATCCTTAGAAAAATTTACTTTTTCCTAAATCCATTTTAAAATAGGCCAAGTAACTTTTTTTTAGGCATTGTTGAGGTTTTACAGAAGTCACCCATTTTCAAATTTTCTCATGAGATGATGTGCAAATGGAGGGTAAATTCCATCTACGGTCATTTAAATTCAGATAAATCTTAATTGGGTTACTAGACATTAGTTTATCTCAATTATATCATTAAAGTACTTCAATTTAGTTTCAATTAGGTCACTAACTTCAATTTTAAGTCAAAGTTCTCCACAATTACTTTTCATATTCTAAATTTGATGAAAATTACTTAATTGGCCATGTCAACCAATAGATCTTTTGTATAACCGCTACGTGATATGCTAATTTACCACTTTATAATAAAACAAAAAACATGCGTTTTAACCTTTTATTCTAATAGCATTTTCATAACCCCATTTTACCATTTTCATTTCTAAGATGTCATCTAGCGCTTATGTGATAAATGATAGGTGACCGAAGGTAACATATTTAGTGACCCAATTAAGACTGTAGGAATTATCAGACCCCAAAACACAAAGTGATACAGAAAATAGAAATAAACACAAAGGATTTTTCGCTCTATGGCCCGGATGTTCATCCAAATTAGGGCTGGTCACCCGTTGAGCATTCACCGAAGTGATTAACGCTTTAATCCACTATAAATTAACAATATTATCAAGATCAAGGTTACAATACAACAGATCCACAAAGGATTAGCCCTCAGACCCATGTATCTCTCACAAATCACTCAGAAAACGATTACACAGAGTAACCAAATGTTACTGCCCACAGAAGAACAGAAAACCAAACACAAGCCTTAATCAAACACTAGATCTCACCAAGAACACCTAGATCAAAGATTACAGGCGAAAACCAAAAGTTTTCAGAGAGAGAGAGAAATGAGAGAGCCAAAAGAGAAAACCCTAGAATGATCTCGAATAATTGGGAGTGAAATAAGAGACAAGCCAAAAATAATATCAACAGGCAGATGCATCCAACGGTCGTAGCTCCATCCACGTGTCACAATATCAACCCTTAAGACAAATGATGAATTGGGCTACCAGGTTGCATTCAAAATGGCTGGCCTTCTCTCAATAGTTAAGGGTGCATCACAGGGCCTAAGGAACAGGTAAGTAATTGGGCTATCAAGAATATGGGCCAAATTGTTAAGCACCAATTTTTACAATCTCCACATTGATTGACAATTTGGGTTTCACAGTGAATTGAATGTTAACTCCTACGTAGCTTCATTTGCTCTTGGTACCCGCAGAAGACATTAGTTAGTAATGACATTTAGAAGATTTAAACAATCCCTAAATTTGTATGAAGAAGAATCTTTGTATTCATGTCTGCAGGATTACACTTAGTAGAAATTTTATCAATCTTCATGATTCATTTTTCTAAAACATCTCTTATAAAATGAAATTTAACATCAATATGTTTAGATCTATCATGAAACATAGGATTTCTACTTAAGTATATTGCAGACTGACTGTCAGAAAATATTACAACACTATTTTCAGAAAAATCAATTTCATTTAGCAAGTTTTTCAACCATATACTTTCCTTCACATCATCAGTGGCTGCAATGTATTTAGCCTCTGTAAAGGATAAAGCTACAATCTTTTGTACTTGAGATTTACAGCTAATGCATGAACCATTTAAAGTAAAGACATATGCAGAAGTTGATTTTCTATTATCACAGTTACCAGCAAAATCAGAATCAACAAAACCTTTTAATTTAATTCCAGTTTTACTTTTGCTAAACATAAGCCCTAAATCAGAAGTGCCCTTCGGGTATCTAAATAACCATTTAATAGCTTCCCAATGATATTCACCTGGATTGCTCATGTATCTACTCAAAACACTTATAGCAAAGACAAGATCAAGTCTGGTGCAAATCATAACATACATAACAGACCCAACAGCATTAGCATATGGAACATTTTTCATTCTAGTCTTTTCTATTTTAGTTTTAGGACTACCAAGTGGTAAAATGACTTCCTTGGCATTATCCATAGAAAACTTGCATAATATCTTTGAAATGTAAGACTGTTGAGTAAAAAACAACTTATGATAACTCTTATTTCTTCTAATTTCCATTCCAAGAATCTTTTTAACTTCTCCTAGGTCTTTCATTTCAAATTCTTGTTTCAATTTTGTTTAATCGTGTTCATTTCAGTTATATCACACCCAACAAGTAACATATCATCAACATAGAGCAAAAGATAACAGGAATTAGGCCCACCACTGCCCTTGTAATAAAAACATGGATCATATTCACTTTTATTAAAATCAAGTCCCTTAATAAAAGTATTAAACCTGATATACCATTGCCTCGGGGCTTGTTTCAATCCATAGAGTGATTTTTGTAAAAGATATACAAGGTTTTCTTTACTTTTTTGTTCAAAACATTTAGGTTGAGACATGTAGATTTATTCATCCAAATTTCCATGTAGAAAAGCAGTTTTGACATCCAATTGTTCTTATTCAAAATCAAATTGAAATATAATAGAAAGAAAAACCCTTATAGATGTGTATTTGACTACATGAGAGAAGATTTCATCGTAGTCAATTTCCTCTCTTTGGTTAAAGCCCTTACCAACTAATTTGGCCTTAAATCTTACATCCTCACCTTCAGTAGTTCCTTCCTTTACCTTAAAAATCCATTTACAGTCAATGACCTTTTCTCCTTTAGGTTTATTGACTAAGGTCCAAGTCTTATTCTTAGCTAATGAGTTCATTTCATCCTTCATAGCAACAAGCCACAAACTTGCATGTTCCCCTCCTATGGCCTCTTCATATATGTTAGACTCACTATCTAGAAAGTTCTAAACATTCAAAGCTGTAACAAAATCAGAATCATTGTATCTAAAATGAGGTCTGACTTCTCTTTTGGTTTTATCTCTTGCAAGGTGATAATCATCGAAAGGGTTTTCAAGTTGGTTTGGAGATAAGTCAGCAGGTTCAGTCTCATTGATAGGTCCAGTTTCATCAGTCAATACCTGATCAGGCTCCACCTTAAACTGATCATCATTACCAGAGGTTAAATCTGTCTGGAATAGTTCTGTTTCTAAAATTGTTTTATTTTGATCTGTTTCAGGTGTAGCAGGAGCATCTCCTTTAATGTAGGGCATGTCAACCTCATTGAAAACAAAATTTCTAATGATGGTGACTTTGTAACCTTCTAAAGATTTCAACCAAACCCTATAACCTTTAATACCTTCACCATATCCTAAGAAAATACCCTTAACAGACCTAGGCTCCAGTTTACCCTCATTCTGATGTACATAGGTAGCACAACCAAAGATTTGCATTTTAGAATAATCCACAGTATTGCCACTCCAGACATGATCAAATGTATCAAATTTTAAGGATTTAGTAGGACATTTGTTTATCAGATATGAAGCAATTTTCACTGCTTCCCCCCATAACAGTTTTGTAGTCCTGAACTTATTGGCATGCATCTGACCTTTTCTAACAAAGTCCTATTCATCCTTTCAGCAAGCCCATTCTGTTGAGGAGTATAGGTAACAATCCGATGTCTAAGAATCCCATTGGTTTTGCAGAAATTATCAAACACTTCATTGCAAAATTCAAGGCTATTATCGGTTCTAAGTGCTTTAACACCTTTATTTACTTGATTTTTAGTAAGAGTTTTCATTTCCACAAAATTTTTGAAGGTATCAAATTTATTTTTCAGAAGGATCACCCAGGGTTTCTTTGAAAAATCATCAACAATAAGTAAGTAATACTTAAAACCAGAATATGTGCACACAGATGCTGGTCCCCACAGATCAACATGCAAGTAATCAAGAATATACTTAGACTTGTAAATATCTGAACCAAAAGGTAATTTCTTTTGTTTTCCAAATAAGCAATGTTCACAAAATAGCATTTTTTCTATTCTTTCATTCCTCAAAAGACCTTGTTTCTTAAGAATATGCAAATTCTTATCACTAATGTGTCCAAGTCTTTTATGCCAAAGTTCAGATTGGTCAGACTGTGAGACTGTAGCAGCAATAAGTTTATTTTGTAATGGTAAAGCTTGCATAATGTAAATCCCATTTGCCTTTTCAACTTGAATGACTTTTGCAAAATCCTTTTGAAGTGTTAAAATACCTTTATTTATAATGGTATTAAAACCTTCATCATCAAGAGTTCCTAAAGAGATGAGATTTCTCTTTAGATCTGGAACCCATTTTTCAATTTCAAAACAGTTTTCCCAATACCTTTTATTTTGCAAGAAAAACTATTTCCCATAACCACTTGTCCTCCACTGACTTCAACTAAATCAGTAAAGTATTCTTTGTAAGTTGTCATGTGAAAAGTACACCCAAAATCAAGAATCCAATATGTTTTAGTTGAACGTTGACATGTCACATAGACTTGTCGATTGGTGGCTATAGCTGCCCCCACCATCAACATTGTTGACATTTTTCACTTCATTTAACATTTTGTGACAATCTTTTATAAAATGTCCTAATTTTCCACAAAAGTAATATTTCTTTCATTTAGCCTCATTATTGTTCTTGTTGAATTTGGATTTACAACTGTTAAGGTTTCCAGAAAATTTCTTATGATTTCCAAAACTTTTATTTGAAACATTATTATTGTTTCTTTTTGAAAAATTGTTTCCTTTAACATTGTAACCAACTCCATTTGAGGAGGTTTATAAATCACTTTTGAATTCATGTTCCTTATTTCTTAAGGATGAAACAATGATATCAACAGTGACAGTGGTTCTTCTATATTCAAGAGCATTTTTCAAATCTTTATACTTTTCAAATCTTTATACTTTTTCAAATAAGACTACAGATTTTTTATCATCGGATAGTTTTTCATCACTATTGGTAAGATCTTGTGAAAGTTTATTAAATCTATCAAGATTGTTTTCAAGGTTACAGTTAGGTTCAAATTTGAACTGAAAAAATTGTTTCCACAAGAAACATTTATTAGGAAGTGACTTAGTTTGGTAAAGTGATTTAAGTTTAACCCAAATTTCAATTGCAGTCTCAGTCTCTCCAACCTCTCTAATGACACTATCAGATAAATGCAAAAAGATAGTGCTCCAGTAAAGTGATTTAAGTTTAACCCAAATTTCAATTGCAGTCTCAGTCTCTCCAACCTCTCTAATGACACTATCAGATAAATGCAAAAAGATAGTGCTCCATGCAGTTTCTACTTGTTCAATTCTTTTAGTATCTGCAACTTCACCCCCCAAGATTCATCAAGAGCCCTAACACATTTAAAATGAATTAATAGAGCCCTCATTTTTCTACCCCATAGAGTAAAGTCTCATTTCCCGTTCCAAACCTCCACATCAACCTTAGTACTACCCATAGTGACAATGCAGACAGAGGCAATAAAATTATGATGTAGTACAGGCAAAGCACAAAAGACTAATGAGACACCCACAGATAAAATAAATGATGCAGAATTTATATATATCTCACAAGTGTTCACAATTTGAAATAATCAGATAGGCAGGCAACAAGTTAACACAAACTTGATAAGTCAATAATAATAGGTGACATAAGAATTACGAATTTCAAATAATCTTGAAGAATCGTTAATCTCAGTCCCCTTAAATTCTAGGGTTTTCCAAAAATATTGTTCGAAAGGAAATAACGATATAGGTTTAGAAAATCGTTACCAAAGTCCTCTGATTAAGAATGTAAAATAGTGAAAACCAGAACTATTTTACCAATCTGCCCATAATGTGTATAAGACAATTTCTGGTAAAGATCCTTTAAGATCTGGAGTCACGTTCACCTAGATCAGCCAGAAATAGTTTCATATCGAAGAATATATTGGAGATCGAAGTGCTCTGATACCACTGTAGGAATTATTCAGCCCCTAAAACACAAAGTAATACAAAAAATAGAAATGACCAAAAATGATATTTTGCCCTAAGCCCCGAATGTTTACCCAAATTAGGGCTTGTCACCCGTTGAGCATTCACCGAAGTAATTAACGCTCCAATCGACTAGAAACCAACAATATTATCAAAATCAAGATTAAGATTACAATACAACTGATCCACAAAAGATCAGCCCTCAGACCCAAGTATTTCTCACAAATCACTCAGAAAATGATTACACAGAGTAACCAAATGTTACTGCCCACAGAAGAACATAAAACTAAACCCAAGCCTTAATTAAACACTAGATCTCACCAAGAACACCTAGATCAAAAATTACAGACGAAAACCAAAGATTTTCGGAGAGAGAGAAACGAGAGAGCTAAAAGAGAAAACCCTAGAATGATCTCGAATAATTGAGAGTGAATGAAAAGACAAGCCAAAATAATATCAACAGGCAGAAGCATCCAACGGTCGTAGCTCCATCCACGTGTCACAATCTTAACCCTTAAGATAAGTGATGAATTGGGCTACCGAGTTGCATTCTAAAGGGCTGGCCTCCTCCCAATAGTTAAGGGTGCATCACAGGACCCAAGGAACAGGTAAGTAATTAGGGGTGGGCGCGGGTCGGTTAGGTTCGGTTCAGTCCGATTTTTTTCGGTTCCAGAAATTTTCGGGTATTTAGTAAATGGAACCGTCGGTTCCAAATATAATTTTGGAACCGTTCGGGTTCCGTTCGATTTGGTTCGGTTCGGTTCGGTTCTGTTCGGTTCCGTACTATAATTAAATTTTTTAACATTTAAAATAATACTACATAAATACACCTGAAAGTAGATACTAATATTAATAACAAAAAGTAGATATAAATACCAAGTTCAATCTTAACTTTTACAAATTAACGTAATCTAATTTAATAACATATAAATAATAAGTTGTCAAATACAAATACGAAAAAGTAAATATTACTAATAAAACTTCGATAATTCATATCAATAATTCATTTGTTTCAAACATTCAAGTCTGTATAAAAATGAAATATAAATTAGAAGTAATAAAGATAAAATATTTTAAAGTATTGATAATACTTACCAACTATTTAATATAATAATCAGTTGCTTGACTTTCCATACTAACTACTAAGAGACTATACAAGAAAAAATTGAAAAAAAACACAACTAACAAACATAAATAAACTCTAAATTGTTCAACTAATAAGATTTAATAAGAAAAAAAAATTATTAATTTATTTAGAAAAAATAAAAGAAATTGATTTATCCAATATAAAAAAAAAATTTCGGTTCTTATTCGGTTCTTCGGTTCTGGGTCTAGAACCGAGAACCGAACCAAACCATTCGGTTCTCGATTCGGATACCCGTTCGGGTATTTCATTTCAAAAAACCCGCTCGATTCGGTTCGGTTTCGGTTCGGTTCGATTCGGTTCGGACATTTTGCCCAGCCCTATAAGTAATTGGGCTACCAAGAATATGGGCCAAATTGTTAAGTACCAAATTTTACAAAGACAAACTAAAGTATAGTATTCCAATTAAACCTTATTTGGTAGGGGTTAAAATTATGATTTTAATCTAAGTTAAAGTCAATAATTAATTTTAACCGCATATTTCATGGAACCCACAACTCTTTAACCACACAATTCATCAACTTTTAAAATCTACTGATTTTAATCCCTACCAAACAAGGGGCTAAGATTCACTAAAAGTTAATGACCGTGGTTGAAATTTACCCAAAAAAGGATTTAAACTTATCATATATTCCCAGATCCCATATGTTCTATTGCCACCACTTGTTTTGTGACATAACTCTCTATCAGTTGAAGGGGGACCAGAAATGATATAAATCTTCCTAAGTTCATATTCATTTTTAGAGAGAGAAGAGAAAGTCTGAGACATCATGAGTCACTGTATAGTACCTAAATGGAATCAGAGGCACCAAAGACAAGAACAAGTAGAAGAAGAAGGTAAAACATCATGTGATCATATCCCTATGTATGCATTGTACTTATCCAATAATTTTTCCCAAGATTCCTAAGTTTTTTTATTATCAATTATACGTTTCATAGTATGCTTTATCCATTATCCCATAATCTGGGAATAAACAAAAAATACTAAATTTTCTGTATGTTGGAGTTCAGGCCTAGTTCTGAGGTAGCATAATTGACATGGAAAAATAGACAATAAGCCATGCATGAACTACATAGAATGGTTCCTTCACCCGTTCAGGTTGGGACCGGTGAAACGTTAGAATGCATAGTCGATCAAGCCACGCTGGACAGGCCTAATCAAAACGAGGCAAATTTTAGCTCATTAGCTGCACCATGGGGTGGAGAATGGCCCGAGAGTTCATCAGGTGACATGCAGATGAAACGAAAGGAGGTAAATCTAAGTTCGATGGCCGCGGCTTCTGGTGGAAAATTGAGCAAAAGCTCCGTCCATATGGATTCATCTTCGAGTTTCCATGCGCATCCGGCAAATTTAACAAAGAAAAGGACGAGATCAGAATTTGAACAAAATTGTGGAAGGTATTTTGAGGAAGATCAAAGGGGAGAAGCCAGTAAATGTGCTAGTGCATCATTTTGTAGGGATACTGATACTACTATGATGACACGGGCTTCCTTCGAACCTCCTCAAAGCTTCAAGAGTACGAGAAATGGGGAAGAAGATTCGGGTTTTCACACTTGCTCGGTTAGAAAATTTTTCAGTTTTGTAGGACGAACGTGTACTAAACTTGGAGCAAGTTTTGGTTACTCAGTGCTGAACACGTCTACACAATTTACAAAATTTTAGCTTCATTTTCTTAGAGTCTAGTCCTGTCTAATCCTACTACTTTTCTCTGCCGAATCTTCACTTTAGCCACGCGAACTCCACTCTCGTTGGTAGGCATAGAAATAGACTAGGGGAATCTCTATAGGAACTAGTCTCTTAGCATTTACTCGCAGGACTTCGAATCCAGTGAGCCATCACCATCTATAACTAGACTTTCTAATCTTTTCACAGTTACAAGTCTTTGCGCTCTGATGCACTTGACTTTTCTATGCCGAATCTTCACTTTAGCCACGCGAACTCCACTCTCATTGGTAAGCATAGAAATAGACTAGGGGAATCTCTATAAGAACCAGTCTCTTAGCGTTTACTCGTAGGACCTCGAATCCAGTGAGCTATCACCATCTATAACTAAGGGGCTGTCTGGTAGCACTACCTAGTGAAAATTGGACCGTTGAAATAAGATAAAATGGACCGTTCCTTTTCATCTGATTTGCAGGTACACTGACATGGCAGCCATTACTTTTGAATATTTATGGCAAAATGACCTTTTTGCCATTAACTCAAAAATCATTTTGCCATTAAACAGGGCATTTTCGACAATTGATTTTGATGAAGTCAAATTTAGCTGCAAAATGGGACCCAGACTGCAGTACCCAACGGTCCATTAATCGATTTGTTTTGGGAAGAAATCACGCCCAGACAGCCTCTAAACCTTCTAATCTTTTCACAGTTACAAGTCTTTGCACTCTGATGCACATGCAAGTCTAGACAAAGAATTTTCATGTATTTCTAACAAGATAAAATATATTAATCAAATTATTGGAAAAAGAGAAATTAGGGAGCTCCGTATAGTTCTTTTTAAGTTACACTCTCAGCCTGCTTTAATTGTCGTAAATTATAACAGGAAAAATAGGACGAAGAACGGGGGAACAACTGGGATGCCACTCAATCGCAATCATCAGGAAGACATAGTAGGGTTGCATCCATACATAATAAGTCAGGACGGTTATGTTTCAACTATTCAATATTGTATACCAAACATGTCCTTAAGGTTTCACTCAACAAAAGTGTCGACTCTTTTTTAAAGAGTCACGAAAAAAATAATATTATTGTTCTCTTTAGAAACGACTAATAGAAATGCTATGTTGTATTTGTGTAGAGGCGTAGAGACAGGATCAATCAGAAGATGAAGGCTCTTCAAAAATTGGTGCCCAACTTTAGTAAGGTGAGGAACTCGTGTTAGACTTGATAAAAGAATAAATTTGTAACGACCAGGACTTTTCCCTACAAGCCTATCGCTTAGGGGGACGCGAAATAAACCCACATTCGGATCCAACCCCCAATGGATGGCACAGATGAGTAATGTCTGCACGTGAATAGCCCCTGAGCCAAACGAATGAAAACGGGCCAGATGGAGAAATTCCGTGGTAGTTACAAGGACGTGCCTCTTGATTAATGAATTTATGTTTGGTTCTTGCTATTATGTATGCAGACTGATAAAGCATCAATGCTCGACGAGGTTATTGCATACTTAAAACAACTCCAAGCACAAGTTCAGATGATGAGTGCAAGATCCAATATTCCACAAATGATGATGCCTTTAGGAATACAACAACATCTACAAATGTTGCTCTTGGCTCATATGGGAATGGCTGCTGGTATTGGAATGGGAATGCTCGGGATGAATAATTTGGTTCGAAATATGCCCCAATTGCTTCCTTCCTACATCCACTCACCGCCTCTTTCAGGAGCTGCTCCACCATTTGTTCTGGCACCTCCCTTCGCTATGCCTCAGACGATTCACTCTCCAACTCCATCGAACCCTTCACTTCCTTTTAACGACGTGTACTACGCATTTCTAGCTCAAGTATGTGAGTAAATAGTCCTATCATTTTTGTAGAACATTTTGCATGTTGTTTCTTCATTGATTATTGAATCTTACCCTTGTTTTAGCAATCAATGAACTTGGATTTCTACAACAAAATGGATGCTCTCTATCAACAAAACGTCAACAAATCCACGCAGAAACCAGTTAGCTTTTCGCAACCAAACAATATACAAGGAGAACGACATGCAGAGGGACCTTGGAGTGAAAGTTAATCCGTTGTTTTATTGAATTTGCTTCATTAATAGGATCACGATTCGACTTTTATTATTATGGAATAGTCTTCCTATCAAGGGGTAGTGAAACGGTTTGAATTCTTTTGTGTACTATAAGGGTCTGTTTGATTGCAAGGGTGGAAAATTGGTGGAAAGAAAATGAATTCCAAGATAAGTAATTACCTAGAAATTGTTTTCCAGGGAATTGTTAATTAAGTGTGTTTGATTGGTATAATTTTTCACTCGAATTTTTTTTGAAATTTTGGATTTTTTTTGTTCACGTTTGACTTTATTTTACATAATTGTCCACTAAAACGAAATTTTTTTTTACAGTTGGTTATGAAATTTGTTATCATTGCCAAAAAGTAAAAAAAAAAAAATTTTTTACTCGAAAACTATTTTTTCATCAAAATTTAATGTTCATTTGTCTTCGTTTTACATGGAAATTGTTCATTAAAGTAAATATTTTTTTTTAAATAATTGGTTATGAAATTTGTTCCCATTTCAAAAAATAAATAAATAATGAAAGTAAAAATAAAAATTGGCTGGCGGGAAAGTATTTTCCCCAATTTTGAGGAATAGGGGCGCATGGGTGGGTGGGTGGGTAGGGGGAAATTTTTTTTCCCAAGTCAAATTATTGCAATCAAACAAGTGAATATTTCCATTTTCCAAGGAAAATTATAGAAATCAAATACTGCCTAAGTTTATTAAGAATATAGGTTCATTGAGACATATTTCGATTTTAAGTCGATATGTTTGAATATGTTGAGAAGTTTTTAGCATAAATCTTTGTATCTAGAAGAAAAGGAGATGTAATTCTATTTCAAGTTGTTTAGATTTTGACATAATATATTTATTTATTGATAAATGTCTAGTAGAGTACATTAGATAGTATTTAGATATAATAAAAAAGAACCCAAAAAATCTTATCAAAATCGACCATTCGTTGAAATGCATTACCATATATCAAATGTACGTAGGTTGATGAATCGTATCTAGCCCCTATTTCTTTTTGTCAAAAAATTGACTTTTAGTGAATTCTGATAAAAGATAATGAAATGTGTAATTAAAAAGTTATTGGTCCAATGAATGTATGTTTGAAAATGAGTTTTGGGGATATATCATCCGAAGCCAATATATTATCGAATTAAGAGATGAGTCATGAAAGAAATGATGAGGATTTTAGTACAGTTGGCAATTGAGGGATGGGTGATAAGAAGACACTCAAAAAGAGTTAACCCCTATTTCGTAGGGATTTAAATATATATTTTAATCTAAATTAAAACTATCAATTAATTTTAAAACTCACAATTTTCCAATCATATGGGTCATAGAATTTTATCAAAGTCTACTTAAAATTTGATTTTAATTCATATAGAAAAGGCTTTAAAAAAGCCGTGAGGGTCCACCTCAATCCTTTATGATCATGCACGTTCCTTTGTTCCATATATACCCTTATCTTGTCATATCACACTGGCCCATATATTTAATGAACATTTTCAATGTGGTTCCTTTGTTTCATTTTGCACCATAAACACACAAAGACTTGATAAAACCCTCTGGTTTATGATGAAAATCAATTGGCGTCATATGAAGGAAAGATAAACTTTTCATAACATTCTGCCTGGATAAGATCGCCGCTCAATCGCCATCCTCGCGGGCGTCGAGCGGTGGCTTCTTTAAAAGAACCGCTTGAGCGCCCAATGGGTGGGCATCAAGTGTTTTTGCGCCGACTTCTTCGTCTTGGTCTATCTTTTGACTTCTTTGACTCATTGTCGTTTTTTATTTCTACAAGACTTCTCTAAAACATACAAACAACTTTCAAATAAAATTTGGTTCACACCCAAATTACCCAAATTCTAACAAACCATAACTGTTCTGGTCTAAATCGTATTTGAAATATTTTAAAAATAAATCGTTTATACATTTTGATAACTTCTCAAACCTAAATCGAACCGCATTAGATTTAAACTTCGAATTCATCATTTTTTTCCCTTTCGCTTTAACATAAATAGTTCATGGACTATCAAATCCCTTTCTACTTTATTGAATTAAACAAAGTATATCTTGGATACACTATTTCACGAAAAAAAAAGTCTTCTTTATCAAAACTTTTATCGAATTTTCTAGTACACATTTTATCAACTTTTATCAAACTTTGTTGAAACTTCTATAAAAAACTTTGTCACACAACGCCTTATTACTGAATGCAATCATGCATGTTAACAGTTGATCACGAGGGAGAAAAAAAGGATTTTTTAAATAAGTACACTTCTACATGATAGAATTAAATTATGAATTGATTTTATTTTTACACAATATAATGAGGCCTCATCATTGGCATTAGAAACAGCACCAGCCGGTGGCATTAGAAACAGCACCAGCCGATAGGAGCCTTTCCAGTTGATTTCATTTTTCTTGCTTTTTCTTTCACTATTGAATCTTCATATTTTCTTTTCTCCTCCAATTGTGCTTTTCCTCCAGTAGAAATATGATCAATCCTTGCTATCTTGTTTTGGTAATGTTTCAAGTTTCTTGACTTTCTCAGTTCCAGTTCATCCTGCAAGCATTTTCAATGTATTTTTACGTAATAAGCAAATTTGTCCAACATTAATAGGTATATGAAAAAAAAAGTGAAAATTAATTAACCTTGTTTCTTTCCATTTGTTGCTTTGCTCTCAGTTTCTTCTCGTTCTCCCAAGCAAGAATGTTCGAATGCATCTTCTGGTATCTGAAACTTACAATTAATTTGTAGGAATAACTTCATGTTTGGTATACATTACTCAATAGTATTTCATAGTGCAATCAATGAGATTGTACCTTTTGTGAATCTTTTCCAATTGAGATCTTTCCCAAGCATCTGCTTTAGTCTCTACATTTCGACGCCCCCTTGAAGTTCCCCTTTGTCTTTGGTTCTCTACAACGGGAGGAGGAGGTCGCCTGAAGGATGTAGTTCCAGTATCTTGTCGAGAGGACCTCTGCATGGAACCTTTATGGTATATCGAAAATATCCTCAATATATAAGTGGAACCCTCTTTAACATATCGATATTATTGTCCAATTCAGCGTAACAAACATGCCCATATCAGGAGAAAATGAGTCGAGGAGATGTACCTGGTTGAGGTGGCCTAAAGGGCTCTTCTTTTCTGTTACTTATATTTCTGAGGTACTGTTTGGTGCTGGCTTCTTCAAGGGAATGTATGGCATGAGCAGTAGCAGCAATTGCAGTTGCAAATTCGCCATCATCTAAGTAATAATGGTGGTTCATCGGCTTCATGATCAATAACCTCGTACCAACTCTTTTATTTATGATATCGGGAAAATATCACGAAGAATATTATGGTGTTGGAAGCCATGAAGAGAAGAAATTCTGGGCTTCTTATGAACAGTGAAAAGTGGGCTTTACAAATAAAAATTCTGTGTTAATTTGAATGAAAGAACTGTCGATTCCTTGCCAATACAAGACGTGTAACCAGAAGAAAGAATGAACTTTCCATGGATGCTTGTGACCACTGTACATTCTGATTCCTTGTTCTAATATTCCTAATTCCTTTGAGTGCATGCCAGGAAATATGTCAAGAAGAACAATTTGCATATGTGCCCTGATCACGGGACAGATTCAGGACTGAATTAAAAAAAATTTAAGTCGGATTTTTTTTTCCATATATATCTTCTTTAATCTTTATAAATAAATAAAAATTTAATGGGCTAAGGTCAGGGACAAATCTAGGAAGTCGAGCGAGCTAGCGAGGTCGTTGACCGTTAACGATTGCAATAGAAAAATTATTTATTAATATTTAATTAAATAATATAAAAAAAATTCTTCAATCAATATAAACGTAAAAGTTATATACATATGAATATATAATAATTACTAATTAGACTCCCTCTTTTACGGGATAAATAATAAGAGATATGGAATATAAATTCTTTTGCATCTCGATTCAAAATACATCCATTGTTAAAAATTTAACAATTCAACATGACAAGAAAAAAAATACATTTTTTGAATCATATACGTACGATCAAGTTTCAAGTTTTTACGAACTTACGTGAAACAAAATGAAATTTATATGTAAAATATGATTAAACGGTAAATACACGTTCCGAACTTAGGGGAAGCTTATGCAAAGTTTTTAAAACAATGATTTTTAGAACTATTAAAAAAAAGGTAATATTCGAACTCCTAAAAGAATGAAGAGTATTACATAAATTGTCTAAATTTAAATTTTACAAAATAAATTGATAAAACATAACAATAAAAGTATATATTATACATAATTATCATGCCTGATCTAGCCAGTAATTGAAAAAATCATCGAGTCAGCAGTTCAATCGTTTGATCATTGCAAGGTTGAATTTTAGTTAAAAATAATAATTTTTAAAACAAAGACTATTGGCTTAATATACCAATATTTCTTATTTTGTTTATTAATCCACAACTGTAATAGTGGTCAAACTTTCAATCATCACATACTGAGAATTGATTTCGAATCTTATCTATTGCAATTGTATTATAAAATTTTTCTTCCAACCAATTTGATAGCTTGAAACAATAAAACAATGAGGGCGGCACCTAGAATCAAACCCCGTACCTTTCAGGTAGAAAGCTAGTGCTCTACCTTATGAGCTACTCCACCTTTTGTCGAAATTTGATACATTTATAAGCCCATGTTCGGTACGAATTAAAATCTAATTTCAATCCAAGTCAAAGTCAAATAATCATTATTAACCATATTTTTCATGGTCCCACAACTTTCAACCACACATTTTAAAGACTTCTATCACAATCTACTAAAAATCTAATTTTAATCCCCACCAAACACCCTCTAAATATTTAATGTAAATTATCAAAGCTTTATAATACCCTTTTTTCCGGTCGATCCACAACGGGCAGCCGTTCCGACTTGTCAGGTGTTGGATATGCCCTTTGCTGAGGTTTTATCTGCCAATGTCATGCATGATTTTTACGCTAAGTTTCGTATGGTAGTGGATTTCAGATTTGTTTAAGGAACAAAAAAATTGTTGTAGGGTATATTGTCATGGATTAAATCAATAAACTATATTATAAAGGGAAATTAATAATGTCAAATAAGAAAAACAAAAGCAAAAAATAACGTGCAATTTAAGGTAATTCAATCTCAATGCGAGAACTACTAGACTAGATGGCTCTATAGAATTGACTATATCAAAGAAGAGAACTAAAAATATGTTTTTTACTTGTGAATCACTTTATTGTTTCTTTACTATATCACACAAAGTGAATGTACGTCATAATACTTTTATATTGAAGGAAAATATATGCTTTTGTTTGGGGGAGAAATTTTTTCAAGTGAAAAATAATTTTTTAAAGAATTTATGATTAAAAAAAGTATGGAAAAATTGTTAATTCCATAGAATGTGTACTTTTAAAAATGAATTTAGATAAAAATAATTTTGAAAAAAATTCTCACCAATAAATTTTCTCCATTTATTTTATCTTTTTGACTTCGAGTAACCATACCAAGGGGACTTTGAAAATTTAAAATTTCGCTTGCAACTAACTCTGAGCTTGCTTCTTTGGTTGAGTGAATTGTCCAAATAGTCACTGAACTTTACGCCATGCTTACAAGAGGTCACTGAACTTTTAAAATCACCCAAGTTATCACTGAACTTTGCAAAAGATTTTCACGAGGTAACTGAATTTTAAAAATCACCTCATTCATCACTGAACTTTGTAAAAAATTTCCCATGGGTCACTAATTTAGTGATCTCCTATGAAATATTTTGCAAAGTTTAGTGATCCCGTAAAAATATTTTGCAAAGTTTAGTAATGAATGAGGAGATTTTTAAAGTTCAGTGATCTCGCGGAAACCTTTTACAAAGTTCAGTAATCCCTTGGAAGCATGACGTAAAGTTCAGTGACTATTTGGGCAATTCACTCTCTTTGGTTCAATATCCAACTTCGAGATGTTTATGGCTTTTACTCATTTTTCTTTTGTTTATTCTCTTGAGCCCATTTCCTTTAATTGGAAGGCATATTTTTAGGTTATTTTTAACTTTCCATGAAAGTAAAATTAATCCTAAAAGTAATTAGATACCAATATTTTGTTGGTTTTTTCTTTCAATATTACATGTTGCATGAAGAAAGACATTAAAATTGAGACAATTTTGTTTATAAGACAATTGAAAGAAACAATTTAATATCGTCTTACTTGTCTCAAAATATTAAGCGTCTTCATAGATGCCAACTTATTACATTGATAATTAAGACTTGGCATAACATTGGGAAAACAGTAAATAAAATAAAAATATGAACGAGAAAAGGAAAGAGTCTCACAAAAAATGTGTGGATAATAAATAAATAGCAATTAAGATATTATGGTTAAAATTAATATTTGACTTCAAATTATAAAGACATTATAATGAAACCCAAACAAGTGCTAAACAATAACAAATGAATTTCGTTGGATAATAATTTATAAATAGTTCATAAATTTTGTCAAAGTCAAATATCAATTTAAATCACACATCCATAACTATTATTCATATATTAACCACACATTGTGAAACTCATTATTATTTTTATTACTATTCCTCTTTTAAACCATTTATAAATTTGGTAAACAAATGCCAAAATGAGAACAAATTATTTATAACTTACACATGATGCATAGATAGTTCGTATTTTTCAAAACAAGAGTTTGCCCATAGTTTTTTTTTTAACTATCATTATTGAAAATACAATGATCATTTTCATGATACCAACGCTTTGAATCACGAGAATAATAAGGGTTTGTTTGAGTCTCATTTTTGATAAAATAGATTTTGTAATAGTGATTTTTTTTTTTTTGATTTTTTTGAGAATGTATGATTAAAAACTAGAGAAATTAAGTTTACGTGTAAAATTATTTTATTTAGAGAATTTGCAATTAAAAATGAGTTTGGAAAAAAAATGAGTTTGGAAATAATGAAGATCAAACATGGGCTAATTGTTTAGCGAAAGAAATGCCTCATAAACAACTGTTATCCGTCATAACAAGCTTTTCACAAACAATAATTATATTGCCTATATTTGACATCCATTAAATCAAAATTCTTTTTTTTTTCCCTCAAACTAATTTCAACCACACATTTATAAAATAAAATATTTTGCACATAAACTCAAAACTGTTTTCTTACTTTTTAACCACACATTTCAAAAAATAAAAAAAAAAAACTCATTTTAATGTTTGTCAAACAGGGGCATAGTTTTTAGGCTCTATGCTCATTATTTTTACCCAAACTAATATTGTGTTTTAGATCCATTCTTTGAAAGAATAAAACTTTTAATATTATTTTTTGGAGAATGCATTATTAAAAAAGTAGGAAAAAAAATTTAGATTTACGTATAAAATTATTTTATTAGAAGAAGTGTGGTTGAAAATGATTTAGAAGAAAATGTGTTTTTATATAATGTGGCTCAAACTGAAGATTTATTCAGTTTTAAAATACTAGGAGGGTGGGAATGAACTAACAAGCATCGATACTTATATACTCATCTTATAGTAAACACAAGCAATGTGTCTATCAATCCATTGATGATAACAAATTAAATTCAAATGGTGAGACACACCATACAATTATCCATCAATAGATTGATATAACACATCATCAATGTTTAGTATAAAATGAGCACCGGTACTTATTAGATCATTCATCTATTATATGATATCTGTTGGGGGATATGGTATAATGCTATTTTGTATGTGGATTAAAAAAAAAGATAAGTTTAACAACGCATGAACGAATTTAAACAAAGTACCAACTTGATATAAACCAAAAGTAGAAATGAAGAAGAAGAAGAAGAAATGATGAAAGGATCCGAAACAAGTGATAACATTCTTTCCTTAAAACAAATTTGCCCCGCAACGGTGCTAACTGAGTAACGGTAATTGTCTCCCAAGATACAACAAATTACTTCCTTGTGGTAGAAGCACTTCTACAAGGCAACCACGAACCTAAAAGGATTTTTCTCTCTACAAAGAATGATTTTGAAAGCAACGTTTTTTAATGATTTGACAAGAATTTTGATGCAAGACTTAAGAATATGATTTGGGTGCCTAAATGACGTCTAAAAGGTCCAGTATATAGAGGTCAAGGAGTTGTGGATGGAAAGACATGCCCTAAAACTCAACAACCATTACTAAAAGTCGTAGCCTTTTACTGTCGATCGCCTGCTGCCGTGCACTGCTCAAGCGCCAAAAGTAGAAAGACTGTTGCTCGCCTAGCACCGGGTTGTCACTCAACAGACAATTACAAGTGCTAAAAATCGAATTATTTTCTCCAACCTTAAACCACAATTTTATATTCATCCAGAAATCTTTTTGAGATTCTAAATATATCACAATTATCTATTCGACGAGTAGAACAATTTAATTTATTTATTTTCATAATTTGACTATCGGATTAAGTCCGAATATTTGGTCAAAATTAACACAAAAGTCTCTTTTCACATTTTTCATGGTTCTTTACCAATTTCATCCATTTTAAAATCAAATTCTAACAATCCCCCACATAAATGAAAATTTCAGATATGTAAATTATATGGAAATGCTTGTATAGAGAAAGCAAAAAAATATTTCACCAGGAAATGTAGCTTCCGTCCTTGAATCTTCTTTAGTGAAATACTATTAGATTTACTTGGCTAATTGGTGAACGTCTTAAACCATTGAGCCTTTGGTATAAATCAAGACAACAGTTTTCATACAAATATATTCCCTAAACTATTCTAGTTCTCACGACTATGTTCATTTTGGCCCTGAAACACCCTTAAATTTCATAAGTGTTTTTAGAGGATTTTAGCCTCAAGCAATTTTCATCGAAGTGACCCCACTTCATATTTATATTTGTGACCTCCTATTAAGAATATTTTATCCTACTCCACTTGACTTAATCAAGATATAGGAATTATTAAAAACATATTTTAACATTCTGTAGAAAGCACTTTCTATATCATAGGAATGAGTAGAAATAATTTTCTAAGTGATTCATTGAATCTTTATAACTTAGTTATCCCCTTAAACCAAGATCTTGAGATCTTCAATCAATAAGGTAGGGTTACCATTACAAAGACACTTACGTAGTAGACTTTAATTTCATTCCTTTCGATAGACAACATATATGATCTCTTGGTAAGTTTTTCAAAATTGGATTCGCAATACTCTCCTTATATTTCACAAATCTATGGAGATAATACCAATTGAAATCAGTTTCTTAATGGTATTGTGTACGATGTATATGTCTAGACTTACTATTATGCATGCTATTTTGTGCCCTTCTAATAGTCAATTGACTTTCATAATGTATACTTAATGTAGGCTTCGGCTTAAGCCAACATGGAATATCTTCCAAAAGTTACGAAGCCATTCTGCTTTATCATCAGCTTTATCTAAAGCAATAAACTTCGATTTCATCGTTGATCGAACTATACAAGTTTGCTTTGTAGACTTCCATGACACTACAACCCATAACCATTAGTAGATTTGAAATCCTTCATGTCGGATATTCAATTCGCATCACAATATCATTCCAATATCGTAAAATATTTTGTGAATTTTAATCCAAATGTTAATTTATGTTTTAAATACCTAAGAACATAAGTTAAAGCCCTCTAATGGTCATAACTTGGATTATTTGTGAACTGACTAAGTTTATTTACAGCAAATACTATATCCGATCGAGTGCAGTTTGTAAGGTACAACATAGTCGCCTATAACTTGTAAATACTTTAGTTGTGACACTGGTTCACCCATATTATAGACTAAGTGTAGATTTAAGTCTATAGGGATTTTCGCATGACTTTCCTTAAATATATTAAATCTCTTAAGTACACTCTCAACATAATGAGATTGAGAAAGTACTATTCCTTCAAATGTTTTAGAGATCTTAATCCATAAATATAACATCAACCATACCCATGTCTTTCATGTCAAAATGTTTCGTTAACATTTTCTTAGTTTATATGATTATTTCGTGATTATTGCCTATAATCAATATGTTATCTATATATAGACATACAATTACATAGGTTTTGGTGTATGTTTTATGCATACACACTTGTCACACTCGTTAATTTTAAATTCATTTGACAACATTGTTTTGTCAAACTTTTGATATTAATGTTTGAAAGCTTATTTCGATCCATATAGAGGCTTAACGAGTTTACAAACATTTTATTTTGTATTAGGAACAATGAATCCTTCAGCTACTCCTTGTAAATTTCCTATTGTAACTAACCATTCAGAAATGTCATTTTCATGTTCATTTGATGAATATCAAAGTTATGTAATGCAAAAATTGCAATTAAAAACCTTATTGAAGTGATTTTAGTCACAAGTAAGTAGGTGTCAAAGAAGTCAAGATCTTTTTTGCTTATATCTTTTAGTAATCAGTCTAGTCTTATATTTATCAATGGACCCAGTCGCGATTTTAATTTTTTCTTGAAAATCCATTTACACCCTAACAGCTTATTTTCAGATGGTAAATCAATCAACTCCCAAGTATGAATTTGTATTGTAGAATCTATCTTACTATTGATAGCTTCTTTCTAATGCAGTGCTTTCAGTGTAGACATTGCTTCATTGAATGTCTTAAGATCGTTTTCTACCATATAAGTTAAAAAATCAAGACTAAACGAAGTAGATGTTATAACCCTTTTACTATGCATTGGTTCTTCATTATTTGAAGTACCATTTATTCGAACTTACAATTTCCCTTTCTTTTCATGGAAAGGTATCTTTGAAAAATGATTCATTTCTCGATTCTATTATGATGCCCTCATGTGCGTCTTGAACATCCGATCTATGAACAAGAAAATGATATGCACTACTATTATTGGTATATCCAATAAATATACAATCAATCGTTTTAGAACCAATTTTTACATGTTTCGACTTTGGTAAGAATGAGGATAACAGTTCCTCCTCTATCACTATGAATGTTCTTTATTCATTTTCCAAGTTCATTCAACTTCCATCTTATAATGTTTAAAAACATCCAAGGCTTCGACTTTGCTTCTTGGAAAATACTCATAATAATACTTTGTATAATTATCAATGAAAGTAATAGAGCGTTTTTTCACATTTAATTTAAAAAAATTTCAAATCATAAATATCGATATGAATTTTAGTGTCAAAATTATATTTTGATTCATAAGTTTACGCATAGATTTGTAAATTACATGTCATAATTGATTATATCATAAACAAGACAACTCAAGCATATAAGTAGAATTCAAACTTTTATTCATAATGCTTTGTTTTGGTACAATTATAAAAATGTTCATTTTGAACATTCCATCACATAAGTATCATTTACCAACATACATCTCATTCTTAGTGAGTACAAATTTATCAAATACAAATACAAGTTTAAAATTTTTTTTGCTAAGTACGTGGATACAAAGTTCTTGTGAATGTACAATACACGTAGGACATTGTTGAAGACGAGCTCTTTGCCGGAATTCATCTTCAAAGTAATCTTCCATTATCCCTCAATCTTCGACCTTGTAGAATTTTTTATAAAGTTGTTCTATATATAATTATTTATAGTTTGAGAACATAGTCCTGTCTACACAAATGTAACGGGTAACACCAGCATCGACCCACCATTCCCTTGGATTACCAACATTGTTGCATTTAAAAATAACAGCAAACAGATTCATCTATTGTACCCCTTCAGATATGGTCTCTTTCAACCACATTTGCTTGTATGTTCTTCTTAGGCTTTCGACATTCGTTAGAGTAAGACCCACTTTTCCATAATTGTATCGATTGTCTTTGAACTTCTTGACATCCTTCGAGTTGTCTCTTTTCGGTGCATCACCCAAAGCCCTAAGCATTTTTTTAACCCTCGAACCGAATTTCACAAAGTTTGCTCAAAGTTGAACAGTAGACTTCCTTTCGATTTTTCCATTGTGTTCATCAATCCTCAAATGAACTATCAATTCCTCCAAATTCATCTCATTATGTTTGATATAGTTTTTAAAGTTTCTCCATAACGGTGGGAGTTTCTCGATGACAACAGCAACTTGGAAAGACTCACTTAACTCCATTTCCTCCGCATGAATGTCATGAAGTAGAATCTGTAGTTCTTACACTTGACTAATGACGATTTTCAAGTCTATCATCTTGTAGTCAAAGAACTTTTCGACAATGAATTTTTTCGTGCCAACGTCCTCCATTTGGTACTTTTTCTCAAAAAAATCTCAAAGTTTCTTGGCCAATTTCATAGCGCTATGCACTCCATGAAGTGAATTGTCCGATTCATTTAGGATGTAGTTCTTGCAAAGGAAATCCGAGTGCTTTCATGCATCAACGCAATGATCGATTCACGATTATTTTCCCATTCTTTTACCATTGGAGGGGTTTCGGTTAAGAACTTTGCAAAGTTTAAAGTGGTGAGATTTTGTTGCCATCTCTCCTTCAAATTCCTCCGATTTTCCCCATGTAAAATTGGAGTATTTTGAAGTGATATAGTCAAAGGCAAAAATACATTGTTTGTACCATTTGTTATTTGACTCGAAATAATCTCAACAATATTCATTTTTGTTATGCAAACAGAAGTTCAACACAAGTAAAATTAAGAAAAAGAGTAGCCTATTCCAAAATATGAAGAGAACGGGTACAACGAAAAAATTTGTCTTAAAATTGTTGGGGGATATGGTATAATGCCGTTTTGTGTGTGGATAATAAAAGGATAAGTTTAACAACACAGGAACGAAGTTAAATAAAGTAACAACTTGGTATAAATCAAAAGTAGAAATGAAGAAGAAAAATTGATGAAAGGATCTGAGGCAATTGATAACACTCTTTCCTTAAGACAAATTTGCCCCGCAACCGTGTAACGGAGTAACGACAATTGCCTCCTAAGATACAACGAATTACTTTCTTGTAGTAGAAGCACTTCAAACTATAAGGAAGCCACAAATTTGAATAGATTTTTCTCTCTATAAAAAATGATTTTGAATGCAAAGTTTTGGAAAGGTTTGACAAGAATTTTGATGGAAGACTCAAGATTTAGGATGTCTAAGCCCTTGTTTAGCCCCCATTAAATTACATTACATTACATTAAATTTTTCTCTCTTTTCATTTTAACCACACATTCATCAAATAAAATAATATTACACACAAATCAAAAAAATTTCAACCGCACATTTTCCCATCAATCACTATTCTAAAAATTTTCAACCCCCAAAAATGCAAAATAATAGGGGCCAAACAAGAGCTAAATGACGTCTAAAGGGTCAAATATATAGAGGTTCGAGGGTTGTGTATGGAAAGATACGCCTCAAAACTCAACAACCTTTATCAAGGGTCGTAGCGTTTGCTGTCGCTCACCGCTACCCTGCACCACTCGACGCCAAAAGCAGAAAATCTGTGGCTCGTTAGCGCTGGGCTGCCGCTCAAGCAATAGTCATAGGTGTTGAAAATCAAATTATTTCTTCCAAATTTGGACCACAATTTCTAATTCATCCGAAATTGATTTTAAGATTCCAAATATACCACATCTACTCGACGAGTAGAACAAGTTAATCTATTTACTTTCATAATTTGATTATCAGATCACATTTAAATATTTGATGAAGTCAACACAAAAGTCACTTATCACATTTTTCATAGTTTTATATTTAACCAATTTCATTCCTTTAAACCAAATTTCAACAATATTTACATAAGTTTTTGATACAAGTCAATTTATGTACTTTTAATGACAAATTAACAAAGAATACGACTTTCTAAACTATACAATTTTACAACTATTGTTCATTTTCTAGTCTTTTTTCAAATTATATTTTTTTCTAGGCATATATAAAACTTTGTCTAAAATGTGGGTTCAAAAATCTCAATGGCCCATAGTGCTCTCAAACTATTGTTTCCAATCATCACTGAATTTTTTTAATTTTTTTGAATAGTCAATGTATATTTTTTTTATAAACTGTTTTCCATCTATCACTTTGTATTCCTTCATTTGATAATTGACGACTTTGATCACGATCTATGGCAAATAACATTTTTAATATCTCAATTGGCCGGATATGATTTTTAAGAAGCTAAAATAAACTTTTGAGATTTAAGCCATCGTTTGGCCCCATTAATTTATATTAAATTTTTCTCTCACTTCTTTTTAATCACATATTCTCCAAAAATATATTATTTCTCTCATTACAAATTGAAATAATGGAACCCAAACATGGGCTAAAAATTACTTTTGAATTCGTTTGACCAATCTTATGAATAAGGGTGGAGTCAAGAGGGATAAAAAGAAAATTTCTAGTGAGTTAATGACCTCTAGGAGATAACTTTAAAAGAACCATGACTATTCAAAAAAATATTTTAGAGTTCAATAAAAGTTTGGAAACATCGTGGTTCCTACTTACAAAGTCTATTCATTTCATACGGAGGAAATTACACCTCATACACCTTTTATTAAAAATATCTCACTTTTACAATTTAGTCTATGTTTGGCCCTCATTTTTTTTAAACCTTATTTTTTCAAAACTCATTTTAAACCACATATTTTCACATAAATTAATTTTATACGTAAACTCAAAAATTTTCCTTATTTTTTAACTACTCATTCTTCAACAAAACACAATTCTAAAATACATATTGGCCCAAAAATAGGGCTCAAACAGGGCTTTTTATCCATTAATGCTATAATAAAAAAGTAAGAATGATAAATAATAAAGTGGTAATTACACCAAACCTTATGTTTCAAGACCCAACTTTCAAAATCAGATCCAAGTTTTATTAATTCCAAAATCAGATATTTTATTTTAATTAAAATTTTTTATAAAGTAAATATTTATCCTTCAATACACATGTTACACCACCATAAAATCGCTAATTTTTTCACTGTAAATCCCTCACCCCCCTTCTTCCCGTATCTCTCTCTCTCTCTCTCTGCTGTCCCTCTCCTCCCCCTCCCTCCCCTTCTCCTTCCTCTCCTCCCCCTCCTTCCCCTTCTACTGCTGCCCTAATTCCCAGCAGCGTCGCAAAGTTCTGTCAGCGTCGGAGGAGGAGCGGAGGACGCCATTCATGAATATGGATGGATGCTTTCAGTTAGGAGGTGAGATTCATGAAGCTGATTTTGGATCAGGGAGATGGGGAAGAAAGAGAGAAGAAAATTGAAACGCTGGGTTTTTGTGGAAGTGAACTGTTCAACGGTTGCTGAGTAGGGATTGTTGTAGGTGGCGTAGGGGTTTGGGTTGATGACTTGCTCGTGTAAGGTGTGTGTTCTTCTAAGAATTCTAGGCTGCCCTGGTTTTTGTCAATGTCACCGTTAATTTTTGATTTAGTTCGGTTGCGGCTCTCTCCTCCTCCGGATAGTATCGTTTGAGTGGAAATTTCATTTCCTCCATGTGAATTTGTGATTTTAATGGTGTTTAGGTGATCGTGCGGTAGTTGGTGGTGGTTTGTAAATGATGGCGGCTTGACGGTGAGGTGGTGCCGGCTTGCAGGCAGCTGAGGTGGTGTTTTTTTTAATGGCGGTGGTGCGATGCAGGCGATGGTCTGGTGGTTGTGGTTGTGGTTGTGGTTTTGAGGTGCGGCGATTGTTTGAATTTGTGTTGTGTTTCATAACCAACTAGGACCGCATAATGGACTAATTGTGACTAAATATTAATCTGAGCCATGTGCAAAAAAATTGTAACCTATACTGTGATCATTTGAAAATAATTGGAGACTATGAACAAAATCATGAGTTGTGACTTGTGACCTGGCCTGTGACTTGTGATCTGAGCTGTGACTTGTGAATTGGATTGTGACTTGAGTTGTGACCTAGGCTGTGACTTGAGTTGTGACCTGGAATGCGACTTGTGACCTGAGTCGTCGGAATCGGAGCAGTCGTCAGGAATGGTCACCGGAATCGGAACGTGGCCGGAGCGATCACGCGGAACGGTCACCGAAATCGGAGTAGTCGCCGCAACGGTCGTCGGCAAGTTCGCCAGAGTAGGGCGATGATCAGAACAGTCTGCGGAGCGGTAAGGGTGGTAAAGGTGGGATGAGTTAATTAGAATTAAATATTTAATAATAAATTAATTTATTTCATAAATAAAAATTTAAAAATTTTTAATAAAAATCTGATTTTGGAAATTTCAAACTTGTTTTCTTATTTTTGAAATAGGCTAAACTTATTCTCTTGAATGTGAAATCTTCCCAATAATAAATCACCTCACATAAACTCTAAAACTATTAAAGCATTATCTCTCTCCTACCTAATCAATTAAACTAACACATTCAAGCGTAAATTGATAAGTGTATTTTTATACACTTATTCGAGGCCTAAAAAATCGTTATTTGGCAATTCTTTTGACAAAATATATTCTATTATTGTATTTTATGTTATATATGTTATATGTTAAATTCGATGGTTGAACGAAAAATTGGAAGAAATAAAAGAAAAATCAAGGAAAATGACAAAGTCCAAAGTTTGAGGACCAAATCGCAAATATTCAATAGTTAATTCGGACCACAAGACGATAATTTGAATATTGATAGTAGACAAGTGGATGGAATTAGAATTAAAAATGGAATTAAATATTATTAAAATCAATTTTCAATCGTACAAGCTATACTCCAGATTTTTAGTTGAAAATTGAAACTGATTTTAGCATTGTAAACCGTTTGAATAGGGGAATTTCTATTTTTAGCAAAGTTGTAGCCCTTTGAATTATCTTTTCAAGGCACTTTGAATCATCTCAATCGGAAGAGAAAAAGAATGACAAAAAAATATATTACTGCAGTGCAAAGACAAAAAAATCCGCTTGCGAATACAACTTTCCTTATTCGATTGGAACTCTTTTGAAAATCAATTTGGATGTGATTTTCAACTAGTTTTCTACTCCTGTAAATACCTAATAGAAGAATACATATTAGAGACCTTTGATATGTATTTTATACTCCAATATTTATCAACTATTATCATCAAATAAGAAAAATTCATAGTTTTTTGTGAGAGAATTGAATGGGAGTTGCAAGAATTCAATCAAGTGAAGATTCAATCTTGATTTTTAAGCAAATAAGAGAAGACTAAGCGAAACAAAAAGGGTTTTCCAGGAGATGCGAAATGAAAAATATTAGTCCCACATGAAGTTTGTGAATACGTGATTGTCTGATAATGAGCAAGGAATACTCGTCTTTCTGCTAAACATGAGGTATTGAACTTATAATTCAATAAATATTTTTTATGAATGTCAACTAAGTATCGTAAATAAATTGCTAAGCGCAAGTGGAGATTCATAAAGAAACCATTGAAGAGATTCAAAATTTCAAGATTAATCTTTATCTTTTCAATTTATCAAAAATTCGAGTTATATCTTTTCACTTAAATATGTTTTTTCATATTTTCGATATGTTAGGCTAATTTTATACATTACTAGGATGAGATGAACCCTTATTATGATATTTTTAGTTTTTAATTAATTATTTTGACTTTAATTTGATTTGATTTGATTTGATTTGATTTATGAATGTTTATTATCGTTTTTATCGTTCTTTTCAATTGCTTGATCACCAATTGAATTATTAGTGGATTTTATTGTTATCGAGAGAGACATAGGGTTTAAGCACAATATAATACATGTTGTAAGGTTTGATAAATGATAGAGATATACCGCTATGCTTTATATGATTTCAATATGTGTTCTAACACTTGTTAATACATTTATCAAGTTTGCATATTTCATCGAGAGATAGAAGGGTTATATGAGGGAATAAATTTGATCGCTATCGAGAGAGACTTTTAATTAAATCCCGTTTGGCGCACATTTTTGGAAAAAGAATGCATTTTTACTGTTGATGTGATGTGGAATATGTGGTTGAAAAGGAAGGACTAGTTAATGATGTGATAGAAAATATTATTTTATTAAAAATGAGTGGTTAAAAATGAGTAGAAAATGAGAATTAAAAAAATAATGTGGCTCAAAAAGGGCCTAGATTAGGAACATTGACCAATATAAATGATTTCAAATTGTCAATTTAATTGTTACACGAAAAATGGAATAATAAGGGAAATTCGAATCTTAGCAATGAATCTCACACATTTGAAAAACACATTGATAATTTAGGGATTAGTATAAAAAATCATAGATTTATTTTATATTCGATTAAACTTGCAATAAATTTTATCTCGATCAAACACGTAGTTCTTGTGGGTTCGAAACTCTATTAACTACTTCAAATGATCAAAATATTGGCGTCATTGTCGGAAACTATTGTATTTAATAAATTTTAATTAATTTTAGCTTTAATTTTAATTTTTTTTGCTTATTTATTTCGTTTCATTTATTAGAAAAACTTTACGGTGTTTCTTGCTTTAGAGAATCAGTGATTTTACTTAATTTAATCCGGAGATCAAATGAACATTCAACATTCGAAAAATGTAACAGTTGGAAGCACACCAAAAACAACAAGAGGAAGATGTGACAGAGGAAAATCTGAATTAAATAGCCATAGGGGCTAATTTGGGAGTAGCACAACAGAATGTGGTTGCAGCTAATGAAAATACAAGGCTCATGGGTGAATATATGGTTCCACCGGTTGTGGAAAGCCAGTCTAGTATAGTATATCCGGCATTTCGTTAGGCAAACTTCCATCTAAGGACATATGTGATCAACATGTTCTAAAATGCGTTACAATTCTCTGGAGGAGCTACTGAGAATCCCAACACTCATATATCAAGATTTTTGGACATGTGTGCAACTATCAAGTATTCGGGGTGTCTAGTGAAGCAATCAGACTGAGACTTTTCCCATATACCTTGAGAGACTTAGCTAGAGAGTGGTTAGACACTTGTCCACGTCAGAGCATTACTATATGAAACCAATGGAGTTAGAAATTTCTTAGCAAATATTTTCCACTGAAAAGGATTGCAAAGCTAAGGGACGAGATTACCACATTCCAACAACTGGACTCAAAATGCTATTCAGAGGTTTGGGAACGATACAATAGTTTACTTTGCCAATGCCCACAACACGGATTGCAGAAATGGCTTCAGGTGCAGTATTTCAACAATGGTCTGGATTCGATAAGTAGGTGCTTCAAATTGTTCTATCACAAAATGAACCACGGATCAAGTCTACCAAATCATGGAGGATCTGTCATTTACCACTTTGGCCTACTGAAAGGACGAATGGAAAAAGAGCTGATGGGGTATTCGAAATTGATTCTTTGACAGCAATTTCAACACAGTTGGCATCATTGGCCTAGAAGGTGGATTAGATGAATGCATCCCGGACAATGGGACCAAAATGCAAGCATTGTGGAGGGAATCATGAGAGTGTTGACTGCATCGTGGGTAGTCCTTTTGCTCAGTCAGTAGAGGATGTAAATTATGCTCAAAATTTTCAAAGATAACAATATAATCAAAATCCTAACACTTACTACCCTGGCTGGAAGAATTACCCCAAGTTTCTAATGGAGCAACAATCTGGGAGCTCAGATTGCGCTACAGTAGACTGCACCACTAGGTTTTTAGCAAACTGAAAATAAATCTTCGTTAGAAGATTTTGTTACTAAATTGGCGGAGATATCTACCCAACACATGCAAAGAACAGATAAAACCTTATAAGTTCAGGGAACTGCCATAAAAAAATTGAAAAATCAAATGAGATAAATAGCGAAAATACTTTCAGAGAGACTACCGGGAGCACTGCCTAGTGATATAGAGATAAATCCCAAACTGTAGGTAATCACAGTGAAGGTCATGGAGGAATTGAGGCAGTAACTACCCGCAATGGAGTTCAACTACCAGAAATTAATATAAAGAGACCAGTTCCTATAAAAGAAAAGGTACATTCTACGGTTGAGGAGCAATTAGAAGAATCTGAGCAGGACTAAAAAGTTGAGACAAAAAGAGTATCAGAGGATCGAAAGGTTAAAGAAATCATTCATACTAAAGAATTTGTGTCATCACTACCGTTTCCACAAAGACTGCAAAAGAGAAAACTTAATGATCAATTCGAGAAATTCCTGGATATGCTAAAAAAGCTCCACATCAGTATCTCATTCATCAATAATATATGATAGATCCTGATGTATGTAAAGTTCCCGAAAGACATGATATCTAAGAAAAGAAAGTTTCCAGACTGGGAAAAAATGCCATTAACCGAGGAGAGCAGTGTAAGGCTGCAAAATAAATTGCCATCAAAACTCAAAGACCTAGGGAGTTTCACTTTACCTATTTCACTAGGCAAAGAATTTCATTGTAATGCTTTATGTGGTACAGGTGCAAGTATAAATTTAATGTCTTTGTCGACTTTTAAGAAACTAGGAGTTGGGGTAGTCAAGTGATCGAATGTGATGCTGCAGCTGACAGATAGGAGCATCAGATACCCATGAAGTAAGGTTGAACATCGCTCCATAACATTGAATATCACCCAAATCAATATGTATTGCTGGATTTGAATTTTTTCCAAATGAATTTCCATATTAAAAGCCCTAAAATTTTTCTATAATTCTTCAATCTCAACAAATCAAAAGAATTTCAATTTTCCCATAATGAACGAGTTATGGCCTCCTGGACAAGAAATGTGTTGTTATGGATTAATGATAGTTCTTAGCGTCGATTTGAGCCCCATTTCTTGTTAATATTGTATTTTGGAATGATAGATTGATGTAGAATATGTGTTTAATAATAAGAAAAAGTTTTGAGTTTATGTGTAATATTATTTTATTGAAAAATGTGTGATTGAAAAAATGAGATAGGAAATATTTTTTGAAAATGATGAGGATCAAACAAGGGCTTAACAAATCAAAAGAATTTCAATTTTCCAATAAAGGAAATTACATAGTTCGTGCCCTAAAATCAAATTGCAACATCTAATGTTATCCTGCAATTTCAGAACAAGAACATTTGATATCTTAGAAAAAAATTTATGTGAAGACAAGATTTATTGTTATGGATACCCCCAAACACTCGCCTCTCTTGGTTTGTTAAAAAAAAAAAATCACTTTCCATTAGAGAAATTTTTAATTCGAGTTCAAAGAAAATAAAAATTGTAAAACACTACTAACTTTAGGCAACTTGTTATATTGTTGTTCAAAAGCTCTTTATTGATTGGGTTTTAGGCAAAACATGTAACAATCGTCATTTATATTATTGTTTTTCCATCTCTATAAAATATGATTTATTCGTAAGAAGAGTTGAGTTTAGACCTATTGTGACACATCCTGTCATTGTATGCGTCACATATACCATGACTTTGGTACGTGTAACACCCCAAACTTTTATAAATTTTGGAATGTTACCAAAAACTCATTGGTCTTTACACTAAATACAGAACGATAAAAATAATTTATTCAATAAAAGTATGGGTTATCTATGAATTTAAATTAAACATTAAAAATTTATTGTTTGAAATAAAAGTACTCAATTACTATTTAAAATAAACATGTATTTGACCATATATGAAACTAATTAATCAATTAAAGAGAGAAAACCTAATAGTTTTATTTCTTCAAATTCTCTGGCAGCCCGCATCACCATCCTACCACGAATCCAATTGATTCAAACCAATCTGTAAAATTATTGTAAGTGTGAGCATTTAAAAGCACTCAATAAAATACGTGCAATTTTCATACACAACTATATAACAATCAATTAAACATTTAATACTACACTTCTCTTATGGAGTATATCGGTGACCAAACGATAACATATCTTAGGCCATTTTAAATTTTCAAAGGATTTCATATCTCTTTATAAAGAAGTCGAAGGTCCACTGGCAATTCATGCATAAATGATTGAATACATAAAGGTATACAAAAACAAATGACTTGAACATAAATATCTTACCTTGATTTGAAAAGGTTGAAAAAATAAAATCTCGTATGTAAAAATTCTCATATCATTCTTCTATACTTTTTCCTCTCATTCTCTCTCTCTTCCATGGATCTCTTTATTTTCTGTAGTGAAATAATGAGAATTCTTACAGTATTTATAGTTAAAATTCTCAATTTAGGGCCAGTCTGGTGCTGATTTTGGTCAAATTGTAATCAAAATTCTGACCGTTAGTGAGGCCCGCATGTGAGATGGCCGGTCAAGGTTTGCGGCTGAAGTGATGCAACTGTAGGAAAATGAATTTTTTGGGCCATTTTAATTGTTACTAGACAGGTTCTGAATTTGTATGCAACTAGAATTAAAAAACTGCGTAATAGAACGAATTTATATACGAATTGGTTTTAAATAATAGAATTATGATTACTATTAAATTTTATCAAATTAAGATTACAATTAAACTCTATTCAAATCAAATTTTAATTATAAAATATCTGATTTTGGAAATATTAAACTTTCAATCTGATTTTGAAAATGTCAATACATAAACTATGATTTTATGTAATTACCACTTTAAAAACTATGATAGGTGTAATTTCTACTAAAAAGTTTTCGTCCAAAAATATTATTGGGCCTAGGTAGCCCAATAATCCAAACACGTACACCGCACGTGTATTTTTCAATCAATTTCCCTCTTCTTCCCCTCCCTCTCCACATACCTTTCAAATCACTCTTGTTTCAACCCACCCCACAATGGAACGAACAGTGCAAGATGAAGAGCAAATCACAGAGGAACAAAGAAAACGAGCGGAGGAAAACCGGCTCTCCGCATTGGCCAAGCGCAAGGCGATCTTATCAGAACCCAATAATCGGAATTGGGAGCTCTTCAAATGTCGTAAAATTTTGCCCGAACCCACCAATTTTACCGCATCCAAACAATCCTTAATTGTAAATACTGTCAGGGCCATTCCTAAGCCCGACCTTCCACCGGAGAAGTTCCGGGCCCGGCTTGAAATTTGTTCACCGGATTCTTTCTCGATCACACCGGTCCCGGTAGAGGGTTTTACGTATCCTGGAGAAGTTGCCTGCTTTGAGAAACTTGCAGATTATATCTCAAGTGTGAGACATTAGTTGAATCCTTTCGCTCTCTATAGTGTTTTTTGTGTATAAAAAATTTTTAGTGTAATTTTTTTTTTCTGAAGTGGGGCTAATCTGTGTTTATTTCGGTTGCCGAGTCTCATTTACTGCTAGCAAATGCAACCTAAGTATTTTTGTATCACATTTATTCTTGAAAGTTGAAAGCAATTAACAAAATTGGTTCTTTAATCTGTTCCTTTTTATAAGTGTATTATTTGTTGTAGTGTGGTTTCTTCATGTAGGTGTTTGATCACTTTCCTTTTTTTTTTTTGAATTCTCTGTATTGATTTTTAGGTTATACCATCACACTACACCCAAAATACTGGTGGGGGAAAGGCCTGCGTTTACAAACTTCAGGATTATGAGTTGGTTTTACGGTCGTTAAAGAGTTTTAAATGTGTTGAATGCGAAGAGATACCATGGGGAACATTGAATGTTGTTCAGAGGCTTTCACATTCTTTCATAGCGGGGAAATGGATACCGTGCAGGCCAGAACATCTACCTGATGAAAAAGTGGATGAATTGATAGCAGAGCTTCCAAAATCATTGTTGGATGCTCTTTTTCCTTTTCAAGTCGAAGGTGTTCGTTTTGCACTACGAAGGGGTGGTCGGTGTCTAATTGCGGATGAAATGGGGCTTGGGAAGACCCTCCAGGTAATAATTGAACTGTCGCAGCATTGACACCAGTAGAAACCTGAACATTATTTGTGGCGCCATGTTGATTTCATTGTTTTTCGTTTCTTATTATTCTCATTGATGTCTGTTTTGCAATTACAAATCAGAAATACATATGATGAGTTGTGAAGAATCAAGATCAGTGAATTGTGGGGGAATTATCCAAACAAGTAGCTTTATTTTTTTATTATAGTGACGTGATTCCAAAAGAGATGCAATAGCATTAGGATGCAGTAGCAATATTGCTGAGAAATTCAGGGGTTGGTTCTATGGATAGTTGCAAGAAATAGTTTGGACATGGAAAATCATAAAAAATAGATGTAGGAAATAACGTAATCATTTAAATTAAAAATGTGAGAAGCGGAATCTTATTGAAATTAATATTAATTTCATATTGTGACTAACCAACAATGGTTATTGGAGAATAGAAAAATCTTGAAGAAAAGTTGTTAGAATAGCATACTCTTTGTTAGGGAAATCTATGAACTCAAAATACTTTTGAAACCGTTGAATATCCTGTAAATTTTACATTGCTGGACACATAATATTCAATAGAGGGTATTCTAGAGTTCAAACTGGTAACTAATGGTGGGTCATTCTAGCCCTTCATGTCATTGAACAATGGATCCATTGAAGAATTTTAAGGAATCCGAAAAATTAGTTTATCCATTAGAAGGAATTGCATGTATTCTTTAGGATTTTCTTAAAGAGCTTTGTGAAGATCCTCCCTAGGGATTGGCCAAGATTTTACTTGTTGCCAGTACAAGTTGGGGATGAAAAATTACACCATATATATTCTGCTTCCCACCTGTTTCTTGAAACTCCTCATTGTCATATGTTTCTATCAACATTTCTGGAAAGAAAATGTTGCATCCTGCCATTATATTACATTTTTTTGGCCACTAATGCTTACTATGGCTTGATGCCATTTTTATCTTCTTGAGGCTTATTCCTGAGCATTAGGTTACTTCTCTTTACTGCATACAATTGAAAGGTTCTTAGATGGATAATTGACAGCTTCATCATCCAAGGAGTGTTTTTCATAAATGCACAAGTGATCATGTATAACTACTGGATTTGGTGGTAAATTAATTCCTCTCACATGAGCTACATGCTTAATTGTTAATCTCAATATGATATGCGAGGAATCTTGTACACCCAAGGGGCAGAACATTCTGTAATTAATTCTCAGTTAGATTTATGTTATCATGCAAAGTAAATATTAGGATACATTCTAGCTTGCATGTAGAACATATATAACATACTATTTCTCTCTCTCTGTTTTTGTGTGTGTTTGCTTGTCCGTTATTTTTCTCCTTTCTTTCGAAGGTTATCAAATTCACAACACATGATTTGACTCGTCTTTGCATTTGTACAAATGTTTCACAACGATGTCTCAAAACAATGCTTAATTGTTTCACAGGCTATTGCAATTGCTGGGTGTTTCCTGAATGAAGGTTCCATACTGATTGTTTGCCCAGCAATTTTGCGATATTCGTGGGCGGAAGAATTGGAACATTGGTTTCCAAATATCGTGCCTTCTGATATCCATCTTGGTATTGAAATTTAACAGTCTTTTGCCATTTCCTTTTTTTTGTTTTAATTTCTAAAAAAATTAAAAGTGGGAGTGATGTGGGCTTTGTGAAACTGCTGTCTGTTAATTATTATTTTTTGCGTTTGTTAGATTAATTATTATTATTTTTTGTTGTTGTTGTGAATGGCACTTTATAGAACTTTGCTTTAATACTTCTGCATATCGTCATGATAATTGATAAGGTGGTTGCTGAAGCTTTTGTTTTATTTTATGCTCAGTTTTCCTCACTCTATTTTTGGGGGAAGGATCAGATAGTGATATTCGTCTTTTTTGTACCTCCTTTTATTCTTTGTCCTTTTCCTCTTTTTATTTTTTTAAGTTCAGCTTGGATGAGGTCAATTGACATATGATAAATGAGACGCAGATATTCCAAAACATGTATGTTTTCCAATAACAAGAGTATCAACAAAGTCTATTAACAATAAAGCATCGATAATATTTGTTTACTGGAACTTCTTTGTGGAGTGCTGTTAACTGTCTCCTGGAAGGAATTGTAGCTTTTGTGTTATCAGTACCTTTAGTTTTATGTTGCTTGCTCTGGGACCATGGGTGAGAACTGGGCAAGACTTGAATCAGTCATCTTTAGTTTTCACATCTCTAAGCTCCCTAGCTTCGCTACATTGCTACATATGGCCATGCATCACATATCTGTAATTTTTATTCTTTATATTATGTTTCTAGTCAAGCTAATTTATATACTTGTTCAGTAGTTCATTTGAGTATTCATGAAATTTTAGCTCAAACTTATGTTGCTTCACTTTTCTCCTTTCAGTTTTTTGTCATCTAGATAACCCTGCACATTTGACGAAATTTCCAAGAGTCGTGGTTATCTCTTATGCGATGCTTCGTCGTTTACGGATGTTCATTTTGGAACAAGAATGGGTTACCTTAATAGTTGACGAATCTCATAATTTACGATGTACAAAAAAATCATCAGAACCAGATGAGGTACTGTACTTTTTTCATTTTGTGATCGAACACAGTTCATCACATGATCTAAAAGTTTAAGTTTTTATATAAGACCACATGTATATTATTTAAATACTATCTTGAACACGCTCCTCACGTGTAGGCGATATTTATTTTTCCCCATCAAAGTCAAACACGTGGACCATTGATTTAAATGGCAATGGATGACTTGAACCAGGACCTTTGGTGCTTTGATACAATGTTGAACCATTAAATTTAAAAGCTTAAGTTGTTAGAGTTGGTAAAATGTATATCATTCAAAAACGTTCTTCAGTGGAACCTGGATGGTTGCAGTCCTATAGTCAACCTTCTACTTGAATTCATATGCCTACGTGCATTGCAACCAGTAGAAATTAAACATTTGGACATATAGACTTGGCTATTCAATTGCTTGAAGAACTGGAATTGGAAGCGCCTCTAGAGAACCTATTTTTCAAATTATGGTTTATATATTTACTAAGTAATGAATACTGTATAAAATATGAATGAGAGTAGTTAATTTTGTCTATAGGTATTCAATTTATTAGTGATGTGCTAATTGTCCTTCCGCATAATTAATGGAATTGTAGCACAACTCAATCTAACTGGATCTACATGTAAAAAGTGTGAATCAACCCACAGATTTTTGTTTGGTTTGCATCCAAATCTTGGTTCTTGAACAATATTGTCACCGAGACTGAAGTGGTATGTTGGATTGGTGAACTAGACCTGTTTTTTGATTGATAGAGTTAAGGAGTTCACTCATTAAACTGTCAATCTTTTTTGATGATGTACATACTGTTGATGTTAATGGCATGATGATGAGGGACTGGTCCTTAGATTTTAATATATAAAAATTTCAACTTAATGGAATGTAAGATTTGGGTAAGCATTGAGAAAAAAAAAATTAAGTTGTCATAGTTAGTGAAATTCTAACCCTCTTTGATTAGAAGAAAGTGGAGAAGGATAAACTCAAGAATAATGTTGAGCCAATAATTTAACCTTTAACCTCAGATAATTGTATTATTCCCAAGGGGAAACAATTTATTTTTCTTATTTTTTTCTCTTCTTGTCATCTGGAAGATGAACCACAGGTGAGGGAAAATTTGTAACACTTTTTTTCTTCCACCTCCTACAATCCAAACTTAACATTATGCTAGCTATTAGGATGGGCGCAATTTCATTTTGCGATCTGAAATTTTTCTGGATGTGGTGAAGATAGTGAGAGCCACCAAAGAATATGGTTGGTGGCTGTTAATTATTGGTAATTGCTTGGAGTTCACTGTTATTGTTGTACCTTAATTTTGGTAGGATGCCTACATGTTATCGGAAGATGCCGAAATGTATTTTTGCACTTGAATGTTCCTCTATATTTTACCTTTTCATGGGAAACTTTTATTTAAAAATCGTATTGATTGCCTATTCTAAAATCTCTTCCATTATTTGGCAGCTAAAAGCCGTGCTTGATGTTGCAATGAAGGTCAAGCATCTTATTCTACTATCAGGGACTCCCTCTTTGTCAAGGTTGAGCCTAAATCATCGTATATGTGAATGGTTCTTTACCTACTAATGAACATAGTTCTTATGTGATTTAATCTCAGCATATTTCCCCGATTTTCTGCATTGATGTTTGAATATGATTTCATGCTAATCCCAGTTGTTTCTTTCTTAGGAGATAATAGGCCTTATGACATTTTTCATCAAGTAAATATATTGTGGTAAGTACAAGTTTATCTTTTATTATACCGAGTTATTGTTTATTTTTTAATGTTTCCTGACAGTTCTTATTCGTTCACGCTAGGCCGGGTTTGCTAGGGAACACCAAATATGAATTTGCAAAATCCTACTGTTCTGTCAAATTTATCCGAGGTTGTCAAGGAAAAGTCTTCCAGGTAAGTTGTAGGCTGCTTCTCACTGCAGAGTATTTTGAAAAGGGGCTCTCAGTTTTCAATTTCGTTGAATTGAATCTGTGAATTAAAAAGAAGATTGCATTCCATTATTTTTTCTCCTTTTGATTTTTCTCAAAAAAATCTGGCTTTTGTCTCATGGTTGATCACTCAATTACTGATTTTTGGTTGTAGCTTTATATAAAGCTCAACATTAGCGCCCCCCCCCCCCCCCAACCCCCCAAAAGAAAAATGATCGTATAATTAATTGATGTAAATGTTGACATTTTGTGGAAATTTCTGTTGTTGAAATCTTTCTTGAATTCTATTGGGCAGTGATAGTTACTTTTGAAATGCATTACTATTTCATCTTTCTAGGATTTCTCGAAGGGGGTTCGTCTAGAGGAGTTAAATGTTCTATTGAAGCAAAGTGTTATGGTATGGTTTTATTAATTACTCTTCCATCTATGCTTGTTTTGTACTACAATTCAATGTATGCTCTACTTTTAATGTGGTCAAAAGTTTATCATTATAATGATGTCAGGTAAGTTATGAAATCACATCCATGTTCTACTGGAGCGTCTAGCATAACTTCAGTCAATAAGTGACTGTATTTCTTGAAGAAGTTGTTTTAGTGGATTTTAATTTTCTAGGAACATATGTTTTTATTACAGAACTCAGCTCTACCAGTAGTGTAGTTTAATAGGTTTTTTGCAGGGGGTCTTCTAGATCCTAATCATGTCTATCTATGCAACAAACATATCTGATGTCGTTGAGTTATCTTCTGAAATAGCTATGCATATCTGACTGAAGTGGCTGCTAAATTAATTTCATAATTTTCGTTGACTAACAGGACAATCAATTATAGTTTAGTGGGAATTGGAATGTAGATTTCATCTTTTCAATGTTCTGTTTCTCTTTGTTTTCCTCTCTAATGTTAAGTTTAATGCTTTTATATTATTATTTTGATATCATGCTGCAGATTAGACGGTTAAAGGAGCAAGTTTTGCTGCAGTTGCCACCCATGCGTCGACAAATTATAAGACTGGTATTAAGGAAATCTGATATTAGTTTAGCAAAAGAAACTTTAGAAATGGGAAATAACAATGCTTCCTCACACAATGATGATGAAAATGGACCTACTGAAGATGAAGTTCAAGGTACCCAGATGCTTTTTGACTGAATATATTCTGTGTTTGGGACTATTTCATGCCAGGATAACAGTGCATGTCTTCAATAGTGTGGACACTTATAATCTGTTAATGTTTTTCAGTTTCATCCTTCAACTAATCTTTTCAATTGGACTGTTTTCTATTAAGTCCCCAAGGTTCTCTGTAAACTTATTGTATTGCTTAGAAGTTTTACTCTTATCTACCGAGAAGCAACATTTGAATCTATTTGTTCTATTTATACAAAGGAAGCAGAATACAATATTTCCTGCTTTGTATCGTTGACTATTAAGATATTAGAATGCTTATTTTTGTTATTATTTGTTGCAGCGTTGAGATTGCTTGGTCGTTGGAGTATTTGGTTGGTTTTTGTATTATTGCAGAGAAAACTAATATACTGAACCAAGCAGAATCCTTATTTTGGAAAATTGTGACTTGTGAACTTGTATAACACATTGGGTATGGGATTTATTTACCATCTTTGTACCATCATGATGGTGTCTTCGTAAAATTTGAACTCTTCAACAGAGTATCTATGCATGAGCTGAAGTATTCAAAAGGTTGGCAAGTGATTCTTGAAAATTCAATACTGATCTTAATAGCTTATGAATTTGGAACTTGATGAGATCTGAAACTGATGGAAACATGGAACTAGTCAAACAATGATATTATCTAATTTCATGGAATTTGTCGATTTTCTATGGCTCCTTAATGCAATTTTTTTATTTTTTGAGCTAATTAAAAATTTCTGTAATTCATCATCAAGTGTTTTTTCACAGGTTACCCATGTTAAAGACCATATTTAAGCTTGCAAATTTTCACATGTTCCTGTAGTTAATTCAAATATATGATCTCTCCTCTTCCAGATAATGATGGTAAGGTCAAATCTTCTGTGTCTGATCAAGCACTTGGCATAGCTAAAATTCCCGGGTTTCTTGAGTGGCTCTCTATACATCCAATCATAGCAGAGTTTGATGAGGAAACCATGGAAATATGCCCCAGGTCTCATAAAATGATAATATTTGCTCATCATCATAAAGTTCTTGATGGAGTACAGGTGAGAAACACATTTTATCTTATTTTTAAGCTAGAAGTCTGGGACCAATAAGCTTTATCTTCAAATTTAGCTGGTGTTGCGTGTTTCAATATATGGATTCCAGGTATCTGTTAGCTGGGCTTCTTAATTCCAGTTTAGCCTCAAAGAGAAGGAAGATGATAAAGGATTATCTTAACCTCCTTTTTTTTACACTCCTAGCCATCTCAGAATTCAGAAATCTGAGAGGAAGATATTGTTTCCAACTTTCTTTTTTGTTATGTATATTCTTCTGTTTCCACTTTCTTCTCTAGTTCCCAGTTGCTATTTCCAAAGTTTTGTGCTATATATACTTTAGTATACAATCAATATCAGTGGTTTTTTCGGTAAAGCACTATACCCATTGTGTCATTAATAAAGAACTGCAAATACTGGGAAAATTGATGAAATAACGTGGATGTCTTTTCTCGCAATGGTGGGGTATATGTGACTTCAGTGAGGCTAAGTCTAACAGCATACGAGATTGACTAGATAATATATATTACTCAGTGCTACAATGTATACCAGTGTTTCTTGTACAATTGTTAAACAAAGATCAAATGCTCATCAGTCTCTTTGAAAGATTGGTCCTAGAATAGGAACATTGTAAAATTGGATCATTTCAAAAGGAGAATTGAGTTTGGAACATCATGAAATAGAACATAAACTAAGAAGATAGATCTGGGTGATGATGGTAATGCTAAATATTGGCTTATACTTTTTCTGGTTCCCAAAGGGTATAACCAAGAAAATGCAGATGGGACAATAGTAGGAAAGGTAGGAGAGGGGTTGGAGTAGGAGAAGGTTGGCTGCAGCAAATCTTGGGGACTGAGCAAGTTTTGAGGAAGACTCTATTGTATGTTTAATGGATTATCATTAAAGCATATCATTAGTAAAATGGTCACTTTGCCTCTCCAAGCAAGTTTTGAGGAAGACCCTCTATTGTAGATATTATTAAAATGGTCACTTTGCTGCAGTATATCAGTAGCACCAATAGAATGCCATGGAATTTGTTGTACGTGAAAGTAGAAGATGGAAAACTCGTGATACAAACTATTGAGGTGAGCTAAGATGGAATGTTGAGCTAAAAGTATAAACCTTTTTCGTTCCAAATTTGAAGAATATCAACCTACATGAACATTGTAGGAAAATAATTCTCAAAGTTCTTCTCTTGAGAGGTCAACACACAGTTATAAATTGTGTTGGTTCTTTCTGACGATCATATCTTTCTTTTCATGTTTCTTCCAAGTACTGTGTGGATTATGAATCGTGTTCAGCCTGTCAGTAGTATGAGGGATGCTCTACATCATCAGTAATGACATGTCCCTACTTTTTATATGATAAACCATCCTCATTATCATACTAAGGTGCACTAATGGGTTACTTTGGTTATGCATAAACAATTGGCTTGTGCTTTTTCTGGTTTTCAAAATGGAGAACCAAGAAGAAAGTTAACCTTAATTGGAGCAGAGATGGATTACTTTTGTACGGCATATCATTTCTCTACTGTTAATATCTTTAAATTTTTGTAGTAATTGCACCTTTAACATATTCGGCAACTTCACAGGAATTTCTATGTGAGAAAGGAATACAGTTTGTCCGTATTGATAGCCGTATAGTTGGTAGCGATAGGCAGTTAGCTATTCAGTCTTTCCAGTCATCAAGAGAGGTTTGCTCATGTTCTTACCTTCTTCTTCAAAGAAATTTGATATTTTTTTTATTTTTGAACTTTATTAATTGCAGCATGTTTGGCTAAGCTATAAGATTTGTTATTTTCATCTTATTTTGTAAGTGCCTGTATTTTGCTGTAAGAAACCAAACATGATAACATGGCTTATTTTTTGCTTTTGCAAGATTTGAATATTAATTCCATTTTTTAGCATGTTCACTTGCCTGAATATTCTAGAGAAGTGAAACTAGTTTTTCAAGGCTAGAAAAGGTATGAGTATAAAATATTCATCTCTAGAGATTTAAATCCTGGCATTACAATATCATTTAACTTTTATCAGGTTAAAATCGCGTTAATTGGCATCCTTGCTGGGGGATCTGGACTAAACTTAACATCTGCAGAGAATGTTGTCTTCTTGGAGTTACCCAAGAGACCATCCGAGATGCAGCAGGTATCCTTATTTCACCTTTTTCTTACTCTATGTATCTATCCTTGTTAGATTGTTAGTCTTAACCTATTAATATATATTGTTGCCTTATGAATGTTCTCGTGTTAATGGCATAAGGGTATTGCAAATATGTGAAAACTTTTGAAGTTGTCTTCTTTATTTCAAGATTATGATTTGTTACTCGCCAATTTGTTGAAAAGAAATTTCAACTAGTTGATAGGCTCTCTAAATCTCTTTTTTTGTTTGCTTATGTTGCTCGAACTCTGTTTGTTCTAGATTAGTTCTTAAATCCTATTTTAAGTAGGGAGTTCATAACTTCTTACAGCAAGGCATCGTCTTTTTGTCAGATGGAGCACCTAGTGAGTCTTTGCTTTGTGGGTAAGATGGCTCGTAAGTGAATGTCTTATATGTCATCCTGCCATACCCGCTGCTGGATACCAAATATGCGGGTAATGATAGTTGTAATTATGTATTTAAGAAGCAACTAAACATCCTCTATCAGTGGTTGTCTTACAGCCACTAGAAATTGGTTATCTTCACTAAGCTGAGATGTTTGCACAAGGGTCAAGTGTTCTATTTGCGTAATAATTTTCCCACATGGTCAAATAACAATTCTCTTTGGGAACCATAACCATTTGTAAATAATAATTAATCATGTGTAAATAATAATTAGCCCCCGTTACACAATCTTCCATAAAATAGTATTACACGTAAACCAAAAACTTTTTTTTCCTTTTCAGCCACATATTATCCAAAAAAATACTATTCCAAAAATTATAATTTGAAATAATGGGGGCTAAACATGGGCTTAATCTAATGGGAGGAAAGCTGTACTTTTTAAATAATGAAAATTATTGTCCAGCGGGCTAAAACATCAATGTTTATAAAGGAGTAATTGGGTATTGATGTGTTTTTCTTTCATGAGGTGAGATGCAAGCCTCAAGGCATTTTGAGGCGTAAGTCTCATCGTGAACCAAAATAATGTAAAAAAATTAATAAAATGCAAAATAAACTCATAATAAATCCTAAACAATTTTTAAAATTCATAAGAGAACAATTTAAAGTGTGCTAACAAACAAAATAAAAATTTATAAAATAAAAACGAAACTATTATTTTAGCTGACGGGGCAGGTAGACTATTTCCAAAGTCGGTCTATTAGTGTGCAACGTGCTATTATCAAAATGTAACAATTAAAATTTTATGTTTTGTGGACACACCTAAAGCAAAGTAAATAAGCCTTGAGAATTAAGGAGTGCATGCTTCACAAGCCTTGAGGCAGTGTTGTGAGGCGTGTGCCTCCACAAAATGCCTCATAGCCAGCTCGTTGATACGTTTCGTTTCACTCTATGGTAGGACTCAGTTGAGGTTTTTTTAAGCCTGCAAAACATATAATTTTAGCAAATGATATATTTCATTTCAGATGGAAAAATTACATGTATTTGTTAAAATTCATATAAATTAGTTGACCAGTTTAGAATAAATTATTGTTTAGCAGATTAAGTATTTTCTTTCTGCCAAAAGAAATTGTATATTAACCGGAGTGGAGGAATTTTGTGGTGATTTTAGTTGTTGACTTGGAGTCATTGGTGGGTAAAATAGTGAAGGAAAGGGGGTTGTAGATGCTGTGATGTTGCAGTACTGGAGGTAACAGGTGGGTGGGGCTGGGCCGGTGGCAGTGTATATTGAAGGAACAGTGGGATGAGAATGGGAGGCAACTTTAACTCTGGACTAAAGATGCAAATGGCTTGGGGTGGGAGATTTAATGATTTTAATAGCAAGTGGAGTTTAAGATTCTCTTAGAAATAATTGCATAATGGTCTTTTTGATTTTCCTCACAATCTGACAATTAGTTGTTACTTTTCCCTGTGATTATGTAATCTGCCAAATGGCTGGTAGAATATTGTTGTTGATTATAAATTCAGGTTCAAGGGGCCAACATATGGTGTATAGTGGATTGATTATCAAATCCACATTATCCAGCGAACAAAATGAGGCTCAAAGCTTAAACAAACATTTGAATGAGAAAGGATTATTTTTTTCTTGGTAAATTATTGAAGCTTGCTCATTTTATTTGTCCTTCTTTGGGGGAGGGTTTATGTGGATTTGTCAAGTCTGATTCACTATAAAGTAAAGACTTTCTAGTATAATTTTAGTTAGTTTCAGAATATCTTTTGGAAGGAGCTTGCTATTTGCATGTTAAAAATGTAACACTTCATGTGTACTTCTGTTGAAATGATTATATTTGTTCGAGTTCATTGTTTTACTTGTACACTCATCGTTCGCTGTACATGAATATACCTCAAGACTTAAAATAATGGGACTCTCTATTAACCAGATTCTCCAAAATTAGCGCTCCCACTCTCTTCTCTCTCTCCCTCAGTCTCTATTGACTTGTTTGATTCTGCTAAAATAAGACCCATTGCTTAATATGAACTGATGAGATATGTTCCTGTCCACCTCTCATACTGCAATATGATTATGTTATACTGCCTTTTGGTCTAGTGGCTACACACTCTCTCCATTACCTTTAACAGTTGATTTTATTTGGAAACTATCATGAAGGCCGAAGCTGCCAATAATGCCTATAATTCTCTATATGTAAATAATGAATTACATTTTGCATTATAATTGACGCACTAAATGTTTTTTGAACATTTGAAGGCAGAAAGTCGAGCTCATAGACATGGGCAAAAAAAACCTGTCAACATTTATATTTTCTGTGCAAAGGTACTTATACATTTATATTGTGTGGATTGCTTGTTCTCCCTCAAAAAATCATGTTGCACCATTTTACATTGTTTTTCTTCTTTCAGGATACTTCAGACGAGTTACGATGGCAACGGTTGAATAGTAGCGTGCATCAAGTTTCATCTACAGTGAATGGCAAGTATGACGTAATAAAGGAAATACAGGTATCCTTTTCCATGAATTATTATTTGTGTCTGGGAAGTGTAGAAAATGAGAAGCTTTAATGGAAGCGAAAATCATTCATTGAATGCAACTAAATCATGCATCTTGGGCTAATTTGGTTCTCTGTCATTCATAGCGTGACAATTGTTTGGCTAATGACAATTATTTGAGCAAAAAAAAAAACCCTTTAAGCAAGACTTTCTTCGCAGGAAGGAACGCTACTGCTGTTTCATAGAATAACTGAATCTTGTGTCATCAAACTGTTAAAAAAAAGCTATTTCGCTGTTTCGTCATCGTATCTTCTGGTCTGTTAAATGAGAGATAATGTGTTTGAGATGACATCTTAATGCTTAGAAGTAGTTATGAATGCCTAATACCATGTTTTCTATTATTCAACTCCTGGTTTTGTAGAAGTGTTTCACAGCATTAACATATTTTTCAAGTAGCCGTTGTAACATTTGTAGTATCTTGCTTATAACACCGCCACTGGAAGGAATAGTCCTTCACTTTGTGTCATGCAATCTTATTTCCTAATTTTATTGCTATGGCTTACTTCCACCGGTTGACAATTAATTGTGTTGCATGAGCCCTTTAAGCATGGGCGTTTCCTTGGAAATGAACATAATTGTTGTTTGATTAAGAAAGTCTTATCTTATCATAGAGACAGACGAAAATAGGCTATTTCATCATCAGATCTTCCAATCTTTAAAGAGAGTATGTATTTGTAACAGTACTATATTGGTTATGAGTGAAATCATTATGCTCTAGTATAAGAATGAATTCCTTGTACCATGTTCCTATTGTTGAACTCCTGGTTTTCAGCATTGGTTCTCAAAGTTACAAGTTTTGAAGTAGTGGTTGATACAGTTAGCATATCCCTCTTCTATTAAAAGAGGGAATCCCCCATTTACTATTCATTCAGGACGTATTTTTTCTTCCCATTTTATCCCTCAATAGTCAATAATTGCGACTTCATCAAAATTGGACGTATTTGATTGTTTTTTTCTTTTATTTGTAAAGTTAAATTTCTACTAATTACATAACAACAATAAATAAATAAAAATTATCCTTTTTTAAATGAAATATATATGTTGACTTTGAACATAATATGTTTCTAATAACAGATAATATTATTTATTGAATTAAGGTAAATTTGTTATAGTCAATACTCTATAATTTAGTGTAGTAGTACTTGATGTTAAAATAAAGACTTTATAAGTTAATGGAGTAATATTTCAATTTATATATGAAGGTTTATACTGAAGTTATATATAAACTAAGAAGGAAAAAGAATTGATATATAAAATAGTATTGAAGTTAAAAATAAGTGTGATGAATGAATTAACTTGAATTTATAATACTTAATAAATCATTGTTAAGTGTTTTTTTTTTGTAGGTTCAAAATATTGTGAAGTTGAAAACGTAGTGGATATGATTAATTTTATTGTGTTTTCAGTGAGAATAATGTTGTTAGGAACGTGTTTTTTTAATTATTAGTTACATTGAAATATAGGAAATTGGGAAAAAAAAGGAATGCAGGGGGGAAGGAAAAAAAAGAAAAGAAATTGCTCCGCATAGTGCGGAGCAATTTGCTCCAAAGAGCGATCCTAACAACATTATCCTCACTGAAAACACAATAAAATTAGTTATATCCACTACGTTTTCAACTTCACAATATTTTGAACCTAAAAAAAAAAAAACACTTAACAATGATTTATTAAGTACTATAAATTCAGGTTAACTCATTCATTACACTTATTTTTAACTTCAGTACTATTTTATATATCAATTCTTTTTCCTTCTTAGTTTATATATAACTTCAGTATAAACCTTTATATATTATTACTCCATTAACTTATAAAGTCTTCGTTTTAATATCAAGTACTACTACACTATACTATACTATATTATATCCCTGTTAATAAATAATGTTTAATGACTCATTATTTCACTTGCTTTTTATTTATGTTTTGTTTTTAATTCTTTACTTAATTAAACACACAATCATTAAAATAGTAGTCAAGTTGATAGTTACATTCAGACACACAATGTTAAATTAAACAACACCGAACCTTTCTTGAAAATTAGACTTGACTCAACAACATAACTTTCACTTCCAAATAAAATTTATTTTACATCAATTGCAAATTTACTGAGATAATTTAAATTGCCCAAGATGTAATTCACGATAATTTAACATATTTAACACACTAATGTTACCTTCAAAATAACCCCAAAAAACTAGTCATAGTAATAATAATAGTAAAATATCTTAATACTAGATGGAAAATTAGTCTTTATGTAGCAATGTAATTGGCTAAGCAGTCCTTGAATGGGTCCCTAGGCCAGGTATGGTGTGAGAAAGACTTTACTTCAAAAAGGCATACCAAATGGTTTCCCTTACCATTTTGCCTAATATTGTTTTGCGATAATTATCACACTTTCTCTCATCCCATATTAATGCTTTATTCCGAATGGTTACCCTTACCATTTTGCCCAATATTGTTTTGCAGTCATCTCACTTTCTATCATCCCATATTAATGCTTTATTTTTGAGAAATTAGTCTCAGGTTTTCATTCTGGATTAATTTTCCAAAATATTACCACTTAATTTCGATTATAACTATAAAATTGTGCCAAGTCAATTTGAAGACACTGATTTTGGGGTTGGGGAAGCTTAAATTAATCATAAACCATATATTTTGTTTGCTGCCTAACTTTGTTTGGTACTTTGTATTGGAGAGTTTACTTTAACATTAGTACTTAGTAGGAAAAACTGCACCTTATATCTGGACAGTTCTTAATCCTTTCAGCTTTGCCTCTTCCCCAAATCTAACTAAATCATTGATTATTTTTGTCGTCCCCCTTTTTCTATTGCTTGTGTAGAGGCATCAAAACCAATTAGAGTAATCACACTGATTTATTTTTCCACCTTTTCTCACATTGAGTCATTACTGTATCCTTAAGGTGGATGGTGCAGCTCTCACTGCATGTTTACCTTACGAGTCAAACTTGATTTATTGATATATATATATATATATATATAACTTTTCTCTTTTAAACTTATTTAGTTTTTACGTTGCTAATTTTATTTATCCAAGTTTCTTATTTTGAGTGTAAGAGAAGAGTTAATCTCTAAACAAGCAACTTTTAAGTAAATTTAGCCAATAAAAAGTGTCAGTACTTTTATTAATTTAATCACTTTAATATTGATATTACAATATTGCAGTAATATAAATTGTTAGATTAATTAAATATACATATTATATTCCAATATTAACAATGCAAAGACACATGGAAATTACATGGAAATTCCATAGAACCAACTTCTACATCTTCCCTCAATAATTCAAACAGTAAAGCCTCTAGAAGCCTTTTAATTGACTGTATGCCTCTCCTTGGAGTTAATTGGTCTTGATGTTATATGCCTCCAATATCTGTATTGTTACCTTATATAGTTGTATTTATATTTGGGAAAGCCGATTTCTAGGAATTAGGTTTATTTACTTGCCTTGTATATCCATATTTGTACAATATATATACACAATAAACAAAGCAATGAAAACAACGAATTTTACAAAAATTCTATATTGTTCAACCTCTTTTGACATGGTATCAGAGCTTTGGTTCTGAGTTCTTACTGGGGAGTTTTTATTTTTCGATCGAACCTCCCTGTCTCGTCTGGAGTGCTCGCTGCTGGTTGTGGCTGAAATCGGACCTCCCTGTTGCGGTGAGCGTGGATCGTCCACTCAATCTTTAGTTTTTCGGTCGTCTTTTCCAGGTTCTTTCAATTCCGGCGAGTGCTCTGTCTGTTGAAGTTTTTACTAGGGTCGACATTCTTGCTGGGTGCTGCCTTTGCTTGTCTCTTCCTCGTTCGGCACTTTGGACGATGTCGGGCTTTCTCTAGATCTCTCGGTGGGCTATTCTTTTCTGGATTTCCCGGTTGCCTTGGTTGGGTTTTTCATTTGGGCCTTGATTGGGTAATTTCATTTGGGCCGCTGTTTCCTTTTTGGGTCATTTGGTCTCTCCTGGTTATTTCACTTCTTTGGGTCATTATTTAATATTTGGGTCTCTTCAGTGGTTTGGATATCTATTTCATAATGTCTTCCGACAAGTTAGATTCATTTCTTATTCGTTTTAATGGCAAAAATTACTCGGCTTGGGAGTTTCAATTTCAACTATTTGTCAAAGGTAAAGAGTTATGGGTCATCTCGATGGAAGTGATCCTGCTCCAACAGATGCCGACGCTTTATCGAAGTGGGAAATCAAGGATGCTCGGGTTATGACCTGGATCCTTAGTTCGGTCGAACCTCACCTTATTCTTAATCTAAGGTCATACAAAACTGAAGCTGATATGTGGGCCTATCTTGGCAAGGTTTACAAACAGCACTGTTAGACGTTTTCAATTGGAGTTTGAACTGGCTAACTTCACACAGGGCAGTCTATCGATTGAAGAATATTTTTCGGGTTTTCAAAATCTTTGGGCTGACTATTTGGATATTGTTTATGCTGATGTTCCAGCTGTCGCTCTATCTACTGTTCAAACAGTGCATGAGACAAGCAAGAGGGACCAATTCCTGAAGAAGCTACGTCCTGATTTTGAGGCTGTGCGATCTAATTTGATGAACCGTCATCCTGTACCATCTCTAGACACTTGTTTGAGTGAACTTCTTCGTGAGGAGCAACGTATTGTTACCCAGGCTACCATGGAACATATGGATACTGTTAGTGGTCCTGTTACTGTGGCTTATGCAGCACAAGGAAGGCACAAGGGTCGAGATATGCGTGCTATACAATGCCATAACTGTCGAGTTTTTGGTCATATTGCTCGAGATTGTCCTAAGAAACTTTGTCATTACTGCAAGAAACCGGGTCATCACATTACTGTTTGTCCCATTCGGCCTGCAAGGAAGCCTACCGCTGCCTATAATACCTCCACTGGTGCCTTTAGCTTTGCGACATTGCTTGCTGCCTCACCCGTTGTTCCTATTGCTTCTGCATCTACTCTTACCCTTGAAATGGTACAACAAATGATACATTCTGCCTTCTCTGCTTTTGGACTCTCAAGTAATACCTCTTCTAAGCCTTGGTTTTTTTTACTCCGGAGCTTCTAATTACATGACCAATACAGTTAGTCATCTTTCCAACCTACGAGAATATGATGAGAATCTCCAAATTCACACCGCTAATGGCAGTTCTCTGCCTATCCGCACTGTTGGTGACCTTTCCTCTTCTTTAACTAATGTTTTTTTGTCTCCAAACCTCTCTACAAATTTACTTTCGGTTGGTCAATTAGTTGATCATAATTATGATGTTCATTTCTCTCGCTCAGGCTGTGTTGTGCAGAATCAGGTGTCCGGGAAGACGATCGCGACGGGGCCTAAAGTGGGACGTCTCTTTCCGTTGCATCTCTCTCCCTCCCCTAGTTTTTCTTTACTTTCCTTTGCATGTCATGCTATAAGTACTGATTCTGAATTGTTTCATAAACGTTTAGGCCACCCAAATTCTGATGTACTTCGTACTTTATTTCGTTCTGCCTTATTGGGTAATAAAGCATGTTTTCTGATCTTTCGTTCGATTGCACTGCTTGCAAAATTGGCAAAAGTAAAACTCTACCTTCCCTCCCATGGTTCTCGTGCCTCCCAATGCTTCGATATTATTGTCCTTCAATGCCGCAACAAAACGGTGTTGCTGAGAGAAAGAATCGTCACCTTCTAGATATGGTGCGAACTCTTTTACTTGAATCATCTGTCCCTTCTCGTTTTTGGTGTGAAGCGCTTTCCACTTCAGTTCATTTAATTAATCGTTTACCCTCTCCCATTTTAAATCATGCTTCCCCATTCTTTAGGATGTATGGACATTCACAATCATACTCCGATCTGCGTACATTTGGTTGTGTGTGTCTCGTGCATCTTCCTGCACATGAGCGCCATAAGCTTACCGCTTAATATGTTAAGTGTGCTTGACTTGGTTTTGCTTTCTCTCAGAAGGGATATGTTTGTTATGATTCTCATGTTCAACGCATTCGTATCTCTAGAAATGTGGTTTTTCTTGAACATCAATATTTTTTTCAGTTTCATACTGTGCTACCATCTACGACTTTATCTGTCCCTCCTAACTTCTCTAATTCTCCTACTCCTGTGGCACGATTTAAACCTGGACTTGTCTATTAACGACGTCATCGTACGTCTGGTTCCGCTCCTTCTGTGCTTCCTCGTGATCTCGACCCGGCACCTGATTCTACCACAGTTCCCATCTGTCTTCGCAGGTCCACACCTCCTTCTCGACCACCTGATCGGTATGGTTTCTCCTTTTCTGTCTCTCTTGTAGCTTCTTTATCTGCTATTTCTATCCCTTCTTCTTACAAACAGGCCATGGAACATGAGTGTTAGCAAAATGCGGTGAAAGCAGAACTTCAGGCTCTTGAGGAGAATCACACTTGGGACGTGGTACCTTGTCCCCCTAGGGCGAAACCTATTGGGAGTAAATGAGTTTTCTCTGTGAAACTTCGTTTTGACGGCTCTTTGGATCGGTACAAAGCTCGTTTGTAGCTCTGGGTAATAGATAGGAATATGGGGTTGACTATGAGGAAACTTTTGCTCCTGTCGCCAAAATGACCACAGTGCGGACAGTCTTAGCTATTGCTGCCTCCCAATCTTGGAAACTTCGTCAGTTGGATGTGAAGAACGCCTTTCTTCATGGCGATCTTCACGAGGTAATTTATATGAAGCTTCCCTCTGGTATGACTACTTCTTCTCCTCATGATGTCTGTCGGCTACGCCGTTCTCTGTATAGACTCAAACAGGCTCCTCTGGCCTGGTTTGAGAAGTTTCATGACACGCTCATCACTTTTGGTTTGACACAAAGTCAATATGACTCTTTTCTCTTCCTCCACAAATCTGCCTTGGGTATTGTACTTCTGCTGATTTACGTGGATGACATCATCATTACTGGCACGGATGGTGGGTTCATTTCTAAGCTTCAACAGTTATTGCATGCCACTTTTCACATGAAAGATCTCGGCCAGCTCACATACTTCTTTGGTCTAGAGGGGGTTCACCATCAGGATCAAGGTATTTTCTTAAACCAGTATAAATATGTTCAAGATCTTGTTGCTTTGGCTGGTTTGGAGGATTCTTCTTTTGTCGATACCCTTATGGAAGTCAATGTGAAGTACAGGAAAGATGAAGGGGATCTTCTGGAAGACCATACTCTTTATCGTCGTCTCCTCGGGAGTCTTATTTATTTGACCACTACTCGCCCCGATATCTCTTATGCCGTACATTAGGTCAGCCAATCTATGTCTTCCCCTCGGCATCTTCATCTTGCGGCTGTTCGCCGTATTATTTGTTATCTACGCGGATCACCTACTCGTGGGCTGTTCTTTCCTAAGGGTTGTTCTCTTCAGCTCTTCGCCTACAGTGATGCTGACTGGGCTGGATGTCCGGATACCCGTCGTTCTACTACGAGATGGTGCATGTTTTTGGGTAATGCCTTGATCTCTTGGAAATGTAAGAAACAAGATCTTGTTTCTAAATCATCTACTGAGATTGAGTACCGTGCCATGTCTACTTCTTGTTCTGAGATTATTTGGTTACGTGGTCTTCTGGAGGAGCTTGGGTTTCCGCAAGTGGATCCTACTCTTCTCCATGCGGATAACACTAGTGCTATTCAGCTTGCCAGTAATCCAGTCTTTCATGAACGCACCAAACACATTGAAGTTGATTGTCACTTTATTCGTGACACTTTGATAGATCACGTGATATCTCTTCCCTACATTTCTTCTGATCTTCAGGTGGCCGATATTTTCACTAAAGCAATGACTCGACTGCGGCATCAATTCCTTGTTGGCAAATTGCTGCTGGTTGATCTCCCCGCATCAATTTGAGGGGGATGTTACCTTATATAGTTGTATTTATATTTGGGAAAGCCGATTTCTGGGAATTAGGTTTATTTACTTGCCTTGTATATCCATATTTGTACAATATATATACACAATAAACAAAGCAATGGAAACAACGAATTTTACAGAAATTCTCTATATTGTTCAGCCTCTTTTGACATGTATAACTTGATGTATTATAAAAAAACAGAGAAGCAGGAAAAGAACAGAGAGAAAAAGAGGAGCAGGAGAGATGCTCTGCTTCAAACTGTATTTTACTACTTTATGAAGAACTGAATTGACACTTGAATTACAAGATTATAAGTAGAGAAATTTTCCAGAAATGTCTCTACCAACACTCCAATATCTGTATAACTCATAGAAAGCAATTCTTTGTTAATAAGAGCACATGATGGTACATGATAAACACAAAACCTTATCACTCGTGCTATAATTTAAATGGTTACGTGGAAAAATCTATGTGAAGCTGGCAATAGTAACATAGGCGCAGCACTTCAATTTGGCTAAAAAAACAAAGAAAGAAGTCTTCTTCAGAATAAATCTACCTATTATGACTCAGAATGCCGTTTTGCTTGTGGGGAAGAAGGCAAGGCGTCAAGGTTGAAGTAATCTGGAGTTTGTCATGTTTCCTATGATAGGGCGGCTGTATAGTAAAATTGAATGTCGCAAAAATTTGTCAGTTATATGGGACAGTGTGTTGAGGATTTTAATTTTGATATTTTATTTTTTCCTTTATTTACATTTCTAGGTATTAATATATTGGGTTCTTATGCCATACAGGTTGACAGTGTGTCCCATCTTGAAACTACTGGAAAAACTTTTGAGGAAAGCAAGCAATTTTTGCCAGAGATTATGGTAGATGCTGGTGTAACTGAAATAAAGGTTCTGCAATCTCATAGTTTTCACTCTGATCAAGATTCACAGCCTTGTAAGGATATTTGCGATTCACATGTGGTGGTGAGTGATGGAGAACATAATAAAACTAATATTGTATCATCTCAGAGATATAGGCTTCATCTTGAGGTAGTGAATTTTTTACTACTCTTCAGAAATTATTTTTGACTTTATATGCCTTACTGTGTTTCCTGTTTATCTGGACAAAAATTGAAAGCACACTGTTCCAAGATCTGAAGAGTCTGCTCCCATAGCTAAATCTGAAGCTTCTAGCAGAATTCGTTCTCAAAGTTTAAAAGAGGCCAGTGATGTTGAAAATCAATGGCTGAAGGTAAGGCATGGATCTTTATGCTTTACCAACACAAACAGATCGAGCAATAACTTCTTTTTAATTGTTTATTTCTTTCAATCTTTCTTTGAATTTTTCTCTCTGTTATAAATTGAATATTGGATGGTTTTGCATCGGAGAATTGGGTAAAGAAGATACTTCCTGATACAAAATTACATGATGATGGTGAGGGATCTGTCAAGTTAATTGAATCTGGAGCTAGTAACTGTACTCAATCTACCACACTCCGCTTCGAGGTAAACTATTGACACATTTTTGGTTAAGTAGGTTATTATCATTAAAATCTTTTAGATTCTATTCCTTGAGAACATCTGCTGGACTATATCTTGTTTTTAATTTTTGATGCAATGAATTACTGGGTTAACTCTTAGTGCACGATTTACATAATTGGCTCTATGTATAGGTCATGTTTGTGTGGACTGAAGTCTTATCATATTATTCTTCAAAACCCACATTAAACATTCTATGGTTATGTGGTTGGTTCCTTTAATTTTAATCTAAACCCAGTGAAAACAGAACTTCTGAAATACTGATTCCTCTTCATCATTCTACACCTTCCAATTTACTTTTCCTGCTTTCTAACTATGAAACTACTACTACGGCCACCTGTTTACCATCTTAAAGCCTACATCATGCAAAATAATAATAATAATAAAGAAAAAAAAAGCAGGATATATACTTATTAATGGCATGTCATTGGAAGTTCAAGTAGGACGATATTAATAAATGGAATTTTCTTGTGACATGATGTCTCAAAAGCTGGGAGGCTATGAAGAGGATAAAGACGAGTGAAACAGTTGTATCATATGATATTCTTATTGAAGCATGAAAGTGCCTATAAGTGAGGTGGGTATTTTGTGGATGATAAAATTATTTAATGAGATCTCAAAGTGATTGATATTGCTGATAATAAATTCCCTCCAGACAGCCTAACTCCATCAAGCATGTACGAGTAGTGAAGACTTATTGAGAAAATTTGTCTAATGGCATTCGATAACAGAATCCATTGACAACAACATAAATGATTAGAATTTGGTTTTCAATTGGCAATGGTTTATGGAGGAATAGTGTTATAATCTTTTATCTGTAGGAATATATGAGATATTTAAGATTGTGTAGGAGGGGAGAGGCGATGAAGAGGATAAAGATGAGAAAAAAAATTGTAACATATCAAATCCTTAGTGATGCATGAGAATGTCTAAGTGATGTGGGTGTTTTGTGGGTGATGTAAGTTTTGATGAGATCTTAAAGTGTAAAGTGATACTTGATAAATTGAGGAAGAATAGTCCTATCCATAGGAATGGAGGAGATATCAGAAATAGTAGATGTATTAAGCCCGTGAGTACACGGAGACAGGACTGAAGAGGGTGTCTCCCGTAGGGTATATTGTCAAAGTCTTAGAGATCCAATTTAGATTTTATTTAAGAGGAACGTTTTGGAATCCAATATTATTATATTATGTAGGTATAGGATAGAATAAATGGAATGACCGTTCGTCCTGAAGATTGAAAAGCCCTAGTATTGCTCTCCATCAATATTCTCCAAGTGAATAAATAAATGGAATGACTTTTTCTCAGAAAAATGTTGCTTGTTGCTGAAAACTCCTGCTACTAGCATTTCCAAAGTCTCATCTCTGTCTTCCCCATATCTACTAAATAATTAGAAACATCTTGTCCAAGGAACAAGGATTTGCAATTGTCGATCTCAAATTTCAGAATGCTCTTGCATTCCTTGCAAAATATAATACATAAAAGACTAATGACGTGTTTCTTTGTGCCTCATAAGCGTCAAAGAGAAGTGGATAACTGTGTAGTTATTGATATCTTCCTGAAAACTTTCTATTTTAGGTTAGCCAATACACTGGAAGGATCCACTTGTACTCTTGCTCTCATGGATTAGATTCAAGGCCAAGGCCACTTTTCCAGAATTTCCTACCAGAGGAAGTTGAGTTGCATCCTATTGCGGACGACAATGAGAAAATGAAGTGCAAATATATCAAAGATGATCCAAGATTTAGATCTGCAATTATGGAATTCATCTACGAATGGAACAAGTTAAGGCCTATTGAGAAGAGAAAATTATTTTGCAAGCCTCTACAACTTCCATTGTCTAATGAATTGTGCTATTTGAATGAAAGTCTCAACCATGATAATCAGGTGTGTACGTGTAATATAAATACTCCATTTTATGTATTGGCAGTCAGCCTATTTTGACATACTGAAACATATTTCAATACATCTGTCAACTGTTGACCTATAGCCACTGTTTCATGAGATGCTTTTAATCCTACAAGAGTTTTGTTGACCAACAATCATGCTGTTCTCTCTTAGGGACTGCTGAAGGGGGAAAGTAAGAGGCGTAAAACACCTTTGCCGGAGATAAGCCATCCATTACCATCAAATGCTGCTTGGAGGACAGTCAAACTCCATAGGGGCAATAAAATGAAGAAACTTTACTTACAGGGATGGTCTGATATGAACGAACCACTCTGCAAGCTCTGTCAGACTCCTTGCAAGTATGTCTAATTGACTTCTCTTTTTTTTGTTTTTCTCTAGAAAAGCTTGGCATGAGTTCGTGATTATCCTCAATGGCAGGAAAAATATGGCCAAGACGCCTCAATACTTTGAGGACCTCTTCTGTTGTTTGGGATGCTATGAAGAATATAGCTTAAGAACTAGCTATAGATATCTTCGCGAGGTTTGGACTTGGATCATGCCTTACTGCTATATTTTAACTGTATAATATAAATTTAAGGTTCTGTTGGCTAGAAAAATTTCAGAACTCATTACTGGAATTAACATTGGGTGGTGGTTGTTTAGGGGCTTTTTCAAATTGAACGTGGTATTTGTTCCAATTGCCATTTACACTGTCACGAACTCGTTGAGCACTTGAGACTTTTATCATTAGAGAAACGCCAAAACCATATCAAGAAAGTGGCTCCTAATATAGCAAAGCGCAAGAAACTGTAAGTTCTTACACATAATTATCATGTTACATTGCAAATCTGTTGTGGTAAAGTTCTTTATGGCATTTAGTTGTCTATATATTTTCCCCTACTTTTCATTTGCAGTTTTCATCTACATATGATATGCCGTTTTCATCCATTTACATGATAAAGCTATCTCTTTGCCATTGAATACATTTACAAGCACATCCTTGTTATGCATAACACCAACATATAGTGAACCACTATAATCATCTACTTCACAAAAGCAAGAAAATGGACGCGTGGGGTGGCGGCTGGGAAAAAAATTTCCTCGGAAAAAAGTGGCTGTCAAACAGGCCGAAAGCAAGAAAATGGAAAAGATCCATAGAAAAGATGTGCTGTCAAACACTGCCTTAATGTAATGACTGACATATTGTTGAAAGTAAAACTGCAGATTTTTGTTTGACTACTAAATTCTCTCATAATGTTCATTAGAACATTAAAATTTTTTAGGCCATTATGGCGATATTCAATTACTTTAAATACAATAATTTTTTGTGTATTATCCACTGCTTATCTATGTACTGTGCACTAGAAACTACGTAACCTTTATGGTTATTATCGGATCACAAGTCAAATGTAAATGATAAAACACTAGTATATTTATGTAAATTACACATTATCCAAGCCTTTTTTTTTATTGTATGAATTAATAGCATCTGAACGAAGAGTGTTTCTAGAATAGGGTTTGTACTTAGGTTAAAGATATTTTTGTATGAAGTTGGTCAAGTGAACGCTTCCCACTATTCTAAGGGAAAACTCACCATTAGTACGAATATCATCATACCTTTCGTGCATGTTCTCTTGTGAAATGACTCAGTTGTTAAGATCAGTATTAGAACTTGCAAGTTGCATCAGGTGAACCAACTTGAGTTGTGTCAGATTACATTCCAAGCCTCCGTATTTGACTGCTGCATCTTTTACAGTGTCTGGTTCGTGTTGATATCCTTTTTCCAAGCTAATTTCTCTTTTCAGTATTTGTACAGCTTTGTGATCTGGCTGTCCGTCTACTATTGCACCCGTAGCCATTAATTTGAAGTGGTCCCAACACTTAGCCATTTGTTCGTTCGTTCGTCATTTATTACTTGAACCATCACCATTTCATCATCTTCTTCAACATAATCCAGATCAATTGGATTCATACTCCCTTAGTCATGACCCAAATCATCAGGAATTGGAACATCATTTAGACCATTGAAATCATGCTCTTATAACGGAGTAGTTTCTGGAATGTTGAAAGCACCAAAGAATTGGTTGAACTCACCAGTTTCCAACAATATGTGGTAATCCATTTGGAATAGTATATGGAAGAAAGATGTAGAATAATATAATTTCTACTAGAATTGGACACAAACAACTCAAATAAGTAAATTTAGAGATAATAAAACTTTAGATTGCACAATTAAAGAGCTAATATGGAGATTAAATAACAATTTTTTTCTTTTTTAGTGACTTAGATCTAGGAACATGTTTTGCAGTCTGTATTTTTAGCCTATAAACAGGCTCTTGTTTCTACATTTTAACAGAAGATGGAAGTTCTCTATGTCACTAAAGTCTTGCAACTTTCAGTAATAGAGAAACAAATTGCCATCGAGCGTGACATTTTAACACAGCCACCAAAAATTCATACCCCTCTTATTCTTTTATCCACATATTGAATATCTGATTATAGGGGTCATTGAAACCGAGGCATATGAATCACTGTCATTACGTTTAGCCCTCCCTTCTTGTTATCTCTTGTGAGCCTCAGGATTATTTGTTTGGTTTTTACAGTCTGGATAAGCTTGTTCATGATCCTACAGAAGGCAATGCGTGGCATGCGGACCACATTATACCTGTCTATAGAGGGGGAGGTACGTTATAGTCATATCTTTGAGATTTATCGTCTTAAGGATAGCTCCTCACCCAATTTTATTTTATGACAAATGTGTAAGAAGATGATTTAAGTAGAAAAAGAAATTCATGTTAATGTTGTATATCTGTTATATGACCATAAATGTAGAATTTTAAATGATAAATAACAAAAAATCATGATTTGAGGCAAAAAAATGGGGTCTTGCCATTATGAATCCTCTTCTTCCAAGACCCAAGTGGCCTTTCTTTTCCTTTCAAGACCTCTTAATATTTCTGGCCATTTGACTACTTATTTTGATTGGTCATTTGGTTCGGAAATTTGTGAAAAGGGAGGTCGAGCCATGTGATACCACTGCCCGCTGGTTTGAGCCTTAATCTGATAAATTCTTTCTTTTTATTTTCTTGATTTGATTTTCTTCTTTTAAGTTCTTCAGGTGAATGCAAGCTAGAAAACATGAGGACCCTTTGTGTTGCTTGTCATGCTGATGTTACTGCTGAACAATGCGCCGACCGACGTAAGATGAGGATTAAGGCAAAAAACCGACTCAAAGGCGTTACGAGTAGCCTCATTAATGATGAAAACCCCAGGCAAATTGATCATGTGTTGGAGGTATGGGGATTATCTCAAAATTAGTGTTCTTTGCTTTAAAAAATAGCGATAATTTATACATTGAACATGATTTGCATAATAGTATTTAATGCAGCCGGCTTATGCTTGGTTTGGAGATCACCTAATGACCAAGGACACAGATTGTGCATTGGTCTAGACATTGATCTATATTCAGTTCGGATGACTGCAGTTGACGCCATGGTTTTGTTTAATAACATGTGGAGATATGTACCATGATATTTGTAACTGAGTGGCTAGAGCATGAATGAAACTTGATATTTTAAAGATAGAAGTGTATGTATGGAAAAGCTTAAATTATGATTTAAGCAGGCCAAACTTATTTTTTTATTCATATATGTCCTAGGACCCCAACTTAATACCCACTTATTATTCACATATTTCGTAGGATTCATAACTTACAAGCACTTAAAATAAGTCAATGTTACACGCTTCATATGTTACTTATTTTGACTACCTACTAAGATTTTTTTGCATTTGTAGGGTTTCAAATTTCAGGACTACAAAGAATCGGAAATTCAACTGATGAAAGTGGAGGAGGATGATCTGTTAGTTGAGGTTCCTGGGAGTGCATATTCTGGAGTAAATGTTACTAGAACCGAGAAAAGAAATCAAGAGCAAGTTAAGCCCATGAGTTCTTCAGAAGTTATGTGCTCTGATAGTGAAGCCTCAAAAGTCATTCCCACAGAGACAAGGAAAAACCCAGAAACAGACGATCCCTGTATTCCTGCAAAATCAATATATGCTGATAGCCAAGCATCGGAATTTGTACAATGATAAAGGAAGTTGATAACTGTAAGTTTACATTCAAGTTAAACGTTATCCCGATGCAAAGATTATCCTCCGTCTTGGAAGCTCTTGCAGTGTTTGTGGTGTGTTATATAGTCAAATTACTTTGAAAAGTTGGAACAAATATGTCAATATCTTTTGCAGAAAGTTGCAGCCATTCTTGTTTGGTGCTCAAAACAAGCTCAAAGTAGCTTATATATGCATCAATGTATCAAATACTGATTGTTTTAGTTTGAAAACTGATTTTGAACTAATAAATCTGGACATTCATACTAGTAATACTTGTAGTTGCAATAGGGAACAGTTTCAGTTTAGAAATGGCCTAATGCGACTCCTTACAGGTTATTCAGAGCCTTTCCATTTGCTCCAAATGAAGTCGTTCTTCCAGATATTATTGCTTTGTTACAAGATGCTAATTGTGGCTCGTGATTAAACCCCGAACTAGTATTTATTGCTGAGTCAAAAGATTTTAATTAATGAGAATTGTCATTCTGCTTCAAAATTCAAGATTTTAACTTCCTTTTTTGTAAACCTGAAGGTCATCTGCGTCAATCGCAGTATTACACAACTTCGTTTCAACAATTTGTACGAGAATAAATTTATATGATATAGGCCATTTCAATGCAAGGTCATATAATACCAAAGTTTCTTCATTCCTTCTCAAGAAAATAGATTGTAAAATATGCTGTCCATGAATTCCTTATCAGTTATCCCTCTAAACGTACAAGCTTCCAAATCAATAATCACCTTCGCTTAGCCCGGTTGTTTCAGCTGCAAAAAACTGCTCTGCTTTATTGATGAAGCTCATGGGAAATCTCAACATTAAGGCAGAAGTTTCAGACGAAGATTGACTAGACCCCAAACACGTCTCTTCACAAAGCTTTACAGCTTTGTTTTCTTTCAGGTTTCTCACCTTCATTGTTCTCGTATTATTAGGTGGCAAAAACCCTCTCTGAGGAACTCCTCGACTGCTTCTTAGATTGTTTCGGAATGATTTCTGAGATGCATCAACCGGTAGTTTTCTAAATTCAAGAGCAGTAGGGTTAGATTCACCAGAGTCTTCTGCTGGTGTGCTGTTTAAGGTCGAAATGCACGGACTGTTTTTGCATGATTTGAGCAAGGAAAGGAGCATGTCCACACTGAGTTCCTGCTGAATAACCTCCTTGTTCTGTTCACATCCAAATGAGGTAGCCACTAATGTGCCGGCTAATACTGGCATCAACTCAGGATCACTAAAGAACATGAAAGGCAAATCGCAGACCTGTGCTACAGGTTGGATAAATTAGATTCTTTAATCCAACATTTGAGATATATGTGATATACAACATGTTTGGCTACGCTTGAAAGTACTCAAGTCCCCTTTTAGTAATATGTTGTTTCAAAACACCTTACAAGAAAAAGTAGCTACATTTTGCCAGCAAAGTACGGGTTACTTTCAAAATAAGTTACTCATGGCCAACACAAAGTATTTATACTATAATTTAATATACTATACGTAAACCTACTTAAAATTACATTTTTAAAGCTTGGTGAACGCGCGCGCGCACACACACACACACATATATGCAAGACTGGAATTCATTACAAAATCACTGACCTTGTGAAGGATGGTTGGGCTCTTTCCCCAGCGAAGGACAGCTTGATTCTCAGGATGGAACAAGGCAAAGTATCCAAGAAGAACCAAACATTCCAGCAAAAGCTGACCAATCTGAGAAATACATAAACATCGAAAATGTAATCTCTCAAAACTTATTCGTGACCTCCCTAGATTAATACAACAATAATCCACAAATATCGGACTAACAGTAATCAACTGACATGGACCCAACATCACCTTTTCCTTTCACGCGTAAAATGTTTTGCCTTTTTTGATAATTTAGCAAATGGAGGTAGACAAAGTGACTAAATTGAAACAGAAATGAATACTCAGTGAATGTTAAAAACAAAAAACAAAAATGGTGACCAAAGTGAAACGAACTCTATGAGTTGGATTGACTATTATGCCCAAGGATATTCAGTTGGCTAGAAGGATTAGTGGTGAAAGGGCTTAGATTTATTCTTAAATCTTGCAGATGGAGATTAAGTGTAATAAATCTTTGATTTTGGGCTTCAAATTTGAAATTTTAATCGCATATGTAAAACAATTGTGGGAATCTAATGCTTAATGGAATTTTGTGTAATATAGATAAAATCAAAAATCAAAAAATCAGACTTCTTCCCCCATTCATTCTTATCACTTGGCCATAATCGCCATCACCACTGAGTGAAGAACCAGTATGCCACGGCCACCTTGACATATTCAATTTCATTGCAGGTGGTGGGGGAAGAGGGCTGGTGGCAGTGTTGGGAGTTGTGCAGATGGGGGAGAAGAATGAATTCTTTTTCCTTTTCAGTTTTTTCTTGACAGATTTTTATTTTACTTTTTTTCTCTATAAATATTTAGTTTTATGTAAATGTGTAATAGTTCTTTTAGAGAAATTGAGTTTTTAGCTGTCAAAGTAGCATTCAGTCATGTGGGATCCAACCTCAATGATTAATAGGTTGGGGAGTCAAAACTCACTTTTAAAGGTTAGGGAGATAGTGTCACACTAAAGAAAGGTTAGGGAGCTCAGCCTAATTTTTCCAAAATAAAATCAGTTGTCTGAGAGATAAAAGAGCAGAAATGACGTGTTTTTCTTTGGAGTTATTTCTTGACTACTTATTGTGTGACTGAGATTAGAATTGGTATGGAACTAAAGAACTTAAGCACAAGATAAACAGTATTTAAAATTTTTATAGTGAACAGTGAAAAAGAAGGGAAAATTCCAGCTGGGGTCCCAAACCTATTTGAAGTAGAGAAATGAGGTCCCCCAACATTTTATTTGGAGCATGTAGTTCACCAACCCTTGTTCTTTACAGCATTTTTGGTCCCTAATGGATGGAAGCCATCAATTTTCACTTAAAAAGAAAATTATACCCTTATTTTGAATTAAAAGAAGAAAGGAAAGAAAAATGAAAAAGAAGAAAAGGAAAAGGAAAAAGAAAAGACTGAGATTTGACGGTGGTGCTCCTACACCAAATAGACTGTTAATTTTGATAAGACAAACACGAAAAGAATTGAACCCATACTATTAGTGACACTAGGAGAGAATAACATTAAGAATACAATACCTGAAAAATTCTGATATATGCAATTTTGAGTTTAAGAAATTGTTTTTAAAGGGAAGGGTTGGAGTTGGGGGGTTGTGAGTGGGTGGGTTTTCAGATGACTAGGGTTAGAGAAGGATTGGAGGTAGTCGATTGCCAGGGAAGGTCCATGGTGAGTTTGGCCCCAGAGGGGTGGTGTTTGGGCAAGAACTAGGGGATAGTGAAGTGGGCGGCAGCAACAAAATTAGTTATCTAATGATTTGCGACAATTCTTTGTATGTGGCATATGTCTCTGTAGCAATTATATTTAGATTCTAAATTGCTATGCTAGAATTTCAGGGCATGTATTGATCAGCTAGTATGTCCACTCATAAGCTAATTTATCGTCAGAGAAACAAGCGCAATATCACCTTATCAGTAGCTATTTCCCACTTGCTTGTGCAATAAGAAAGAAGAAAACTCATCAAGTGAAAGAACTCCATTTTAAGGTCAGGCAGAGCCTGCAATTATTCCATGACAAGTAAATAATTAACTTCAACATTTCAAAGAAAAAAAATAAAGTAGAGAAGAAGCCGACAAAAAGAAGTTAGTCACCATCCAACTAAAAGCTTCGTATAAAAAGTTGGATAATAGCAACTTACTAGTGTTTTCTGTATGAAAGTAATATCAATTAATGCCAGATTGTTCAACACCTTCAGCACTCCAGTCGCCACTTCCTCAAAATTAGATGGAAGGACATATGAACTCTGAAGAGAAGTAACTCAATTTCAATTATTCAATACCAAACTTGGAAAACTGACAGTCTAGAATGCTTGAGAAAGAACTTTTAACGCTGATCATTAGAAGCTGATCATGTCTTTCTAATTTTTAGCTCTGCTTTAGAGTCTTTTCCATTCTGTATATGCTTCAATTGAGAGAACGATTATGAAACAATCTTAATTATGACAATTAGCATGGTCTCAACTAAGTTTTTCTTCCACTGTGGGGTAAGGGCATAAAAGACAGACGGACAGACAGCTGGCTAGCAACAAACCTACACAAACCATAAATAGGAGCAATCTCGACTTCTTTCAAGTAAAGAGTAAGTCAATGAAATTAATAGTTTAATTAAACAGGGATATACTAAGTGAATCCTAAGCAGCTGGTGCATTGTTTGCTTGCCGATTCAAACGGGGTTTAAAGTTTAAAGTGCATTTCTTCAGTAAAACACATTGTCCATCTGTTTATTATTTTATCTCAGTGTAACAATGCAATGATCTCAAACCTGCATCGACATGCTTATGCCAAGATGAAATGGACATGCACTGGTTTTCTCTTTGTTCAAGATGATAAACCAAACAACGGAAGACAGTCTTAGTATTGATATTTTTGAGAACACAAAACAATTATGAACAGTTAAAACACAATCAGCAAAAATACACTGATGAACAAGGTTTAAAGTGCTGTCTCGGAAACTTGAATTAATTTATTTAACAAAATGGTTAAGGAAAAGAAATATTAGTGAAATAGTAAACAATTCATTGCACATAACATGCATATTAATGAAGGATGTAAGTACCTGTTCAGCAGATAACCGGTTATTAGCCTGCAATAGCACAGCAGTTAACATGGAAGGAAGACAGACTAAACCAGTCTCAGACATTGCTGAGAGAAGAAAGGCTACAGGCTGCTTTAAGCCAAAGTCATTTGCATTCTTTTTTTCTGCATCACTGCTTGAAGAGTTCTTTCCATCTTTCTGAGGGACGGAACCCTCAGTTTTATCATCTGTAGGAATTATTGGAGACTCGTCCATGACCTCTAGAGTTTTGATCTTATAGCTAATACACTCAATTCTATGTGATTTATTGTCAATGAGTACTGGAATATTGTCTAGTGGCCTATCCTCTGGTACATCCGGCAAATTTACAGGTATGCTACCAGTCGGCAGAAAAGGTGAACTATTATATCCAATAGAATCACATGAAGTGGAAGACCTTGAGGTTGCAGCCTCAAAAAGTTTTGCTTCCCCAGGTGTTTTTCCTGGCATCGTTGCATTTGGAAAAGATTCCCAATCTATTGAGGACACTTCTCCAAATTTGGAAGTCAGAACAGTCAACAAATTTATACTTAGGAGAATAGATGAAGGAAAAGGTGAACCTTCCACCTGTGGCCTATCATATAGTGCAAAAAGATCCCTTAGCCGGTGGATAATTTGGTACTCAATAACAAGCTCTAATAGACCATCCTGCATTCGATGTTGGCGCACATCACAGCTTACATGACCGATAATTGCTGCCACGGACCATAGAAAACCATCTAAAATTTCAGAAATAGTCTCCAAATTTCTAACCGATGTTTTACTTGAGATAAAGTTGGTAGAACCACGGATATTTGATGATGCTGCCATTTTAATATAATTCTCAATTGCGGCAGCCAACATGGGGATGATTGGGGGCAAGAGATTTTGTGCAAGAAAATAACTCCGGTTTGCTGGCACTACAAGCACTACCCTCAGAAGTCTTAAAAGGTATATTGTAACCTGGCAGGCTTCAGGTTTTGATGTGTGAGAAGCAGGTAGAGCAGAAGCAATGAAATCTATTAAACCAGCTTGGCGAGAAGCCTGCAGCTCAGCATCCTTTCCCTCCAAGAACTAATGACAAATGTATGTCTAAACCAATGAGTAAGCAATATTTAATAGAAAAAAGAAAAAAAAACTGAAAAGAGATGATTGAATCAAGAAATAGAAAATCAACATCATAATGCAAAAGGTTTTAATGTTTACATCATAGCAGGAAATTATAGTAGGATAATTATTCATCGACTTGAAGGTTATGTTTTTGTTTTCCAGATAGAAAGGAAAAGTGACATGAAAAGTAAATTAGGATGAAGTCCAATTCGGTACCTTGATTATTTCAGCAGTTATTAGTCCAAAAGTAGAAGCACCCTCTTTTCTTGCTTGGCGAAGTTTTTGCAGTTCCTGAAGCCATCTGGCAATTTTTCCCCTTGCAGTTCCCACAGCAGTCCTATAGCCTATCCCAGAATTTTCAACACCAACAGAAGGCTCAGAAAATTCATGTTTTAGTGACATAAGTCTTTGTCGAATTTTTTTAATTCTTCGCTTCAACGAGTTACGCAACGACTCATTGCCAGTCGCAATACTTGAGCCTCCTGTACAACCACTATTGTTTACCTTATAATCTTCTCCATTACCATTTGGAGTAGATCTGCCTTGAGATTGCCCATCCTTATTCACAGAGCGCCGCAATAAAGGTGAAGATTGATCCCTAAAATCCATTGATGCTCTTTCACGTATTTGTTCAAGATAAAACTTGCGTCGCTGTTCACTTTCACTGAGTCTTTCGGCTAATCTCTGAGCCAGGAGTTCAGCCTCTTCCTGTTGAGCTTTGGCTCGGACCTCCTTTCTTCGCATCTGTTCCATAGCCCTGGCTTCTCGTGCTGCACTTGATGCTTTGCGTTCTTCTTCCCTTCTTACTTGTGCTTCTTCCTTCCTTCGCTGTGTCTCTGCATGACGCTGCAACTTTTCTGCTTCAATGAGCCTTTTGCGTTCCAGAACAGCTTCTTCCCTAGCAATGTCCTCTCTCTGTTTAATTTTCATCACTTGAAGTTTCTCAGCCCTTCTCAATTCTGAATCCTGAAGTTTCTGCCTCAATATAAGCTTTTTATTCTCTTCATTTAGTGATGTGATGAATCGTACCTCATTAACTTTACTGCTTTCATCACCAGCTCTTCTCACAACCTGAGCTAAATATGCTTCATGCCTGGATTCACTACGCTGGTGGCGAGCAAACATCGACTCTCGCAACTTATTGCTGCGAACAGTCTGCCACTCATTCACACGGTTCAGTTTATCTGAAGTTCTTTGAAGCTTTTGTATTCTCTCATTCTCAAGTTGAGTTCTGATTCTAGTGGCTCGTGCATGTTTCTCTTCTGCTTCCTTTTTAAGGTCGAGAGCTGATTTTTTTTTCTTCTCAGGAGACATAAGTTTATCGTGCAAAAGGCGTGCACGATCAGCACTTTTCCTACCCATGCCTGGTGAATAAGAAAAACGGGAAGATACACGATGTGGAGTGCCAAGTATGTCCTCCCAATTCCTCTTCTCTTTCCAGGCATCCATAGATTTCCATGAGTTCCCATTTCTCTTTTCCCCCTCTTTCTCAAGACAAGGAATCTGTCTTTTCAGGGAATCAATTGCTTTGTAATTTTTCCCCACAATATGTTCTGCCAACATTTTTTCTTTCTTAGAAAGTGGTCTATCAGCTTCTGAATCAGCATTTAGTTCCCTATTGATCGGTAACCTGGATGCAGCAGAATTAGACTTCCCTGACTCAATATTTCTCTTTTCTTTGATTGATCTCTGAGAGTTATTTGTGAATCCAGTTCGCTTCCTTTCCTTTGCTGTTGATTCTTTAGAATTGCCTTCTAAATTACTTCTCTTAGCATAATTATCGCCTTCTAAATTACTACTCTTAGCATACTTCTCCAAAACATTACCTGATCTGGAATGGCGACTATAAAAATCAGCCCCCAGTTTCTCAGCACTGTTAGCATGTTCCCTAGTTCTCTCTTGTTGTATTTTCCTAAAAGCCTCAAGAGATGAAGAAAGTATCTCTGCCCTGTGCGGTGAAGATGTCATTCGACGGACCTGCACTTATGTAATACGGTTAAGGCTTTCAGACAATGCAGAGACAAGGTAATGGAGAATGAAAAGAAATATCAGGCATTGCATGGACAATGAAGTCAATAAACTCTTAGAGAATAAAAGGAAACCATGAACAGATGCTTTTCAGAGAGACTAATGCACAAATGTCTCGAGTGAGATATCTTTACTAAAAATGCACTTCATTTTTTTTTATATTTGTTAAGATTATGTATTTTACTGTAAATGAACAAAATTAGTTTTACAGCTCCATTTATATTCGGTGAAGTGCAATAATTTCAGCATGTAAGCATTAAAGAAATGAAATATGAAGAATTTGAAACGACACGAGACAAATTACAAATCGCATAAACTCTTTGTGCAGAAGTATCTGTTAAAAGTACATTATAAAGGAAGATGGAATAAAGCAGTCATGTCTACAAATCTACAGCTACAAGGAAACCTAAAATATAAGACATTCAAATCAATAAGAATGCTAACCTCCCATGAGAGGGCATGTGGTCTGCGGTGATCAGACTGCATGACCAAAGGTGCCCCTGCAGTTACATGACAAGAGGACTTTTTCAGTTTCTCAAACTCCTCAACTCTGGAATTCAGTTCTCTAAAATCTGATGCAGCTTCTTCAAGAACAAGAATGGCCTCTTTCATCTGCTCATTATCGCATTCAAGTTCACACAAAAGATAGAGTTCATCTACAGCCCTATTAAGGCTCTCAAAGAGAAAGCACCAAAGGCGTTGCCTGAATCTTTCTTTACTTTCAAACGTGTCATCTGAATCTATAGAATTCAAATTTTGGGATTCCAGTAAATCCTCAGAAATCGAATCACACTTCTGATCCCTAGACTCTTCCACAGAAATGGTTGGGATAGACTCTGCCTCACTTCTATGTTCACTTTTCTCAGGTGGCACTACATAATCTTTGGAGCAACCAGTTTCAGATTTCAAACCAAGTGTTTCCATCATTCCAACCTCTTCAATGGCAGCACGTGGAGTATTTTCACCGGACAAATGGGAAGCGTCATCAGTTTTGCCCTTAACATGTTCACAATCTACCTCGAAATTAGAAGTAATAGTATTTTGACTAACTATTATCTCACTTGTAATTTGTACTTTCACATCCTCTGAAGATACCTCATTCTCCCCATTACGGTCTTTGGCAAAAGAAATTGTCAATGGGGAGAAAGAGTGAGACTTTGGAAGATCCTGATTTTCATCTACTATTGCCCCAATAAATTTGTTGTCCTTGCTATCAATTTTGGAACATGAAATAGATTCATCAGCACTGTCAGATTTCATACAGACCAAATTATGATTATCAATCCCACCTAATTTAATTCCGGCCTCGTAAGTGTTACCATAATGCATTATCAATGTTCCATCATCTAAATCACCCCACTTGATTTTTGGAAAGACAGTATTCTTCTGAGTACGTTCTTCATTGACAACTACTTTACAATTAGAATCTTGGATTTCTGTAGCTGCTAAATGAAATGATTTGGAGTTTCCATTATCTTGACTGACAACACATTTATCAAGGCAATGAACAACCACCTCATCTTCAGTTGAAATAGAAGAGGAATTTGCAGCACTATTGAGACCATGTACAGTACTGTCTCTACCAGCATCCGGAGCAAACTTGTCTTTGTAGTGGTTTACGCCCGATGGAAGCTGAGTGTTCATATGAGTAGAATTTTGTTTTCCAGAGAGTCCTCCAACCAAACCATGCTGTGGGAATTTTGATTTGCTTCTATATTTCTGGACAAGAAGTTCATGAAATTTCTCAAAACAAGCAAGTGAAACTAAAACAAATCCATAAATTTCATCAAGATCATATGAAAGCTCCTTCTTTGTTATTAAAAAGAAAACATCAAAAGACAAATCCTGAAATGAGTAGCAACAAGAAGAAATCGGATTTAGAGTGTAGAATGCAAAAAAATGGTAATGGGGATAGATGATAATCGACCTAGAAGATGAGATAAATTATTGAATGCATTAATTTCTTCAACGGACCAACCCAGAAAGCCATCATACCTACTAGAAATTAGACACAATTGGTTAACGACACCAATACTCTCAATTCCAGACAGAACTAATCAGGAACAGGCATACTCAGAAATTACATCAGAGTTGAGGCATCAAATATATAGTGATGTACTGGGGATATCTTTTTTTTGAAAGGGGATGTACTGGGGATATCAAAAACAAATTCGTTCTTGCCCGTAAATTATGAATGTGTAGGATCAAAAATCAATTGACATTAGTTTATCCTCATCTAGCTCAACTTTCCACGCGAAAAATAATCGGTACACAATATTAGCATCAGCCCACATCTTTCAAACAAAAAAATAAAGTAAAATTGAACAAATCATATAAATAAATCCCAAGCTAATACACATGTAAATGCATTATCTTTTCAAAAATCAAATAATCCTCATTCTTTGATCCTTCTAAGAAATTATTGGGTAAAAATCATACCTTTTTGACTTGCATCCATCCAGAGCCTTGATCATCCCCTCCACTGCTCTCCATCAAAACCACACCGCCCTATATATATTTTTTCTCCCAAAATCAATAATTTAAATAAGACTTATGTTTTACAACAACTGTACAAGACTATTAATAATTTGCACATAAAGTTAATGTCTGGCCAATAAAAACAGCAAATTGTCCCAAAAGATTCACACTGCACTTTCAAAAATTTCAACGTAAGACACTAATAATGATTAAGAAAAACATGGGTTTTACAAAATTCTCGAAAAATGGGATTTTAAACATAATATTATTGCACGGATTGAAAGTTCAATGTTTAATCAAACTGGAAAAATAAAAATAAAAAATCCAAGAAAATGTAAGAGATATCAAGAGCCCAAGAATGCGTAGTCTAGAATTGCTTTAATATTTTCTCGGGTTGCTTAAAATGGGAAATTTTGATCGACAGAATGTGAGATGGAATACTGAGTAATTTTATACAAGAAGCTGCTGTCGGCACATGATATGAGGAGAAACAAGAAAAAAAAAGTGTGTAGTGATGGACGGAGTGATTTTTCTGACTGATCTCTCCTTGCTATTGGCTCATAATTACATTTAAGTCCCACATTCCTCGTGTTTGTCAATTGACAATTTTGCCATCTTGCCTAAGCCGTGGAATAGAGGTGTCAAAACGGACGAGACAGGCCGGATCGGTGAAAATTGGCTCGAATCGACACGGGATCGTGTGCCGACCTGTGACTCGAGCGGACGATTCACAGGTCAAGGAGATGTGACCCGTGGGTTTCGGGGTTGCACCTTCACGGACCGCGGTTAACCGGCTGCCCGTGAATTTTTTTTTTTTTAATTTGAAATATATAATTTTTGAACAAATATATAAAAGTAAATAATTGAAATGAGTATATACAAATATTAAAATATATAGTTTTTGAACAACTAAATTATAGTTAAGATTTAAGTATGTGTCAACCTAGTTGGGATGTACTTAAACTATAAATTATAATAAAATTAGGTGTCAACCTAGTTGAGATGTACTTATACTATAAATATTTGATAATAGTAATTAGAAATACATTTAATTGTTATTTAACTTTGCAAAATTATAAATAATTCATATAACATTAAATTTGAATTCTATGTAAACATTTCTTGATATAAATATGAATTTATCATTTTATTCAATTCTTAGTTTACATTTAACAAAAAATATATTTTTTACTATAAATATGAAAAATTCTATATTTTTATAATTTTATTTATACAATAATACAGGTCAAATCGAAACAAATAGCGACCCGTGACCCGCATGGGCTCGACCCAGATGGGTCAGCGGGTGGGATTGGGTTGTAGTCCAAAATTTGTGGGCCGACCCGGAACCCGTAGCGGGTGGGTTTTTTTTTCACGCGGGACGTTACCGGGCTCATATGTTAGCGGGCCGACCCTGCCTGGACCACCCGAATTGACACTTCTACCTTGGAGTATGAACAGGGATGACAAAATGTTCCATGTCCAACTTCGCCGATAGATTCAGGCAGGGATGACAAAAAAGCTCGTCGGCTCGGATCGAAAAAAGCTCGAGCCGGGCCCGGCAAGAGCTCGGTTATACCGAGTTAAGGCTCGGGCAGAGCCTCATTTTTTGGCCGGGCTTTGCTCAGCTCGGGTCTAAAAAATTTATGTCCAAAAAAGTTCGAGCCAAGCCCGAGCTTTTTTATTTAATTTATAGTATGTATAAACCGTACAAATTTTAAATTTTTTAAGTAAAAATGTATATTTGACATTTAAAAAAAAAACCCTAAACGGCTCGGTCCGGGGCTCGGCTTGGCCCACTAAGGCTCGGGTCGAGTCTCTTTTTTTTTTGCCGAGCTTTGCTCAGCTCGGGCTCAAAAAAGCTCTGCCTAAAAAAACTGGAGCCAAGCCCGAGCTTTTTTTTTTTCGGCTCGACTCGACTCGTTGATATAGCTAGATTCAGGTAAGAACCATTGAGATATTTTATTCTTTTACATCATCACGTGTCCCGTATACTCTCTAATTAAGCATAGATGTGTAAGACTATATCGTCCTATTGTCATTGGTGAAACTATGCGAAAAAAATTCTTAAGAAAATTTGGTTAAAAAGAAAAAAGAAAAAAGAAATATTATCCTATGTTTTACAGCGTTTAATTTATAAATCAACATAAATGACAAAAGAATAAGTGGATGTTATTTGTTGATCCTTAAGAACGTGATTAAATGAAATTTGATCATTTATAAATAATTTATGAAATTTTCCAAAGAGAGACTTAGTAAAATGAACTTTTCCTATCCATGTTTATTTATTAAACCCCTGTTTGATGGGAATTTAAATTAGATTTTTAGTAGATTTTGATAAAAGTTGATGAAATGTATTATTGAAAAATTGTGAATTTCATGAAATGTGTGGTTAAAATTAATTGTCCACTTAGACTTAAATTAAAATCTTGATTTTTGTTTTTTACCAAATTAAAGTTGATGTGTAAGATGTTAATATCTTTGATTCGTAAATGTTTCTAATTGAATCATCTTTCGAAGTTCTAATCGAATTATCTTGTACGAAGATCTATATAATAAAATAGTGCATTATGTTTATTATTTTCAGTTTCTTAATTCATCTCCCTAATATTGAGAAAAATGGCCAATCAAATTTAGAGTTGGCAATCCATTTTATAAAATATCACCATTTAGGAATTAAGATTTTTTGTAAGATTCAAACTAAATATGTAATCTCAACATTCTTCAATGTACATCTTAATGAATTGTGGTAGAGCATTGTACATATATTTCACTATCAAAAAATAAATATTATGGTTTGATCGTAAGTCAACTATAGTGAGGAGAACTTTAATATTGACATGATGCAATTAAGTGTTATTGCTTGTAAAATACAATTCCTTTAGTAGAAATTGAAGCATTCTCAATAGTAATGCTTTAGCAATTAGTTGGAGGCACTTAACTAATAAGGATAAAATTTTAAATAAATTTGATTGTTATCTAAATTAAAATAATTATATTTCTATGTTATTATCTGTAGCAACTAATATTCAATTAAACAAATCATACTCAATATATTTATTCATACATACTTTCGAAATCTCAACAATATGATAAGTCTTAAAATTGTAATTACATAATATAAATAGTACTGCAACTTAAAGCTTATCTAATTTTTTATCGAATAAAGTCATTTTTTACTTTTGTACATATAAAATAGTTTAAAAACTCGAAATTAAAGTCAAATAAAAGTTTTTTAAACAAAAAGGAAAAAACAAAGAAATTAATGAATTAAAGTCAAATAAAATATTTTTAAAAGGAAAAAAATGATAAAGCATGCCGAGGATCCCATTAAACGATCAACTTAGTAGTTGACTGCGTAATTTGCGCTTACTGTCAAGGAAAAGCGCTTTATCTACGCCTCACGATTAGACGCACTTTTTAGAACACTGTATATTACTCACCATTGCAATTTTCACATATAAGCATAGATCACATATATCTCAATTTCTATCTTCACATTACCTTTGGCCACCAATGATCTCACCAAAATAGCAAAACACCACCATTGTTAACAATGATGACCGTCACCAAACATTCATCTCCATCGATATCTCTGCATAAGTCCCATAAAACTCACCATCATAAACTACATGTCGTGGAAATTCCAATTCCACACTTCTCTTATCGGCTACGACCTCATGTGTTTCATTGACATATCCCTTACCCAGATCCGCACCAACGACACAAAGTTTGTCAATCGGGAATATACATATTGGACCAAGATGGATCACCTTATTCTCAATGCCCTCATCGGTTCCATCTTTCCCATAATAATACATTTTATTGCTCATACCACCACCTCTTAGGAAGCTTGGAAAATCCTTGCCTTCCCTGATGCAAACCATCACGTGGCTGCATTTTTCAGGTTAAAAGACCATCTCAGAAACCCTAAAAAGGGTAATCAAAGTGTTAGTAATTTTTACAACGGCTAAAAGGTCATGCCGATGAACTTGAACTTCTTGTCGTCCCTATGGTTGAAGAAGATATCTCATCAAAAAAATTCTCGATGGCCTTAGCGAAGAATTTCATGATTTTCTCTTCGTGGTTCGAGCTCTTGATACACCCATCTCGTTTGAAGAACTTCATGAGAAACTTATCACCTTTGAAGCCCTTCAATGCGACAAGAATCCAATAGTCATCGGTTCTCACTACTTCCAAACTAGCCAATAAAAATTTGGGACAACTCAACAAGTTAGGAATCAGTCCTTACCTTCCACTAGGAACTAACACTGGCGGCCACTACGATCAACGTATTCATTTGGCCACACCAACTCGTCCACCTCCACGACCATACCTAGAAAGGTGCCTTGTGCTAGGTGTGTGGAATTCAAGACTACTAGCCAATCGGTGTCCTCTGTTTAGACTTGCTCCCATAAATCAGGCACTGCAAAACCACCAACTTGATCCTACAACTGCAATAAAAGTCATAAGTTACCTTTTATTATCTCATCTCTTCAATCTTCTCAACCACTCGGAATAATTTTCTCTGTTGTTTGGACCTCCACCATTATTTTCAATAATGATTTCAAAGACTATGTTAGGCCCTTGTTTGATGTAGATTAAAATTGATTTTTTAGTAGATTTGATAAAAGTTGATGAAATGTGTGGTTGAAAAGTTGTGAGTCCCATAAAATGTATGGTTAAAATTAGTTATTGACTCTACCAAACAGGGACTATATTTGTTGTCCCTTATACCAAATACATTTGATTTTAGCTACATAAGCATAAATACTATGTGCATAACATCTTCATTTTCTTCAAAGCACTTGTTAAAACTACGTCTCCTACAAAATCATCAACTTCTATTGAAAATGGTAGGGAGCTCATTGGGTTGAAGAATCTTCTAGTTCTTCAATAATATTCGTATCAATTCTTATTTCGTGTTATTATTGATTAAATGGCCTAACTGGTAATGTCAAATAGTAAAGTACTAGAGTTACTGAACTTTTGGCTCAATACAATATTTACTTCAATTGTATTAATGTTAGTTTTGAGCTTTTTTTCTTTTTCCCTTCAGGGATACATGACAATCTTAATAAAAATTCTTGGACATACAATAAATACTCAATAGGTGAATGAACATATATTGTCACAATTAGTAAATGACTAAATAACACATTATAAGTGGCTGATCAATACTTACCTACATTCATGATATAATATTAACACAATTTCCATAAATTTGATACAAGAAACTGTCATGTAAAATCAGTATAATATAACGTGTCAAATATTGGTGCATAATCAATAGCACAAAATTTGCAGTATATTTTCATTCAGAGATAAATATTTATTCGTAAAATTCATATTTAGATAACATCTCTTGATGATATCTAGAAATTTTGCTTCTTTAAGAGCAATAATATATTTTTCTATAAATATTAATATAGAAAGTTGATCTTTTTAATAAAAAAAATATAAGTGTAATATTCTTTTAAAATATTAATAGATTATGAAATTTTGTTTTCAAGAAAATCACAACTAAAAATAGATAGTAACTTTCGGGATTTACATACAAATAATAAAAAAAATTAAATAGTCATGTACCGTAATTGACTATTTAAAAAAATTCTTGTAGGATTTTTAAATAAGTAAGCCGTGTTTCTTCCAGTGCACTATTAATTTTTTTTAGAAATATTAGAACATTATTTTGTATAAAATTATACTTCAAGTTTATAAGCATAATATTTTTTTCTGAAATATCCATATGAATAAAATCATTCTTTAAAATAAAAATTCAATATTCTTCTAGAATAATAGAATATTTATATAGAAATTATAATTTTTCAGGAGGATTAACACATTTATTAGAGTTAGACTTGTATAGGTTAATCTTCGAAGCTAACACAATATTCTTCTAAAATTTAATTTATATGTGATTTTGATTTCTTCATAAATAAAAAGATAATATTTTCCTTAAATATTTATGTAGTTGTGTTGTATTTTTCCGAAGAGATCGACACAATTTTCTTCATACTATTCATATTAAGTTGTGCTTCTTAAGAGAATAACAAATATAATAATATTTTGAAATATAGATAAGAGCATGATACTTCTTATAGAGCATTAATTCAATATTCTTTTTGAATATTAATATGTGTAAAATTGTCCATCTGCAGGAGCAGCATAAATATATTCTTATTAAATAATACATAATAGTAATACAACACTTTTCTAGATTATTGATTTAAAAATAATATTCCCAAGATTAATAATACAATATTCTTCGGAAATATTGATAAGAACTAATAAATTACATTGAAACAAATATATGTGTATCGTCAAATAGTATAATAAAAACAATACAATCAAATTGAATAACGTATAACACTTTGTCGTTAGACAACTAAAAAAAGGAACATTTTCTTTTTAAAGAGAAATGAAGAGTTTCTTTGTGGTTGAGCTTTGTGGCTTGTCTTAAAATAAAGAAAGGAATCAATTATTTATTGCTCAACTGGTTAAAGTCTTGTGCTGATAACATATTATAATATTAAAAGAATAAAGAACCATGAACCATAAAGAAAAATAATAAAGTCAAAATTCAAGTGTCTTCATTAAATCAATGATCCCTATATATATGGTTTTAATGAAAGTTATAGTTTGAATAAAATATATTCTTTTAGAGTAAGAGTCTGTTTGAGCTCCATTAAAATGTTTATAATACATTTTGAAATGGTAAATCGGTAAAGAATGTGTGGTTAAAAAATATAGAAATTTTTTGAATTTACGTATAATATTATTTTATTGAAAAATGTGTGGTTAAAGGGGAGAGAGAAAAATATATACTTTGAAAAAAAATAGGAATCAAACAAGGGCTAAATAAGATTTATGTACATATCCTACATAAATAAAAGACTCACTTTTCCAATACTATTCACAAACCTAGCCGACTTCCCTTAGCCGTGTAGCCGTTTAAGCCGATTGAGCCGTTTGGGGGAAAAAATGACAAAAACGCAACTCGACATTGGGTTTCCTATTTTCTTTGCCTTAACCCTAATTGCGTTCGCTCTCTCTTCTCTCTCGACAACCAACAAATCTCTACCTTCGAGCCACCGTAGCAACAAATTCTAGACGCAACTCGACTTTGGGTTCGATTCCTTCCTCTTCTATATATTGCTTCTGGTTTTTATTATTCAGTCTATTCTTCCGCTTCATTTTTTTTTTGTTTGATCTTCGAAGAGGTCGAACCCAAAATAAGTGAAGTCATGTTTTCGGAAGCTGTCAATTTGAAATAATAAAAATAGTGTTAATATTAATCCTTTTTGAAATTATCTGGAATTTGGTCTTTCTTCTTGATGGGAGCATTACAATTTCATTTCCTTTAGTTAGCTTTGTTTGTGACTAACTGGAGAAAAGATTAATTATATAATATGCAACATGGGGTTTTGTTCTGCTGTCAAGAGCACTGAGAAGGCTGCTATGAAGAGTACTAAAAGTTTTGTTATGTATGTATTTTTTCATTTTCCAAAATCTTCACTATCATTTGATTGTTTATAATTTGAAAAAGAAAATTACTAAACATAGTTTTCGATATTAACGATTATGTTGAACAAGAAATAAAAATTTTGGGCTTTATGTATTTGTTTCAGCTGGTATTCCACTCTTAGGTACACGATCTGCATTTCTTTTTCCTCGCCGTTCTATCTCATCCTGCATTTTGGTTCGCATTTTTTAATTTTAATTCCAATTTAGGGTATTGATTTGGTCGCTGGAGTTAAGAACAATAAGACCAAGCTCACTGCTCCGAAATCCAATGATATTTACCTCAAACTCCTTGTGAAGGTTATTTTTATCCTTTTTATTTATTTTGCTACTGAATTTTCCGTGCTGAAATTACATAATGAGTAGAGAGTCTATATGATATGATCTAACATGTTTGTGTGTGAGACGACAGTTGTATCGATTTCTGTTGAGAAGGACTGGAAGTAATATTGAAGCATATTTGTTTGGGCATTTTTGCATGCTGTTTACGCCATTCTGCACTGAAATACCTTGTTTGGGGAATTTACAATTTTTTGTACAGTTCATTGATGAGATCTGCTTTGTGGGCATTAGCATTTGACTCTGAAAATTATTGGATTTTATATTCTGTCCTTTATTTTGCTCGAATTTCTCCCTATCCTATCCTAAATAAAAATAAAGTGTGAGTTTCGATGACACTATTTCTATCGTCTTTCCTTTGTAAAAATTAATACAGTGTATAGTTTCTTTTCTTTGGAGCTCTTAGAGCATCTCCAAGAGACTCTCTATTTTTAAAAAGCATATTCTATCATTTGGAGAGCATCTATAAATTTAAAGAGTTAAAATTTTGATGTACTCCAACAAACTCTTTATATTTAACACTTAAATTTACTATTCCCAAAAAATATTTATTATTTTTCTTTATCTTTTATTTTAACTAGTTTTTCTATAGATTATTTTATTGCTTTTCTACATTGAAAATTGAAACTTTTTGAATGCATTTAATTATAGAGAGTGAGTTTGGCTCTCCAAATTTGGAGAGTCAAACCCACTCTCTAAATTAAAATCTTAATTTAAAGAGTCTATTGGAGCATGATTTTACATGTTGACTCTTTAAAATAGAGAGCTTAAAGAGTCTGTTGGAGATGCTCTTAATAATGAATTATATTTGTGTGTATGAAATTTTTTTTCAACTTCAATATTGAACTTATAGTTCATTGATGAGATCTGCTTTGTGGGCATTCGCATTTGACTCTAAAAATTAATGGATTTTACTTTCTGTACTTTATTTTGCTCAAATTTCTCCTATCCTATCCTAAATAAAAATAGAGTGTGAGTTTCGATGACACTATTTCTATCGTCTTTCCTTTGTAAAAATTAATACAGTGCAAAATTTCTTTTTGTTGGAGCTCTTAAGAATGAATTAATATTTGTGTGTACGAAATTTTCTTTTAACCTCAATATTGAACTTATTCGTGTTTATTGATGTCTAACTTGCACATCCATCTTCAATGTATAATTTATTTTTCACTTTGTTTTTGTGACATCCCGAAATTTTCTAAAAATTTTAGGGACTTAATTGAATTGATAGTGTAAATTATGTATGAATTATAATTAAAATAATATTATGGGTATTGGAAGTGCAATTTTATTAAAAATAAAATAATTGCAAATCTACCCAAGGACCAAATGTGCAATTTCATTAACAAATAAAATTTTAACATCTTTCTCATGGGGCTAAAAGTGCACATGTATAATATCATCAACAAATAGAAACTTGACATTTTTATCCTAGGAGTTAAAAATGTAAATTTGTAAATTGCTCAATCAACCCCTAGTAATCACTATAAATATGGAAGGGTTTGGGGGAAGTGAGACATGTCTACTTCTCTTTCCTTTTTAAGGTATGTTTTAACTTTTCCTTCTTTCTTTGTTTAATTTAATTAGTTAGTTAATTATTTAGTTATTTGTTTATTTAATTAGTTAATAATATAATTAGCTAATTGGTTGGTACATTCCAATTTCTTGTTTTTATAAGTTAATTAGTTAGTTAATGGTTTAGTTAATCACTTATTTAATTAGATACTAATTTAATTAATTGTTCAGTTATTTTCGGCACTTGAAGTTTTGAATGATGGAGTTAATTATTTAGTTAATTACTTATTTATTTAGATAGTAATTTAACTAATTATTTGATTTAAGTGCTTAATTGATTTATGAGTGGAAAATCAAAATTATTGTTTTAGGGTTCCTTGATAATTGAAGGAAGATAAAATTGGAATTAAATTTAATTAATTAAATCAAGGATTGTGTGAAAGAGATTTGATTCAAAAAAAAAAAAAAAATTAATAATATAATAGAATAAAAAGATAAGAAGGAAAGAAGAAGAAAATTAAAATTTTTAATAAATATTAATTACATTAAGGGGGAACGTCACAGTTGGTATCAGAGCCAAGGTTTTGATAACATCCTGAAGACTTAACATGTATAGCTGGAGGCTCAGTAAATGACGGCATGCTGGTACGCATATGTTATTTTTTCTATTATTTTTACTGAATTTATTTGATAAATTTATGCTCTGAATTGCTAGTGGTAAGGGTTATATTAAGGGTATCATCCTATATAAGTTAGGAAATATGTATTCGGTCTTAAGATTTAAGAAAATAAAAATGTACTGTAGTCACAGGCTTAAAAGCCTATTTTATGGTAGATGGCGGATGCAAGCGAATCTACGACCAATGGAAATAATCGAGATACGGTAGTGGAATGGTTGACAGCGTTAGTGGAGATCCAATCACAACATCTTAATCAGTATATGCAAGCTGTACTAGCTCCAAGAATAGATGAGAATGTGGGAGAGAGATTCAGGAAACTAAACCCTCCCATTTTTGATGGGACTGTGGATCCAATGAAAGCAGAAGAGTGGGTACGTACTACGGAGAACATGTTTAAATATAGCAGAGTTCCGTATACCGAAAAGGTAAATTGTCGTTTTTATGCTACGAGCATCTTCGGATTCTGGTGGGACACGGTGCAAAGCATTGAGTCAGTGGATTCTATGACATGGACTCGATTTAAAGAACTTTTTCTAAATAAATATTTTACCACAAATTTGCTAGACAAAGAAAAGTTAAATGAGTTTATTCAACAGAGGCAAGGGACTATGTCTGTTGGAGAATATATTAGAAAATTTGAGGAACTTTCTCGTTTCGCTTCTCATATAGTTAGTACTAATGAGCATAAGGTGGAGCGGTTTCTTGAAGGGCTCCGACCGGACTTATATCGAGATGTGAAGATAGTGGGCACCCAGGGAGTGACTTTTGCCAGTATTGCAGAACGAGCACTAGAAGCGGAGCAAGCAGAGAATCGTATTGCTGGAGCACGGGAGAGGCATCCCTCGAATTTCCTTAAACGGCCTCATTGGCAGCGAGGCAACAATTCAAATAATTTAAAGAGAGAACCTCATTTAGACAAGGGTCTAGAAATAATGACCGATCTCCAAATAATAATCATGGGAAGAAGCCACGCCCCAACGGTCAACTAGTGGGTGGTGCGATATGCCCTAAATGTAACAAGGTTCACAATGGCTCATGTATTACTTGCTATAATTGTGGTAAACAAGGACATATATCACGTGTATGCACGGAGAAGAGCAAGGATAATGGAAATCGTGCTATCGCTAGGGTTTACGCACTGAATGAAAGTACTTCAAGCGACACTCCAGCAGTTATTGCTGGTAAGCTTCCTATTGCTGGAATTCTTGCTTATGTTTTATTTGATTCTGGATCTTCCCATTCTTTTATATCTATTAGCATGGTTAGAAGGACTCACTTGCTAACTGATAGTTTGAAGTCTGAGTTAGAGGTACTTATTCCATCCGGCCAAATATTACGAACTAAAGAAATAATAAATAATTGCGAGGTGATGATCAACTCTTATTCTCTTCCTGCAAACCTTATTCTATTGGATATGAAAGACTATGATGTCATTTTGGGTATGGATTGGCTATCCAAGTATCGAGCCAATCTAGATTGTTCAAGGAAAATCGTTACTTTTCGTTTATCAAATGGTGAGTTAGTAACCTTCCAAGGAATAGTTAAACATTTATCTACTTTGCTAGTATCAGCTATTAGAGCACGAAAGATGATACGACATGGTGGTGAAGGTTATTTGGTCCATGTTTATAACACTGAAATTAAACCCGAAATTTCTTTAGATAAAATTCCAGTAGTTCGGGAATTTCCTGATGTTTTTCCTGAGAAGTTGCCTGGACTCCCTCCTGATCGAGAAATTGATTTTGCCATTGATCTAATTCCTGGTACTCGTCCTATATCAAAAACCCCATATCGTATGGCACCTGCAGAGCTTAAAGAGTTGAAACTACAATTACAGGAATTACTAGATCAGGGATTTATTCGACAAAGTTTCTCCCCTTGGGGTGCTCCAGTCTTGTTTGTTATGAAAAAAGATAGAACAATGAGAAAGTGTATTGATTATCGAGAACTAAATAAAGTGACAATTAAAAAACAAATACCCTATTCCTGATAGATGACTCGTTTGACCAACTTCAAGCGTGCCACACTATTCTCCAAGATTGACCTTTCGTTCGATATCATCAATTAAAGATTAAGGAAGAAGATATACCGAAAGCGCTTTCAAAGTACTAGATATGGACATTATGAATTTTTGGTCATGCCATTTGGTTTAACTAATGCCCCATTGCTTTTATGGACTTAATGAATCAAGTGTTCAAAGAATGTTTAGATAAATTTGTTATCGTTTTTATTGACGATATCCTTATTTACTCTAAGAGTGAAGTAGAACACGTTCAACATTTACGCCAGGCTCTATCTATTTTGCGAGCCAATAAGCTTTTTGCGAAATTCACGAAATGTGAATTTTGGCTTAAGCAAGTGGTATTCCTTGGGCATGTGGTTTCTGCAAATGGGATTTCCGTTGATTCGAGTAAGATCGAAGCCGTAACACATTGGCCACGACTGCATCGTCACGGAAGTTCGAAGTTTCTTGGGACTTGCGGGATATTATCGTCTATTTTGTCGAAGGATTTTCAAGGATTGCGCCCATTAACTCAATTAACTCGAAAAGGAGTGCCTTTTAATTGGACAGAGGCATGTGAAATAAGTTTTCAGGAACTTAAGAATAGGCTGACCACAGCACCAGTACTAGCTATTTCGTCTACCTCTGAAAAATTTGTAGTGTATAGTGATGCCTCTAGAAATGGACTTGGTTGTGTTCTAATGCAAAATGGTAGGGTTATTGCTTATGCGTCACGCCAATTGAAGGAATATGAAAAGAATTACCCTACCCATGATTTAGAATTAGCAGCTGTAGTGTTTGCATTAAAAATTTGGAGGCATTACCTTTATGGAGAACGTTGTGAGATTTATACAGATCACAAGAGTTTGAAATATTTTTTCACTCAAAAGGAGTTGAACATGCGGCAAAGGCGATGGTTGGAGTTAGTCAAGGATTATGATTGTAGTATCAATTATCATCCCAGAAAAGCTAATGTTGTAGCTGATGCTCTTAGTCGAAAGACTTTGCATGGAAATAAGTTACCAATACAATTACAACGGGAGGTTCAACTGTTTAACCTAGAAATTTGTGGAAATATGAATCTCACAAATTTCAACCTACATTACGGGAACGTATCAAGGAACAACAATTGATTAATCAAACCTTAAAACGGATTCGTCAGCAGATTTTGGATGGCAAAAATTCAGAGTATCAGATAGCAAACGACGGAGTAATTTTATTCCGTAATCGAATTTATGTACCTAACGAGTCAACTCTTCGAACTGAGGTCTGTGCGGAAGCACATGACACTCCATATTCTGTTCATCCAGGAGCTACAAAAATGTATCGTGATATTAAACTCCATTTTTGGTGGCCAAGAATGAAACGTCACATCTCAGAATATGTGAGTAAGTGCTTGACCTGTCAACAAGTTAAGGCTGAACATCAACGCCCAGCGGGACTTCTCCAACCTTTGCAAATACCTGAATGGAAATGGGAGAAGATTACAATGGACTTTGTGGTGGGATTACCACGAACAGAAAAGAATTACGATGCTATTTGGGTTATAGTGGATCGACTAACTAAGTCGGCACACTTTTTGCCTATCCGAACCACTTTTACCTCGGAACAATATGCCCAATTATATGTACAAGAAATTGTACGTTTACATGGTATACCAACATCCATAGTATCTGATCGGGATCCTCGATTCTTATCAGCATTTTGGAAAGGATTACATCAGGCTTTAGGTACTAGACTTTCCTTTAGTACATCATTCCATCCTCAGACAGACGGCTACAACGAACCATCCAAACGTTAGAAGATATGTTACGTGCTTGTACTTTAGATTTTCAGGGAAAATGGAGCAAATATCTACCTTTGATAGAATTTTCATATAACAATAGTTACCAGTCTTCAATTGGAATGGCTCCTTTTGAGGCTCTATATGGCCGCAAGTGTAGATCACCTATACATTGGGATGAAATTGGGGAGAAACAAGTTTTAGGGCCAGAACTAGTATTAATATGGTTTGATGCAAAGAAAAATATTCGTCAACGCCTTGTTGACTCAAGATCATCAAAAGAAGTATGCCGATAGATGAAGGAGACCACTAGAATTCGAAGTCGGAGACAAAGTGTCTTTAAAAGTTGCACCAATGAAAAAAGTATTTAGATTTGGGAAAAAGGGAAAACTTAGTCCTAGATATATTGGTCCCTTTGAAATCTTGGAACGGATTGGTAAGGTAGCATATAAGTTAAACTTACCAATTCCAATGGATCGAATACACAATGTATTCCATGTTTCTGCTCTTCGAAAGTATGTTCCAGATGCTTCACATATATTAGCGAATAATCCAATGGATCTGGAGACTAATTTAACCTATGAAGAAAGACCGGTGAAAATTTTACTTCGAGAGGTTAGACAATTACGAAACAAACGTATTCCACTTGTCAAGGTTTTGTGGAAAAATCAAAACTCAGAAGAAGCAACATGGGAACGGGAGGAAGATATGAAGAATAAGTATCCGGAATTATTTGGTAAGTTTTAAATTTCGAGGACGAAATTTCTTTAAGTGGGGGATAATGTGACATCCCGAAATTTTCTAGAAATTTTAGGGACTTAATTGAATTGATAGTGTAAATTATGTATGAATTATAATTAAAATAATATTATGGGTATTGGAAGTGCAATTTTATTAAAAATAAAATAATTACAAATCTACCCAAGGACCAAATGTGCAATTTCATTAACAAATAAAATTTTAACATCTTTCTCATGGGGTTAAAAGTGCACATGTATAATATCATCAACAAATAGAAACTTGACATTTTTATCCTAGGAGTTAAAAATGTAAATTTGTAAATTGCTCAATCAACCCCTAGTAATCACTATAAATATGGAAGGGTTTGGGGGAAGTGAGACATGTCTACTTCTCTTTCCTTTTTAAGATATTGAGCAAGGAGGTCGCGAAAAAGGTAAATATTGATGTTCTTCAACTACAATACAAAATACGTGATTATGTGAAGTGATGTGTTTATATGTGTTTGTTGTCTTTATGTGACATGGTGATGTGACAATTGGTTACTGGGTTTATTTAGAAAACGTATGGATAGTACGTTTTCAAGGCCATGCATATTTATGTTATCATTTTCATAGAGTGTGTGGTTGAGAATTTTACATGTGAATCCCATTATAGATGTACCGTTCTATGGTGTCCGAATAAATATACTGCTTTGAGGCTCCTGACGGCTACTATGGTAGCCAAGGATAGGGTATTTTGAGTTCGGCACTTGTATACAGGCGGTGTCAGGAGGTCCCTTGGTGGCCTTGGGACTGCGGATAGGCACGGTGCCAGGCCTTAGTTCATATTATATATATTCTGATGAGGTATCCTGAGTCTCGGTGGGCAAGGACGGATGCCTTGGTATTGATTTGTGCACAAGTTAAGGCTATGTTATTGTGAGCTCACACGGTACACTATAATGAGGATTCGGGCCCAAGTGTGTGTGAGTGACATCATTGCACCATCATATTTACTGAACTTTATTGTTCACGCTGTGTATTTTGTATTGTAGATGGCTCCGCAGGCAACTGAGGTTATTCATACCACCAAACATGCCGAAATTACTGAAGACCTAACAGCTATACATGTGATATATAGGCGCACTCACTACACACGTTTTTATATGGTTGTTGACGATGTTGAAGGTATTGAAACTTTTGAAGAATATAAGGATTTTTGTGTTGGTAATGGTTGACGTGTATGATCCGATCACTGGCGATATATAACTACTATGATATCTGTAGAGTAGATAGTGATGTAAGGTAGGTGATGGAAAATAGTAAAAGAATGTAGTAAATATGGCATGAGTTAGCCGACATGGGTACGCTACTACATTAGCCTGCGATAGATTAGATATATGGAATATTTTTGAAAGTTAGCAGGCACTTCTTTTGACTAGAATTTTTGAATGGTCTATAGCTAACTCATTAACTGTATTTTGTAAAGCAAGCCTCTTTTGGTTATAATATAAGTTTGACGGTGTTTTAAACTCTTTATATTATTAATTTAATCTTCATGATATATTTTGGTTTTATTTTGATATGTCTAAGAATAAATTTTAAATTCTAGAATGATTCAAAAAAAAAAATTAATAATATAATAGAATAAAAAGATAAGAAGGAAAGAAGAAGAAAATTAAAATTTTTAATAAATATTAATTACATTAAGGAGGAACGTCACAATTTTTTCGATCTTCGAAGAGGTCGAAACCAAAATAAGTGAAGTCATGTTTTGAGAGGTGCTTAGGTATAGGGTGTTATGTATATGTTTATTGATTTCTGCAGTGGTTGTGTCGAATATGAGATTTCATCTTCAATCTACAATTTATTTTTCACTTTTTCCCCTTCTTTTGAGAGGTCGAACCCAAATACCTAATCTGTTGTTTTCATTTTTTTTGTTCATTTTCTTCTTGTTCTGTATATGTTTATTAATTCTTTGCCTGTGATTTTCAGGCTTCAATGTTTACGAAAAATAAGAGGCGCAGAGAAGTACGGATGGACAATGGTGAATTGGATATCAATCTACAAACGCGAAAGATAAAATCTCAACGTCTTGTTCAATTAGAAGGTAGTGTAAGACAAGAGAAAACTTTTTAGTAATTACATTATTGGAGATTTTTTTTCTTTTCTTGTGACCAGCGTCAATTTTTTCCTTTATGTATACTTTTGTATTCGAATAACTAAATGTATAAAGTATCGTGTTTAAATACTACAGTTTTTGCCTATTGAATGTATTACTATGGTATATATTATTTGTGCTCTATAATTTATTGTAACGAGAAAGAGCTATTTTGAACAAATATGTTCTTCCTTTTTATTCCTTTATTTTTGCAATCAAGTTTTTTTTTTATTTATCAATTTTTGCAGCTGTTGGTGCCACAAATTTAGCTTCGAGCAGTGTTTTTCTTGATTCCGAAAATGAAGAGGATCGAACAGGTAATGAAATGTTTACATTGAAAGAAGGGCTTGATGATACATCTAACATCAGACAAAAGCAAATTCTAACTGATGAAGATATCGAAAATGATGAATTTACTTCAACATTTAACTCGCATAATATTCCAACTAAATCTTATGTTCTTATTGAACCTACTATTTGTAAATATGGTAGTGCAAACAATTTCAAAGAGAAAGTAAGGAATTTTGTTGTTTTGATGGGAATGTTAAATTGTGTATGCATCGTGCAGCTAATGAATTGCATCAATTATTTACATCGAATTTACTCGAAGTGTTGCATTTCAAAAAAATTGAAAGAACTTATAACAATCATTTTGAGTTTACATCATTTGGTGTCAATTATGACAAAGATTTATGTAAGATGAATAAAGGAATTTATACATTTAGAGTTCAGGGACAAGTTTACCACTACATAAACCCATTGTTACCATCTACTAACTTTTGGTACATGTCTTGTAACAATTGTAATAAAGTCACTCATGCTGATTTTCATGAATTTCTCTTGTGTATTTCCTGCAAACGTCCTACTGCGAGAGCTGTACCAAGGTAACACTTATTACAATTTATTCCAATCAGTAACCTTATTCGAATTACTTTTAGCACCTATCGTACTTTCATACATTTTAATCATTCTCTACTAAACTTAAATATACTTATTCCCCATTCCCATAGAGCAAATGCCACTGTACAATTGGAAGATGCAAGTGCAATTGGAGACCCTGCAGAGACAATACTGAAGCATAGTGCTGAGAATTTGACGAATTTTACAAAAGTAGTAAGAGATGTTTATAAGAACCATGCCATACCATTTAAACTTCTAATCATTCATATATATAAATAACAATTTTGTACCTTTATTTTCAACAGGAAACTGATCCATCCAGTGCTGCAATATCCCTACTGGACACTGAAGAAGAATACATTTTTTACGTCAAAGTTACCCAGTTGGAATAGAACACCACTCAATATAGATATGAAATCATATTTGTTCTGAATGCTCTTCCTGCAATTACCGTTACAATGGAGCAACAAACTGAGAAAGATAAAAGCTCATTGAACTTTGCTGAAGAAAACAAAAATTCTGAGAGTGAAGAAGCATCTACGCCATCTGCAAAATGAGCACTCTTCAAAACATCAGCTAAGCCAGTGCTTCCCGATATAGTGGTTAAAAAAACATCGCTACCCCCAGCTCTACAACTCATCAAGTCACAACAAAGAGAAAGCTCGACTAACCATCATCATATATTTTTGTAGACAATATAATTGCTACAACTTGGAAGTTAGTTTTGCTCATTTTGCCATTATAACTCCTGAATGAACAACTATGTTCTATTTTGTAGCACATATCTATGATTACTCCCATGAAGGCTAAGCTTAGAAGTTGATGGTTTCAAGTTCAAATTTTCCTGTATTTTGTAGTAAAAATGTTGCACAGATTTTGCTCCAGGGAGATAATAACAGTTATGTGCCTTTGTAGCTTGTAATTTTGTTGAAATTTTGTATAAGTTCAAGCTAAATCAATGTCTACGACTTCTATTCATCCTTTGTATTTTAAATGTTGCAAGAAATTTACTATTTTTCTCCTCCAAGTGATAAATGATTGATTACAGTGGCTGCTCCTCCGCGCATGATGCCAATGTCATACGCGGCACTAAAATCTGGCCGGAATAGCCCAAAATTTCTTTTGGCCATAGAGCCTTTTTTTTATTCTCATTGACGAGTGCAAAATGTATGTCTCAAATTTCGTTCTAGGCATCAATGGTGTCCCCTGTCCAGAGTTGTATTTTTGCACCAATCCTCTATTTTAGGAAGTTGCATTTGAGACTGTAAAATGAGATTTTGTTTCCCTCAAAAATTGATTTTAATCTGTGGGTAGAATGGCTTCATGTTGGCATTCACCCATCTTCAATCATATCAGACTTTGGTAAGGTTCGGTGTTTCACCATTAGGCATGGTAATCAAGACGAAGTTTTCCGATGTTGGCAAAGGCTTGGACGAATTTTTTTTTTTCACGCTAGTACATAGTCAAATACACAATGGCAAGTGCATTGCACGTGTGTCTCACTAGTATTCTGATAAGACTAAATAACCATTAATAATTATTTTATAAATCTATAGCAATCTTTATCAATTTAAAAGACCATAAATGATAAAATATGACATTGTTCAAATTTTAAACCCCTGTTTGGCCCACATTATTTTTTTCATTCTCATTTTTCTACTCATTTTCAACCAAATAATATTTTCCATCACATAAATAACTTTTCCTTCTTTTTCAATAACATATTCCCCATCATATCAACAGTAAAAATACATTCTTATCTTCAAAATGTGCACCAAACGGGGGCTACATTGAGCTTATTTCACTAAGCCCTTGTTTGACTCTGTCTATTTCATTTTTTTTTTTTTTTACTTTTCATACTTAGCCCCTCTTTGGATTCCATTATATTTAAAATTCATTTGTTTTTCAAATTTAATTTTCAACTACACATTCTTTCATAAAATAATATTATACATAAAATCAAAAAAAAAATTCTTATCTTTTAACCACACATTCTCTAAAAAGTTACTAATTCTCAAAATCACTTTAAATGGAGCCTAAAACAGTTGAGTCACACATTCAAACAATAAAATATTTTATACGTAAATCTAAATTTTTTTTTTCACCTTTTAATAATATATTTTTGAAAAAATTACTATTCAAAACTTCAAGTTTCCTAATTTCTTTTTATAATTACCATCCAACATAGGCTAAAAGTTCAATGACAGGTTTGACAAAACTCTCCAAAAAATAAGGGGTCGTTCTCTTTGTATTTCAATTTTGTGTTTTGAATTTTGAATTCATTTTGTATTTTTAAAATTGTTGAAAATACGTTCTTTTTGTTATTTTGAAAAACTGTTTCACAAAACATAAAAATGGAAAACGCATTTACTTTGAAATTTTGAAAAAAAAAATTATAATATTTTACTCAATAAATCTGATTATTCAATTAATTTAGTTAGTTTAATGTTAATATAGAATTAAATAATATATACATTTTGAAATTTGTGAAGCTCAGTACATCTATACAATTAAAAAGCAATTGGTAAAAAAATAAAAAGTTTTAATAATAAAGAAATTTGTTGAACTGGTTGCTCTGTTCTATATGTACAAACAAAAATTTTACTAGAAAATGAGAAATTGTTCATGAACCAGCTCAAGCTCAAACCTTTGTTCATGAACCACACAGGTTTTTGACTATATAGACCTTGTTCATTAACAAGTTCGTGCAACTTGTTTCTTCCATTGGAGTCACAAATTTGAATTTAAAATTACAAATGTAGCATATTATACAGTTTTAACTCGAGATGCAGATGCTCTTTTTTTAAATATTTGTCTAACCTACACACTAGTATAGCCTCACTTCATGCAATAACAAAAAACATGTTTTTCTATATATTCCTTTTTCCGTTCGCTTTGACAAGTAAATTAATAGAAGAATTCCGAAACTTCAACTGCCACAATTATTTACTAAATTTCAATTAACGTAATCAAATCAACTTTTCACATAGAAGGCACATACAAGCTCAGTCTCATCTCTGTTCCTCATTTCATCAAGGAGTAAAGCACTATAGCACCACCAATCTGCAATCTTCTTAATCTTAGCATGGAAAAGATTTCTTAATATATGCATGAGAATGGTGCAGCTTCCACTGATCAGCACTTTCTTCGCCAGCTTCCACTTCTCGAGAGCCCGAGAATGGTGCAACCACCAACTAGCATGAGTTGGAGCTCAATTTCTGCCGCCTTCCAAATTACAAAAATCAACAAAAGTAGTGAACTTGGCATAGTTTGGCCTCTACTCCTTCAACAGATTCGGCTCCTTTTTTGATCTCCTGAGCTAGTTTCTCAACGTGTCCATAAGTAGAATAGTATCTGCATCATAAATTGAAGTTTTTTAGCTATGAATTTATATGACTAAAGATGTCAATGGGTAATAAGTTCAGTCAAATACCCTTTCTATTACATTCAAAACTTCAAATGATGCAAGAATCAACAAGATACCACCAATATAATACATTTAAGAGTAAATGCTCGCCCATCACGTCCATCAGGAAACAAAACAGTTATAAGCTTCTTATCTTATCTTCTCGAACAACACTGCACACAATAAGGTGCAGAGAAAAACAAGAGGCACACAAAAAGGGAGAACATAGAAACACGAGAACTCGTCCACAAAATAGTTCATAAGTAAGTCTCGTAGATTCATACCCCCCTGAATTATTTAAATCAATGCCAACAAACAAGAACAAAAGGGCCTTGTTTTCCATCTTCATTTTACAGTAAAGAGTTGCAAATTTCACATTAGTTTGTTTTCAATATCAAGCATGTGTGAAATTCGCCATTACTTCTTTTATATCCTTAAGAAATTTAATGTCAATCAAATTAAAACAAATACAATCTGACAGATGCCATTGGCATAGACCAATCCATATTAAGATGTTAAACAAAAGAAGTGAAGCCATATAACTGCAATTTTTCTGATCTGTATCTATTATTGAAGCAGTGAAAAATGCTTATATACAAATATGAAGATGGACAGTTAATGTGCAGAAGGATCAAATAAAAGAATGTAAAGCAGAAAACTGGGAAGGTTTCTCAAAGAACAAAGAGGAAGGCTATATATTAAGAAAAGATGCACAGTAATGCTTATTTGCTGGCATGATTAAGGGCCTGTTTGGTATGGATTTTGATTTTCTACAGTAAATCAATTCTCATTTTCAACCACACATTCTTCAATAAAATAATATTTTCCATCACATCAATAATTTTTTCTTCTTTTTCAACCACACATTTCCCATCATATCACTATTCAAAAATCAATTCTTCCCCAAAAAATCCCTACCAAACAGGCTCTAAATGTATCAAAACAAGGAGGAAGAAGATTGGAGAAATTTCAAGAATTAGCATAATTTTCTCCTTTGGACTCCGATTTAGCACCCAAATTCTCACTCTTACCATAGTTTTGCCCTCCTTTTCCCATCAATTAATCAAAGAATAATTCACTAAATGAACAGTTATCTAGTCAGGCGACTAGATAAAATCTCACAACAAAATTCACCTGGAATTCAAAAAATTGAACACATTATTATAACCATCATTTAAAAAAAAAAATAAAAAAATCAACAACACAGACCCAGAAGTCAAGATATTCATCAACTAAAAGATCTGAAACTATCAGTGAAGCAGGCATTAAAAATACACAAAAAGGCAATATCCCATATAACATCCCCATAAGTCAAATAACTACATAGATTCACACTCACGTGTCTATATAGATTCAAGGAATATAACTCACCAAGATTTTGGAGCGAAGGTTATGAGAAACTTACAAAACTATTTGATAGCCGTAGAGAAGCTTTCGATTTGGCAAGACGAGCTCAAAACCTTGATTTGAAGATCCCGTAGAGAACCCTAGGATTCGGCAACACGAGCTCAATAGGAATGTTGGGTTGTGGGTTTGCGAGAGAGAGAACTGAACTTCGTTACGAGAGAGAGAGAGAGAGAGAGAGAGGATAGGTGAGAAGGAAGTGCTTTTCTCGTGTTTTGTCTTTTGACCTTGTTTTGTGGTTAGTTTTCCGAAAACGGTGTTTTTGTCATTTTCAGTGTATTTTTTTTTTTCATTTTCAAAAACGTATTTTCGAAAATAAGTAAGAGAACGCGTTTTCACTGTTTTGAAAAATTGAAAACAGAAAATAACTTAAAAACGATAAAGAGAAGAGAGCCTGAATTATTGAGATCACATGTATGTAGACATGCACAACTGATAGTGACTTAACTGGACATTGAACAGTTTCAAAACACCATTTTTTTTAATTAATTAAAGTAGAAACAGGTAGTTACTTTTCTAGAATTTGGTAGCTTCTAAAAATTCTAAGAAAAGAAGAAATGTTACCAGCATTTTAGTTTACTGTATTTTTATACATAAAATTTAAATTTTAAAACAAAATAAAAAATAAAATTCGAGAGGGAGTTGAAGACAATGAAGAGAGACCATGTTCTTCGTTCCAACTCGATTTCTTTGACCGAGTAATAGAGGATGGGGCAAGGCAGGAGTGTTTTATTCATCCATGGATAAAATGACTTAAAGTTACTCAAAAATAAGTAAAAAGAACTCTTAAGCTTAGCGAAACATTGTGTAATTGATCTTGTTACCGAGATAACATAATTTTGAGCTTCTTGGATGTTCTTTTCGTGTTTCAATTTTTAGTTGAGTTTTGTGTTTTGGGTTTCCATTTTGAGATTGTTGAAAAGAGTTCTTTTTGTCATTTTGAAAAATTGTTTTCAAAATTAAAAAATAAAGTTTTGACTTGATTTTAATTGAAAACAGTCAAAACGACTTTTTTGACGTTTTTCGTTTTCTTTGTAAATTTTAAACTCGTTTTTGAAAATTCATTTTTAAAAATAGATAAGTAAACCTATTTCGGTATTTTTGAAAATTAAAAATTAAAAATGATTTGAAAACAGAGAAAATGTAAAATAATTGGACCTCAAAACAAAACATGCTCCATTATCTTATCCTTGGGGCATTATGCTTCCAATAAAGCACAACACTATTTTATCATTCTGTAAGTGTTTTATACCGACACCTGAGAAATCCGAGACCGCATGCCTCTTCGAAATATTTGTAAATTCAGCTATTTTTTGAGAAATCTGAGACAAACCTATTCCACACGACACTATTTTCTTGTCTTTAGAACTGGAAAAGTTGCATAATTGGGTCTTCATTCGTGGCATTAATGGAGAATGTACTGTTCTTGAGGTGTGGTTTAGTTTTAATTGCTGTGATTTATTTTCATTCTTATTCAAAAAATTCGAGGTGGGTATGGATGTGGCATTATATTTAATTTTTAGCTTTACCTATTGAATGATTGTTTGATTATCTGTTGATGTTTCATGTTTTAATTAATTATGCAGTAACTTTTTATATTACTGGTTTTATGTTGTAGATTTGAAGTAATTAATAGCGTAGAAAATTTTCATATTCATGATAAATTATTCTTAATTTGGTTGGATTCTAATGTATGTTATTGTTTTATCTTTCAAGTGCGTAAATACTACTAAAGTTTCTTATTTTGATTCATATTTTGTAGAAATTTTGATCAGTTGGACTGGCAGTGAAGCTTCTATATTTGATCAATTAATGGGATTTCAAATCGCATTGTTCTTCGTCTTACTACTAGTCTTTTCAATATCAATTTTGGCACAAGATTTGGACGATGCAAGACTTGTCATCGATGCAAACACAACTATTGCTGAAACAGACGATAATTATATATGTGCTACAATTGATTGGTGGCCTCATGATAAGTGTAACTATAACCAATGCCCGTGGAAATTTTCATCCGTTATAAATCTCGTAAGAATTTTTTGGCTTTCTAATATTTACTGAGGATTTGATTTAGAGATACCTTTTCATTATTATTTTGCTTTAATTGTCAGGATTTGTCTCACCCTTTTCTTGCCAATGCCATTCAAGGTTTGCATATTCACATTGCTTCATCATCGAAAATGTTTCCGTTATGTGCACTAGAACAGGGAAATTGAAATTTTGTGTACTCCTAAATTATACCTTAGCTTTAGTAAATTCGAGTTTCATTTTGTTGCTCAACAGCTTTCAAGAATTTGAGATTAAGACTTGGTGGTTCTTTGCAAGACCAAGTACTTTATGAAGTGGGGAATTTAAAGACTCCATGCAAACAATTTGGGAAGGATAAATCTGGGTTATTTGGATTTTCAATGGGATGCTTACATATGAAAAGATGGGATGAGCTGAATAACTTTTTCAAGATGACCGGGTAAGATCCAGTTTTCAATGTTCATTTACATATAATGGTGAGCATGTCACTCGTGGGGGACTGAGCTTGGACCATTGAACACTTAATCTAAAAACACAACAATACTTACCTAGTTTGGTCGATCTATGTCCATGCAAAATCCGCTGCAGAAGGAAAAATCACGGAGAATAAGCCCCTGTTTGGCCCCCATTAAAAATTACTATTCCAAAATACATTTTTCCCAAATTCTCATTATAATGGGGGCCAAACAAGGGCTGAATTAATGGAGAGATCTTGAATGCCTATCTAAAATTCCAATGAAAAAGCAAAACTCCCATCTATGTAAATTTAGTGGACGGCAAAACATGGTATAATTTTTTGTGTTCTTTGGGCTTCAGAATTCAAAGTGTACTTAATATTTGTTTTTTTCTCTATACTTCTCCTCTGTCCTTATGAATCCAATGACTTGCAGCCCAGAATAAAGAAACGATGCAACTGCTAACAGTATCCTTGGACAAATATTCACAGAATTTAACACTTCAAAGGTTTCTTTTAATATTTAAATTCCATCAAAGGTTTTTTTTGGTCAGTGTTAATTCTAGGAGGAAAAGAAAACAAAGCAAAAAATTGAGCTTCCGACTGTTAAGAACCTTATATTGAGAACTCAGCTATGCTTGGCTTGACATTCATAGCTCTGTTAGCTTAATCCTATAAATAAATGGAATTTTTTGTTGTAAGAGTGGATATGTAACCCTTTATAGGTTTCTTTTGAGAGTTATGGAATTGGTACGTCAAATGTTTGCCTGGGTTATTGTTAATTCTATTGATAAAACAAAGCAAACTTGAGCTTCTGAAGGAATCCAGATTGTTAAATCTAAAACTCAGATGGGCTGGCTTGTCATTTGTAGCTCTTTTATAGTCATTTATAGACAAATGATATTTTGTGGTCTGGCATATTTCTTGAAAAATTTACGAACCAAGTTCTGACCTAATCAATGCGGCACACTTTTCCATCTCTTTAAGAGTGACCTTTAGGTGTCCACATAGTTATTGAAATCTTGGCTACACGAGTTTTCTCCCATGCATGCACTTGGTTTTGAAATGAGTTTGGAGAATATAGTAGTTGGGTTTAAATTAATTTGTTTATGATTGTTAGAGTTTTCTGTTCGGTTCACAGAAACCATCATGATTCTTTAAATCCTATCTAGTTCAGTTTTGATGTCTTTGCAGAGCTGTGGTGACATTTGGCTTGAATGCATTATGTGGGAGGCACCATGTCAGAAGAGGTTCTTGGAAGGGAGATTGGGATTCCAGCAATGCTCATGATTTCATTAATTACACTATCTCCAAGGGTTATCGAATAGATTCTTGGGAATTTGGTAATAGTATTTTGACATTTGATTGTTTAGAGCTTGTTTGACTGAGCTCAGAAAGTTTACTCACAACTAATAAGTAAGTTCTAAAATGAATATATTTTTATTGATCAAAATTGAAACTAAGTTAGGGGAAAATTGCTCTCAAAATAAGTTCTTTTTTACTTCAAAAGGTACCTTTTTGTATTATTCTTGGGGGAAAAAGTTACTAAGAGTGACATATTTTTATGCTTAGACAAACGTGGTCTTAGTCAATTATAGATTTCTCAACTTTGTGAACTAGAAAGGTTTATTTTTCTCACTTTCTTCTTGTCCTTTATGCTGCAGGTAACGAGTTGTCTGGCAAGGGAATAGGTGCAAGTGTTGGTGTCGAGCAGTATGGAAAAGATTTAGTACATCTAAATTCTATCATAGACGAATTATATACGAACTTCCAGCCAAAACCTGCTCTCTTGGCACCAGGAGGGTTCTATGATAAGTCGTGGTTTGAACAGCTACTTCAGGTTTCAGGTCCACGTGTTGTTAATGCTTTGACACATCATATATATAATTTGGGTCCAGGTTGGTATTTCTTGTCATTTATATCATTGCAGTTATCATGGTTCTTGTGCATTTATATCATTGCAAGATCCAAAAGTTGGTAAATCAATCTTGATTCTGCAATAAAACTGTAACTTTTTATTGTTTGTCACTATAAACTCAGTCTTAAGGCTCTTAACTATAAGTAATAACTTGTCATGTGTTCAATTCAGCGAGTCTTTTGACCTTAAATATATTCTTGACACTGTCAAAGTAATAAATTATTTATTGCACATTTGTGAAGATAAGCAAAACTCTATATTGAATCTTTTCATTGCATTTGGGTATTGATTATTCCGGCAAACACTTGGTAAAGTTATGTCGTCATAAGATTATAAATGGCAAAGTGTTATATATTCCATTCAATTTCCCTTTTAGGATCATGGTCGAATATAAAATTACATGTCAGAAAATGCATTGACAACTACAGACGTGGCTCGTCCATTTGTTTTTCATTGATCTCCAGTCTCCACTAGATTCTTTTGTTCAGTTCTAAGGTTGTGAAGATGAAGTGCAGGGAAATGTGCACAAAAGTCCTGCCAATTGTTCTTCATTTCTTAACAAGAATTGATAGAAAAAGCTATTTCAATATTGCATTATGATAAGAATAATATTCTGTTTTCCAAATATTTATTAACATGAAGTAACGTCATCAATTATTTGTGTGTAAGACAGTGCCTGAAAGTACAGGCAAAAGTTCTGATTAGTAACCCCTTCACATTTCAGGGAATGATCACAATCTCATTAATAAAATCCTGGATCCTGATCACTTGAATAAAATATCCGCCACATTCAGAAATCTTTCCCTCTCCATTCAAATGAATGGTCCTTGGGCTTCTGCTTGGGTTGGCGAATCAGGGGGTGCCTACAACAGTGGTGGTCCTCACGTATCTGACACATTTGTTGACAGCTTTTGGTAAATTTTCTGTTTTTCTTGCAATACGTACAGTTCATAAAGTCTAATTATGCTTCCTATTGAAGAGATCAAGATTCTGTATGCATGATTTTGAGCATGTTTTGCTAAGCTTAAAAAATAAGTAAAAGTTACTTTTGATTTTTTGTTTCTTTTGGCTAAGTTATTTTCAAGGAAATAAGTTACTTATTTCAAAGGTATCTCTTAACCTATTGTCAAATAAGCTTATTTATGTCTAAATACAATCAATCAAAAAAAATATTTATTTTAATAATTGCTTTTTAACTTTTAAGTAAATTTTTTAAGCTTAGCCAAATGGATTCTCGGAGAAAAGATAACATCTTCATCTGTGTATGGAATGTAGGTATCTAGATCAGCTTGGAATGGCTGCCAAGTACGACACTAAAGTTTATTGTAGGCAAACTTTGATTGGTGGAAACTATGGACTTCTTAACGCAAGTACATTTATTCCCAATCCTGATTATTACAGGTAAGGATAATGACTACATAATTTCAGATAAGCTTCTCGTTTATGGCCACTGAGATAAATCTAAAGTATTTCTAATTCAAGTATTTTCTACAATGCAGCGCACTTCTTTGGCATCAGCTTATGGGAAAAGGAGTGCTCGATGTTCTCAGCCATGGATCCCCGTATTTGCGCATTTATGCTCATTGTTCGAAAGAAAGAGTAAGAACATTGTATATCACACATTTTTACGTTTGATATAATACAACAAATCTCATGCTTGTACTTTCAAATTTGTATGTGGATGATGTGGCGAAGGAAATATTTACATGTAGAACTGGTAATATGCAGTGCACTGGGATTGCATGGTACAGCTAAATAAGCCCTGCGACCACGAAGGAGATTGTAATTTGCGAATCGCAAGATAGAACCTCTTTTCAATATTTACATTTTGATCCTCGTTTCAGTTTTCCATTCAGCTCAAGCCCCTTGTAATGGCAATTTAGACCCTTCATCTTCAAAATCATATCACATTGGTCCCCTTCCAACAATTTACACGAGATTAAGCAATAATTCCCTAAAATTACTCCCAAATATCCACTTTGACGGCCTTAAGTGTATCAATTACATTATCATGCCCAAGACGTGAATTGTCTGCTTTTTCATGCTTCAATTCTGTGTGTTCAGTGCTGAGCCAAGTCTTAGAAATGTCTTATACAGTAATAGAATTAACCGATAGCAGTAGAATGCTCTTTGTTCTGTTCTTTGCTACTTGTTTTTGAATCACTCGTGTCTATACTATGCATTTTTTTTTTTTGTATTTTCTGTTGATGATCAAAGGATTCACTGCAATCTGGAAATAGTTATCCCGTCCTTGGTTTACGCTATAGGAATCTGCGTTATTTCATGGTCAAAGACCTTTACATCTGAATTTTCTACATCTTCATGAACCACCTTTTGGGATTTCTTTTCTTATTTGTCCTTTCGGTTTTGTTCTTTTTAAATTTATGGATGGGGATGGACAATATGCAATGAAATTTACACTTTTTAGATGTTTGCTTAAGGAGGATTGAAGAGGACAGGACAGTATTACAAAGGCTTTCCCAATCTACTAATTGCTTTTTCCTTGTTCCAGGCTGGTGTAACATTACTTCTGATCAACCTAAGCAATCAAACTACGTTCAACGTTGACGTCAAATGCACTAGCAATACAGAACTGCACTTGAAAGAGAGCATAGATACCAGGAAAAAGTCTTTTACACACAGTCTTAAGAGGTCAATTTCTTGGGTCGGAGACAAAGCATCAGAGGAAAGATTTTTCCGAGAAGAATATCATTTAACTCCAGAGGCTGAGAACCTTCAAAGCACTACCATGTTGTTGAATGGACAGGCACTGCAACTCACCGAAAGAGGAGATGTCCCGAGTTTATCTCCGGTTCGTCGTGATATAAATTCTCCCATAAATATTGCTCCTTTATCCATTAAGTTCATAGTATTTCCCAACTTCAACACTCCTGGGTGTAAATAAAGACAGTAGATCAGTTCTTATCTATTTACCACAAGATGTATCAGTGTACTCTTGTCTTTATTGCATATTGTTGCAAATGTATTTTTTAGGAACAATAATGCAATTAATGTAGGGACATATATCCCACATATGTATGACATTTGTATTATATATGTACTCTTATTTTAAGGCATTTGGTACGGTCTACTTGATGAGCATCCCTAGAATGTACGTTATTGTTAGAATTTGGGTGTGATCCGAATCCTTGTTGAAGTAATTGAAGAATTCTAATTGAAGTGCACGTAATGAAGAATTCAAATTTGAAATATATTGGAGTCCTATGTCATATTGAAATTCTATTTTGGAAGCTTATTGGGAGTTAAAATTTGTTTTGGACTCAATTTTATGGTATCCTACTTCATCAACAACTCTACTAGGTGAGTTTGGACACCCCCTACTTATTCCCTATAAATATTAGGCTCTTCTATACAATTTTATGGTATGAGAAAATTGATTACTAGAATTATAGGATCAATTGTAATTTTCTCTCTTCTCCATTATTTTTAAGTCAATAAAATCTCTTAATTCCTCTACCATATTCTTGTCTTCTTTATTCTTTTACTTGATCAAATACTTCATTATTATTTGTCATATAATTTCAACATCTCAATCCGGTGGTTGGTTCCATAATAATTGGTATCAGAGTTATTCTGATATCTTGATTGTTTCACAACAATTGGTATCAGAACTTAGGTTCAGTAGTTCCGCAAGAGCGTAATGTTGATTTTTTTCGAAGTTTTTGTTCGTGATGACTTCCATGAAGTATGACATTCTGCTTTCGGATCGGAGCACTAGATTTTCGTTATGATAGGTTAAGATGTGTGCGGTACTCGCACAACTGGATTTGGATGATGCGTTGTTGGGAATTGATAAGATGCCCGCAACTTTGATTGCGGAGGAGAAATTACGGAAAGATAAGAAAACAGTTTCTCACATTCATCTTCATTTATCGAATACTATTCTTCAAGACATTTTGAAGGAAAATTCAGCAGCTGCTTTATGATTGAGGTTGGAGCAATTGTACATGACTAAAAGTCTGACAAGCAAGTTGAACCTCAAGCAGCGTTTATACTCTCATTGAATGGCAGAAGGAGGATCATTGGAAGATCACCCGACTGTATTTAAGGAGATCGTCGTTGATTTGGAAACTTTGGTAGTAGAGTATGATGAAGAAGATTTGGCTTTGATCTTATTGTGTTCGTTGCCCGCTTCGTTTTCTTCATTTAGACACACGATTTTTTATAGTCGTGATATTCTCACCATAGAGGAAGTGTATGATGCTTTGTATTCAAAAGAGAAGATGGAACATCTAGTTTCTGAGGCCAAAGATTGAGAAGATTTGGTTGCTCATGATAGTTCTGGAAGGGACAGATCGAAATCTAAATTCAGTAATCAAATTTGTAACTACTGCAAGAAGAATGGGCACTTAAAGAAGGATTGCTACGAATTGTAGAATAAAGAAAGGATGACTGCAAGTAGATATTCAGATACTTCAGGCGAAGCAGATCTCGTGGAGAACGTTGTAAGTGATGGGGAACTCTTAGCTATTTCTGACATTGAGTCTAAACCGGAAGATAATTAGATTATTGATCCAGCATGTTTGTTTCATATGTGTCTTAATAAGGACTTGTTTGCTACATATGAAACTATTTTCAAATGTGTCGTGGTTATGGGAAATGATGCATCTTGTCGGGTTGTTGGAATTGACACAATCAGATTGAAGATTTTGGATGGGACAATTAGAACACTTAGATATGTTCGACATGTTCCAGATTTATAGAAAAATATCATCTCGTTGTCTATCCTTGAATCAAAAGGTTATGAGTTCTTTGGTGGAGGTGGAGGTGGAACTTTGAAAGTTTGTATTGGAGGGACATAAAAGGTCTCGATTATACATCTTGCAGGGTCATGCAAAATTTAGAAGAGTCAATCAGCACAAGTTTAGGACCGTAGTGGACATTCAGTTTGGTATAATACATTTAGGAGCTCATAAATGATCGAATTTGAAGAATACAATTTAGTGGAGTTCAGGAGATATGGATAATGCTGCTTTGCCACCAACACGCGGGGTGCTATTGTATTCAATTGTTAGGAATGGACCCAATGAAAAATGGTATGTGGATGTTAATTTTGTTGAGCATGTTTTAAGTGGAGTAGAAGATTTACAATCTAGCAAAGAGCCTTTTGTAAAAGCATTTGGTATTGATTTTGCTTTGGGGTGTGTTACAGTCCATTTTGGTAAATTATAAAATCATTATGGTTTTTTGGAATTGGAGTGAATTCTGCAGAGTAGTGATTGGATTTATTGGAAGATGTGAAATATTTTTTATTTGGTTGGATAAATTAATTTTTTGGTTATTGTTGAAGAAATTAGTTCATTCATTGGTGGAATTCGTGTCAAGGTGGAGATTGTTAGAATTTGAGTGTGACCCGAATTCCTTGTTGAAATAATTGAAGAATTTTAATTGAAGTGCACGTCATGAAGAATTCAAATTTAGAATATTATTGGAGTCCTATGTCATGTTGAAATTCTATTTTGGAAGCCCATTGTGAGTTGAAATTTGTTTTGGACTCAATTTTATAGTATCCTACTTCATCAACAACTCTACTAGGTGAGTTTGGACATACCCTACTTATTCTCTATAAATATTAGGCTCTTCTATAATATTTTATGGTGTGAGAAAATAGATTACTGGAATTATAGGATTCATTGTAATTTTTTCTCTTCTCCATTACTCTTGAATCAATAAAATCTCTTAATTCATCTACCATATTCTTGTCTTCTTTATTCTTTTACTTGATCAAATACTTCATTATTATTTACCATATAATTTCAACATCTCAATCAGGTGGTTTATTTCACAACAGTTCTAAATTGAAGTAGAAGGCATTACTACTTGCCGTGATCAATACACGGAGGAAGCCGAATGGGGATTTTCAAGGATCTTCTACCTTTGCGATGAAGATGGATTATTCTATTTTAATGTCTTGTCATTTTCTTTTATATTATTTGCTGTTTAGTACTTTTTATATTTTTCTAAGAAGCTTAGGGACTAAGTTAGCATATTTTACTAGATGGTTTTTCAGGTTTTATATGCAACCGCCAAGCACATTTGGGATGTAATTGTTTTCACGTAATTTTAATAAAATGAGTTTTCTCCAATTTCAATTGAAATTCTAGGTTATGAGGGAGCTATCTTAGATTAACTTCCCTTGAAGTTCTTTTAGTCAGGCAATAAAGTTTCAAAAAATAATCTTTGCAGTTTCTTAGTATAAAATTTTTATCTACTCTGGAAGCTAGAACGAACACATTATTCACAAGAATAAAACACATTGGTAGGTTTCTCTACAATGAAATTTCTACATTTAAAAAACTTTTAATTCACAAGAATAACTAATTCATATAACACCAAAATTTTATTTTTTTAATAAATTTACTACAAATTTGCATCCGATTTATTTTCTTAGGAAACTTTAATCGAAATTAGGAACGAAAAGTAGAAACGAAATTAATTCCGTAGGAAATAATATAGAGATTTGCAAATGGAAACAATGGCAATTTCGTTGGCAATTCTATCAAACTTAAATTATCGCTAAAATCATTGCCGATAGCTGTCATAAAAATCTGTTCGATATTTTAGAAAGATATATATGTAGGTAAAACCTTTGATAATCACCTACGATTATGCTACCGTAAAAAAAAAATTATCGGTGGGACTTTTACCTTCGTATGTATCGACGAAAAAATTCTATCAGTAAGTAGGATTATTGATGGAATATTGTCCCTTAATGACGAGAATATCTATCGTTGAAACCGTTATTTCTAGTAGTGAACTGAAAATCAAGATCGCCATCAACATGTATTCACTAGATTATTCGTTAAAGCTCGAGTTCAAAACTTAAATGCATATGATGTGACCTTTTGAAAACCCGCAAATGCACGAGATCGTGATCAAATAATATAATGGTGAATTAAATGTCAAACCCACAAAGACTACATGTTTGATTGAGTTAAAGCGAATAATACCCTTAATCGAATGACAATAATGAGTTGTAATTAATCTATGTCTAATTTATCACGTAACTAGAAATCAAAGTAAAATTTTATCAAATTTGTGAAATGCATTGTTAAGATGTAGAATCCCTCTCGTTCTTCCATTTTAATCCAACAAGTAAAATGACGCATTATTATCATGCGAGTTGGTCAATGTTCCCAATTTATTTAAAGACTTCTCTTGATAGCAATTGAATCTAATCCAACATATGATCTTTTTATATCTCTATGAAAGATACCAACACACAAGAAATCATTAAACGAGCTGGAACACATATAGGAACCATGTGAAGCATATATGCATATCTCTATCCTCTATCGAACCTCACAATACTTATTACTACGTGCTAACGATCTTATTATCTCTCTCGATGACAATAAAACCGATAAACAATTTAACTAATGATCAATTAATTGAAAAGCAAGCTAAACCATAATAAACATTCAAACAAATTAACGTCGAGCTAATTATTCAAATAAAAAATCTCATAAAAAGGGTTCATCTCATCCTAACAATGTAAAAATCTAGCCCAGCATACTGAAATTACAAGAAATCATTCTAAGTTTAATAAACATCACTCGAAAATCGAATAATTAAGGAGAAATCTTGAATTCTTGAATGACTTCGATGGATTTTTGATATCTTTTGAATTATCCTCCCAATCCTAGTGCCAATTTTTCGGTATGAATTATACATGATAATCTTCTTGTAATTCCAATGGATTTCTCTAAGAATCATGATGTTCTTGAGTTGTTTTTGTCTAAGTGTAGAAGACATTCTTGTATTTATATGGATTGAGTCTAGGTCAAAGATATCGCCTAAAATCTTGTCAAGTTGAGTTTTAATTGTATAAGAAAACCTGAGATTCGATCGGATTTTATAACTATGCGACCGCATAGTTCAACTTGCTGTGATTGCATAGTTCAAGAATTCAACACTTGATTTTTTCTACATGGTGACATGCGATCGCATGCCCAAATGCACCATGCCACTGCGTAATGTAATTTTTGGCTGGCTGCCTTCTTCCATTCTTTCACAAACTTGTATGCATCCTCTTTTTCCTCCTTTTAGCCTATTTCTTCACCCTCTTAGCTTCCAAGTGCATTCAATTGAACCCCTAGCATCTTCAATCTTCGATTCATGGTCTAATTCAACTACTGGATTGTTTTGCAACTTGGTCCCTATCTTCTGAATTTCACTATTTTTAAGGATTTTCCCTTTGTTTCTTTCAATTCTTGTTCAATTATTGAGTTTTACCCATTTAACACAAAATACAACAACTTATGATATATTTCATCAAAAGAACAACTAAATATCACTATTTTAGGCCCTGAATAAGTGTATAAAATACACTTGTAATCATGCTCACTTTTAGAATAACTTCAACTTCTATAAATCAATTGCAAAATGGGGAATTCACTTCAAAATCTGCAAACTGAAGTTCAAAAATTAAATCCACATAGATTAAACCCAACTTAACTCGATTTTATAGCTCATGAGAAAAATGACAAAGAAATGAAATGAAAAACTTACCCAATCATTTATTGTATATATCAAAAGATCGAGAAAGAGAGAAAAAGGGGAAGTGTTAAAAGAATTATTTCAGCGATTTCTTTTTCTTTTTAGATGGTAATTAAGGTATTTTTAGATGCGATGATATAAATTTTTATGAGTTTTAGTATAATTAATTGAAACCATTAGATTATTTTAAATTGAAGGGTTCAGATTGTTTGTCAAAATTATATGTCAAAAGACAAAAATGTTGACAAATAATCTGAACACTTAAATTTAAGATGTTGACAGATTATTCACTGACTTACGCCTTTCGTCCACAAGTCTGTACGTTCCTGGCCTCATCACGTCAACCACGGTATATGGCATTTGCCAATTTTTAGGACCTTCGTAGCATCCTCCTTGTCGACGGAAAATCTTTCCAACTCTTGATCAACTACTGCAGCTTCGGAGGTGCATTTAATTATGCGAGGATCAATTGAGTTATTAAGTTGATTTGTTATAATCTATCTGGTGATCCAATTACAATCCGTAAATCCTTCCAAGACTAGAAGATAATCACAATAATAGATCCAATAATCCATCTTAAATATTTTAAAATTCTATAGATTTAGAGCTAATCGAACTGTCTTGGATTGCTTGTCTACTCGATTAATTTTACTATGGTAAAAGCAATATCCGAACTTGTAGATGTCATTGCATGCATATGATATCCAACAACTTGTGCAGACTCTAAATGAAATACCGATATACCTATATATATAAGACAAAATATGTCATATTTCTCTTTTTCCATATGATGCAGGAGGGTTCGAGTCAGATGTTGAGTTGTCAGATAACACATTAATGACTCTAAAATATCACGAGTTAGCAGATCGACGCAAGGATGACAAGTGATCGCGTAACTTTGGTAATTGAGTCGTGTTTCGATAATTTAGTCATAACTTTGGCTACGGTTATCAGAATCGCGATTATGACCACAATCCGAAAAGCTTGTTTCGGCGCGCAGGTCGTGGCCACCCAGATTCCGCTGTTTTCCCTTCCGAATTGTTATTTTTAATTAAATTTTGCTATTTTTGGTAATATTTTGATTGTATGTTAGGAGATGATTTTTAACCCGATTTGGGCTAGATTTTTGCAGACTACTTATTTTATTCCTTATTTTCGTTTGACGTAATTTTTGGTAAAATTCGAATTTTTGCTATAAAGTCCGGCTTGGAGACTTATTTTGATCATTGCGTGATATAATAAATTTTTTCAAATTTCAGAGATGTTTTCTCTATGTTTTGTTGGCGTTAATTTTGTGTTCTTCCCTATGAATTTGCTGGTAAAACTAGCCTGCAGAATAATCATTATTCTGCCCGGCGTCACCATAACTCATAAGGGATAATTATATTTCATTTACTTGGAACTTTATTTAGAACGTGGCATGTAGTCAATAAGGCCTCACAAATATCCTCTACTAAATCCCGAATTAAAAAACATAGCATTGACCATTTCTTTTAAAGTCTTATTTTTCCTTTCCATCACAAGGTCCTATGTAGTAGATGTTTCATAATAAATAATACCTATATTTTTACAAAATTTAGGAAAGTCATATTCATCTCCTCTATTGCTTCCATGTAAATCACACATACATCACTATGCACAAGTTGTCACTGAAGTTTTTTCTTTAAATTTAGGGAAACGAAATATTTGTTATTTTAGTTTGTACAATTTCATATTTTTCATTCATGTCATGTTTATATTTAAAGATTGAGTTCAATAAACTCATATGAACCAGAGTTTCAACGCCATTATATGCAGTGCTGATTCTTCTTAGACTCTATATGGATTGGATAAATTTTTTGTTTTTATTGATTGTAGCATGTTACAAAATCTTTTTCATGGTTGTTGCTAAATCTATTTTGAATATTTATATTTTTGCAACATTTTAGGATAAAGTGATGGGGCAGGATGATCTGTTTGACATGATAGACTTAGAATCTGAAACTTAGTATGTTGTATGTAGGGATATAGGTTCTTTGCATTTTAATGTGTCTGTTAACACATAATTCACAATGCATGTTTTTACATGGTAATATAGCACTTAACGATATAGTAATGCGTACATTATTTTTAATAATTAGGTCAAACTTTTGATTAATTGTTAATTCTTCGTGTTATAGTGGAGAACGTGTTGATCATGAAAAATCATGGTACTTCGGTCATAAGAATGATGGTTATGCATAATAAGTAAAAAACACAACTCGGATAGTTGGTGGAGAGATCGGTTATTGGAGAGGTCTTCCAGAAGAAGAACTAATCTATATCTTGAATGGAGATGTTTTCGCTTTGAAGATTAACTGGAAATACTTTGGAAGTCCTACATTTAAGGGTAAACGGACATATTGGACCATGGAAGAATATCGATTGAAAAATAATGCATCTAGTAGTAGTAATGACAAAGATCAACATATATATATATATCTTCCGAGAGTAATGTTATTTAGATAATTATGCTTAGCACCCGTCTAAAAGATAGTGAACCCATCTAAATTTGTCAAATAAACTTAAAAATAACACTATTTATGAGTAATGCTTACCCACAAGCACTTATATGACATTTATATCACTTTAATTGATTTCATAAGTAATACCTATAACTTTTAAGTTCGTTTGTTTGCTTGAAATGTTGATACTTTTTTTCTTGACTTATTAAATTGAAGTTTATTTATAATGATTTTTATTGTGGGTAGGAAAAATAAGTTGGCTTTAGATTTAAATGGTTCAGTGGGTGGTTTTATATGGAGCAAATTTTGTAGAGATAGAAATGGTAAGGGAATATTTTAATTGAAAAGATAGTTCAAGGAGGTAATAATAATTTTTTATTCAAAAAAGGTTCACCCAGTGGAGGCTTGTGGTTTACTTTTCCACACTTTCCATGTGAGGCAATATCTCTACTTATAGGAAGAGAATCTAATTTGCGGCCATCATTTATCATCTAGAAGCTTCCTATTTTTTAATACAGAAATTAACCCTTAACTCTTCTTTTTGCCCAATTTCTAGAAACGTGCAACATATTCTATTATTTTTATATTTCATAATCAATGTTCTAATGAATTAATCTATTTGTACAATTGTAATTGACAATGATGGATGACAACATTGCGCCCCTGTTTGGCCCCCATTATTTGACATTTTTGATAGTTGAAAATTTTTAGAATAGTGATTGATGGGAGAATGTGTGGTGGAAAAGTAATGAAAAGTTTTAAATTTGTGTGTAATATTATTTTATTTGATGAATGTGTGGTTGTAATGATGAGAGAGAAAAATTTAATATAATGTAATTTAATTTAATGGGGGCCAAACAGGGGCTGATGTTGTCAAAATCTGGACTATTAATTTTAAAAATAATTTTTGAAATGGATGAATGTGATGTCAAATATGATTGTCAACTAAAAATATAAAAAAATAGTGTACAAATAGCATAATTGATGTCTAATAGTGTGTCTAGGAGCCAACCGCCAAGCGTACCTTGACATAAGATTTTTTGTATAATTTTTATTTCATTTTTTACGTTTTTATTGTTTGAAATTTGAATCTTAAACCTTAAGAACTAACAATTGAAAAGATAAAAGAACCCTCCCCACAATAACTCCATTGTGAAGCATTTCCTTAAAATGAGAAATTGAAGCTAGAGTAAAATTTACAACTAGAATGAAATTGCATAGTTGTAGGAATTACAAGAAAACATTTTTTTTTTTTACGAAATCATAATACTGGTAGTCTCTTTTATAACTACTAGTTTTTGCCCCGTGCAATGCACGTGTTGCGTTATTTTTAAGGTAATATTAGCGACTTGAATGCTAAGAGTAGATGCGAGATTGTATTACAAAATTTTCATACATACATTTGTATAAAAGAAATAAATTATCAAATAGAAATATAAAATTTGTCTGATTTAATTCAGCACCATATAATACATTGAAAGAATTGACTATAATGTAAGTTGCTGCTGAGGCTACAAGGATGACCATGTAGAGGCAAGAGTTGATGGTGGAAGTGAATGTTTAAGCTGTCTCAATAGATTGATCATTAGACTAAGGCAATGTTTGAAAGACCAAATTTTCCTTGGAACTTGGAAAATAAATTCATTTTCCTTGGTTTTGGCTTGTTTGATGAGCAAGATTTTGCCTCCCGTTTGTTTTCTTGATGGCTGCTCCACGCGCCAATCTTCCTTGTTTTTAGGGAAATCATTTTCCCACTTTTTTGGTGGGAAAATGATTTTCCAGCCTGTTGCAATTTTTTTTTGCAATGGAAACAAATGTCATAACCAATGGTAAAAAAAAATTCACTTTAATGGACAATTTCCATATAAAATAAAATCAAACGAACACTAAATTTTGATGAAAAAATATTTTTTAGGAAACATTTTTTTTTTTTTTTACTTTTTGGCAATGGAAACAAGTTTTATAACTAATTGTGGAAAAAAAAATATCAATTTAATGGACAATTTTCATGTAAAACAAAATCAAACGAACATAAAATTTAAAGTGATAATTTACATGAAAATTATCCATTAAAGTGACAATTTTTTACACAATTGGTTATAAAACTTGTTTCCATTGCCAAAAAGTAAAAAAAAAAAAAAAAAATTCCTAAAAAAATTATTTTTTAAATCAAAATTTTGTGTTCGTTTGACTTTATTTTACATGAAAATTGTCCATTAAAGTGAATTTTTTTTTTTTTTACAACTAGTTATGAAATTTGTTTTCATTACCAAAAAAAAAAAAAAAAAACATGGAAACCATTTTCCCACCTAAATGGTGGGAAAAAGAATTCAAGGAAAAGCTAGAAATTGTCACCATATGAGAGAAAGTGGCAATTTCAATTGTCAAGAAAAAACAGGCTATCAAACACCAAAAAAATGGAAAATTGAAACATTTTCCATGGAAAATCAACCCTATCAAACACACCCTAATAGTTTTCTCTGTAGCTAGATTTTTACATGCACATAGAACATGTAGCAGGAGAAAGAGTCGATAGTCAAATTGTGGACTCTACGAACAATACAAAATTTCTTTTGGGGCAAATGTTCAAAGATAGAAGAATTCTCTAAACATGCAAGACCAAAAATAAAATGATCACTTTTGGAGCATATTCATGTATATTAATGTCCAAAGATCCCCTAGTCAATTGGAGGCTAATTAGATTGTAATACTCTCTTTGGAATATCATACCACAATAGAATGCAAACCAAGTTATTAAGTGGTCATATGGTGAGAACTAACCTCAGCAAATATAGCAACAATTTTGGGGAGTTATTGAATGTTAGGACTCAAAAATTTCCCTATCGGACCTACAAGACAAAAACCAGGTCAATATACAGAAACAAGGATTGTTAGCAACGAAGTCTGATTTCCAATGACGCCAAATCAAAGCAGTCTTAATCGCCTACCTCTCGACAATTGAGCAAAGATGCTCATGAACAAGTTTTGTTTCAATAAGATCACCCTTTATAGGTAAGTAGCTCATCCAGGGAGGGACTACCTGCTAGTAACATTCAGGAGTAAAAGTGTAGGAATTAATAAGAGATAAGCAAATGAAACATACATTTATACACAGAAGAAAACTCTACCAGAATCAGCATTACATAAAGAATTAGATATCTTCAAAGAAGATGAGATTGGTGTTGGAAAGTTGTTATCCTACAGTACAGTTCAATGTTAGATGCATTTGGAAGAAAAAACTTGAAGATCTTCTTTCAATTGGTGTTTACAGTTACTTTCTAATATAAGCTTTTGCCATATTAGAAGGAAGTAGATTTATATACCAACCAACAGATGTTAAGAAGCCTTTTTGGGTCAAAACTGAAAGCAGGCCAGTGAATAACAAATCTTTTAAGTGACCAATGTGATACCCAACTTGTTCACCTACTTCACAAATACGAGCTTTTGTTACAATTTTTGCAACAGCTACAACAGCAAATCTTCTTGGTTGTGTACAAAATATAGGCTCCATGTTACATCATATAATGAAAAAGAACGATGACACGTGCACATTTTATCAAATCAAGTAGTTCAATTGTCCCAATTGAACTAAGTTTAATAAAATCAATCTCGACCTACATTTCCACATATAGAAACAACCAATCTATTCTAATTAATCCCCTTGATCATCGTATTTGGGTCTCTCATATAAGCAGCCACTTGTCCAGTGATATTCTGAAGAAGTGCAAATAGTCAGTTGTTGACTGTTGCACATTTCACTGTACAAGAAAAACTCCCAAATGTTAGGATGGTATAGATTACAGTCTATACTCCCAAAAGTCCCTATGCACTCGATGAGTAAGAAAAAAAACTCCCAAAATTCTAGGATGGTATCCAAAGCCATTAAGCATGTAAACCAAGTATGGTTTTCATTCATCTAGGCCACAACCATAATGCTAGCATGGTATAGATTACAGTTTAACCATAGCAGACCGAGCATGAAAAGAAAAGGCGACTTGTAACCATGTTCCAAGGTTTTATTTATCAATCAATTTTTTAACCTTATTCTCAAGTCTCTCTTTATGGATAGACTCTTAACCTTGTTATAAGATCATTTTATTATTGAACAATTCTCTACATTGTTTGAAGTTATATTTTCTTCTTATTAATATACCAATTCTTGACCTTTCTTAATGTTTCTTTTTCCACTTACTCTTCCCCTCATTCCAAGTTTTTTTTAACTTTTGCAATGCAATTTTAGTGTTCGAGCACCAGTCCAGTGCTACCGATCCTTTTTCTAGTCAAGTTTAAACTCAAGTTCGATCAATAATTTGTTACAATAATTGGTGATCATTAGTTGGCTGCAAGCCCTCGACGTTCTCAAAACTAAATCCCTTGCAAGTCATTAAGTCAAAGGATCTGCGAACTTTTGACTTGAAAATGTAGCTTTAGTCCTTGTTTGACTCACATTATATTTTTCATTCTCATTTTTCTACTCATTTTCAACCACACATTCTTCAATAAAATAATATTTTTCATCACATCAATAACTTTTCCTTCATTTTCAACCACATATTCCCCATCACATTACTTCAAAAAAATACATTCTCTCATTTTAATGTGCATCAAACAGGCTCAGTACTATCGCAAGGAATTGAAACTGATAGCATCTGCTTAGGCAAAATAGGAATCCCCTTTAATAAGTTCCTTAGCCATTATACTTTCTTACTATACGAAGCAAGTGCTATGAACTTAGTTTCCATTCCATAAATCCTTCCAAGACTAGAGGAAAATCAAAAAAATATTTACCATAATCTAGGCTATGTTTGATAGCCATTGTTTTCCATGGAAAATGAAAAACAATTTCCATTTTCCATAATTTATGGTTGCTTGATGGAAAAATTTGCCATGGAAAACAATTTCCACCCACCCCCACACGTGCACCAATTCCACTTCTAGGTCTGCTGAGTTTTTCTTTTTTTTTTTTTTTTGGACAATTGGAAAAAATTCTAGACACAATGATAAAAAAATTATCACTTTTATTGACAAATTTCCATGCAAAACAAAGCCAAACGAATGATATTCGATATGTTAATTTTTTTTATCTTTTATTTTTTTGGCAATTGGAACAAATTTTAGACCCAATTGTAAAAAAAATTATCAGTTTAATGGACAATTTCCATGAAAAATAAAGCCAAACGGATACCAAACTTTCAACATTTTCCAGGTGGAAAATCATACCAATCAAACACAATTAATTACAATTCCCAATAAAACAATTTTTAGACAATTCAATTCTCTGTAATTCATTTTCTTTCCACCCAAATTCCACATTTGCAATTAAACGGACCCCTATAGTCACTCTTAATAATTTTTTATTACATGGACTTCTTGCTCATCTAACTGTCTTGAATTGCTTGTATACCTACTTAGTTTTCCTACGGTAAAGGCAATATCCGACCTTGTAGATGTCATTGCGTATTCTAAATGAGATAAACTATACCTGTAAATACGACTAGATAGGTATTAACCTCTTTTTCCATTGTTGATAAGAAGTAAATTTATTTCCTTTACTAGGAACTCTATTTTGAACGTGGCATGTAGTAAAAAAGTCTTCACCCCTATTTCCTCTACTTAATCATGAATTAATCAACATAGCATTAACTATTTCTGTTTAGGTCTTATTTTCCTTTCCGTATATGTTTCATGAATAATACCTATGTTTTTGCAAAATTTAGGAAAGTGATATTCAACTCCTCTATCACTTCTAAAACATTTAATTTTAGTGTCACACAGGATTTCAACTTTATCCTTATAGATTTTGAATTTTTCTAACACTTCGTCTTCAGTAAGCATAAGATAAACATGAACAAATTTAGGAAAAAAAAAAATCAATGAATGTAAAAATGTAAAGTTTGCTACTCTTCTAGGAGTTCTATGCAAATCAAATATTCATTATTATGCAAAAGTTGTCACAGAAGTTTTTCTTTCAATTTTAGGGAATGGAATATTTATTATTTTAGTTCACACAACTTTACATTTTTCATTCATGTCATGTTTATAGTTAAGGAATTAATTCAAGTGAATTCATGTCATATAAACTTTTGTTAAGTACATGTCCTAAATCCTAATTAACAACCAACATTATATATGAAATTTGTAGTCATTTTCCTGGTAATATTGAGTTTGAGAATTCCCACAAATAAACTGTTGGAATAATTTGTATTATTTATAGTGAATTGGAATATGTCTCGAATATGTGCCTCTTCCATTGCAAAAGACGCATACAAATTTTTTTGGTTAAAAGAATATAATTTATGCACAACTTATCCAACAAAAACGACCCTTAGATAATACAAATCTATTCGTGATTTTAATATTTGAATATTGAACATCATAACAACGAATATGAATGAAACTTCTACCATAAGTAGGAGTGGACATTTTAATCGGAATTGAACTTCTTGAACCGAAATTTGAGGTTCCAGTATGCGTTTCAAAATAATAATAATAATCTGGGAACTAGAATTGAAAATCAAAAATCAATCAGGTCTGGATCGATTCTAGATTCTTGAATAAGAACCGTAGGTACCCAACTCTATAATCTAATTTCTCATTTGTTTATAAAATTTTATTTTTATAATTTATCTTAAACCAATGACCCGTCCCAACAAAGAAAAGTTTGCAAGGCCCAACTAGTGGTAAGTCCAAGAAGTACATACCTAATCAATTAGATTCATTTATTTGAATAATTGAATAATATCACTTTCCTTTACGGTCAAATCTGATCACACTTTACACGTTGTTCGTCTCACAAATCTTTCTTGAGGTGCAGCACGTAGAGCCACAACCGGAATTAGTTGTCATTATGCTAGTTATTGGATATTAATTGTTGATATATTTATATTGCATAAAAAAGTGTTGAAATATGTATTTAATGATCAAAAATGCTGTTTGTACATAGTTGCCTTACAAAGCCACTTCACAAAATGACGTGTACGGTCGAGATATATTTCAACTGGACGGCTGCGATTCTTTTATAGCATTGGGCGCCAAAATAATGGGAGGAGAGAAGGGGAAAAATTGAAGTTCTGTAGCTGATAACACTCTCTCTCTGGCGCACCTCCCTGCTCATCCTTTCCTCCAAATCCATTTCGTCTGTAGCTGAAAACACTCTCATCCTCTCCGGCACCATTTTCCCCAAATCTCAGCTCCTCCTCCAAGCAGTGTTTTCCTCCCATTTTGGCGGAATTTCAAGCAAAATTTCAGCTCCTCCTCCAAACCCATTTCAGGAGCTCGTTCTTGCAATTTCGCTATATACAGAGGCGTAATCGGGTTTTGAGATGACGGTATGAATGTCTAAATCTTGACAGTGATGCCGACTTTAGTTTAGTTACTTAGAGATCTGTGTATTTATCTTTGGCTGTTGCATAGCATATAGTATGTTGAGTATATTATAATCGGTTTTTAAAATAATGTTTAGCATAAAATCTTGGTTTCCCTTAATCTAATTTCCTACTATTCAGAGTTGAGAGAAGATGGGTATGGGTGGGTGGTGTTGGGAGATGGGGGTGAAGAAGATTGAAGAAGGCCCCTGTAGTGTAAATTCGTTATTGAATTAGAAAGATCATAGGTTCCTCCTATCAGTGACCTGTGGTTTGTTATGCTGATTTGGATATATTTTTTTTGAAATTTAACAACTCAACCATATGATTTTGATTTTGTTTTGTTGATTTGGATTAAATAATGAGCTAGATGGAATGCAATCAGCCTTTTGGATTGGAATAAACTCCTCAACTTCTTGCAGGATGATCCAAATATGAAAGATGTTTTGTCGGTCGAATCCGAAAGTGAGAATGTGGAGGACACATTGAATGTCTCGGAGGATGAAACAATAGGAGGAGATGGAATCACTATGCCTGAAGTTGGTATGCATTTCAATGATGAAAATGAAGTGTATGATTTTTGGTTCAGTTGACATGAAAAAATACACATGATGGAATGGTTGTCTCTTATTGTTGCGCAGATAACTGTGGAAGATCGCATAGAAAACATCCCTGTTGAAATCAAACCAAAGCCCGAGGAGACTTAATGTCACAAATTTTGTAATTTTATTATGAATCCACGAGGAGCTACCTTATTGTCTGGCGTTTCCTTTCCTGCACTATGTTTGAACATGCGCTACAGTCTTTGTCAATCTTCTGATGTTTGATTAATGTAGCATTTCTTTGTCATTCTTCAACTGATTGTCCATTAGAAAAGGGGGGTTTTAATTGGGCATGGACTGCAAGGACATTGCATTATATTTCTTATCATTCATCACCGACCATTCAAACTCATATTACATAACAAGTTGAAATCAAACTAATATTATAATGTCACTAACTACTCATATTATACTTTCACTAACTTCCAAGGTACATGAAGTAAACAATTTTACTTCAACCAAAATGTACCATTTGACTGCACTAAACTAATCGATCACATTTATATTTACAACATGCCTACTTCAACGTGACTACTTCAACGTAAACAACTAATCAAGCCGTGCTTTTCCCGTTCAGTTTCCGTTGGCGGGTAAATTTTCTCGGCGAACCGTCACATTCACGGTGACAGAGCTCTTCTTATTATTTAGCCGAACTGGAGATTGGAACATTCACGTCATGTCTTCAACTTCTTCATTCTGCGTTCCTGAAACATTCCAACTTAAATGCTCAAAGAGATCTGTAAATCAAAACTCAAAGAGACTCTCTCCAAGTGAAATGCTAGAGGAGAAAACATGGTCATGAATTTCTAGCTCTAACTTCAATGTAAATCGTAAAAACAAATGTGACATTCTCGGATGCTACATCTTAATCATTCCCAATTTTGGGGTCAAGCATCAACAGAAGTTCCCATAAATCATACAATTAACTTTAAAACATGAAATTCATGTAACGCAGTTGGCACCAATAGTATCTCGCCCTAAATTCGCAGAAAAAACTGATGAATGAAGCAAAATGGGTGAGTTTCTTGAAAAAATCAGACTTCTTTTCTTCTTTCTTTCTTCGAAATTGCAAGAATTTCACTTTGTTTGCATATTGTCAAGGGAAACTATTCTTATAATAAACATGAAAATGGATCGTTAGACACAAGATGTGGATTTGATACAGCAAAATTTGTTAAGGAAACAAATGTCTCCAACTACGGCAACATCAAAGCAAACAGATTGCGTCAATGAACACAACCAACATTAATATTGAAACCAAAACAAAATATCAGAAATATATTCTGACAAAAATCTAAAACATTAACTACATATTCTGTCTTCATGGAAATAAACCGAGGTAAGCATATTGTGCCATGTTCGAATTAAAGTTTTAAAAAGAAACCACAATCACTAGTGACAAGGTAAAGAAGCTAAACTAAGATTTGCGGTAATAGGGTTCTTAATAATATTAAAGCAAGAATACTTATCCAGTGCGAAATAATCAAATGACGTATTCTACTGTCTCTGACACAGCATTGCGTTTGAAATCTATGCGGATCTGGGAGTAATGTACAATGAAGGAGTTGACAGGCTGTCGGAGGTGGGGACGACACCGACGATACGGGTGCTGCCGGAGGTTTGTAATTTGGGAGGAAGGGTTTGGCCTCTCAGTTGGGGGAAATGGGGAGAGAGAGATAGAACGGTGTTGGCTTTTCTAAAGTTGGGTTTTTTTTTTTAAAGTAATGCCACGTGACTTTGTCAAGAGACTTTGTCAAGGGCCTTTGTACACCTAGCGCGACTGATTTAATGATATGTATTTTTTCTTTTATTTTTGCTAGATATTGAAAAAGATATTTATATTATCAGCTCACAATTTTTTAGACAACATTATTGGTAGAATCGAATCGAATCTAAACCGAAACCGATGATTTCAATTCAGGTTAGGTTCCAAAAATTATGTGGACCCGAATGGTTCCATTTATGAGATATTCGAAGCATAATGGGTCGTTCCGATCCACTGGATGCCTACATCTCAAACAAGAAATCATCAATATTATTTATAGATTGCAAAACATTTCTTCCAAGGAGTTACAACTTGAAGCAGAATCATAACAGTTCCAAAAATGAATTTTATAACCGAATTTAGGGTGAAAAGGGACCAAAAACAGATTTAAGCATGAAAAGCACTTGTTCTGAGTTTATGGGACTATCGTCCCAAGGCCGATGGCGGCCTCCCTAAGCTATTGGGTGGTCGCCGCTAGGCAAGTAGGTTGTCGTGTATATTGTGGCGCTGGCTGGCCTCTATGTCCTCTGTCGCTATAAGCCTTTCCCATATGATTCCTTGACTCGTTTAAACTCTTACAAGTCAATCATCGATATGTATTGAAACAAAACAAAATAAAATAATATGAAGCTTAGAAAAGAGTGAACGACGTCCAAGCATCACGATCAATCTTCACACAAAGCATATGTATTACACACATCAGAAGTGAAACATATAAAACTTCAATCTGTTTTTTTTTTCTTTTATATTGTCCGGTCAATATTACCAAACATTTCATTCTTGTAATTGACTGGAACCCAAAATGTCCAGCAAACATGGAGGAAACTCTATTTTGGCGATAAAAATTGTGAGATTTGTGATGTCTCATGAAGCACAAAAAAGGCTATAATATACATTTTGGCAACTGATCCACACATTCTGGCATCCAACCCCAAAAAAATAGCAGATGCCGACAGCCTCCAGGAATGGGGTTTTGAGTGCTCGTGCCAATTTTGGGTGAGGTAATGCTAATTGATCCTCTAGGGCTGAGGGGTGACCAATCCGGTCAGTAAAAAAATAGGTTAACAAAAAAAAGGTTACCCTCTTTTCTTTTTCTTGTCTATGGAGATTACAGGTAGAGAAGCATGAACAGAATGATGGCATAGAAATACAGTTTATTACCAGCACCTCCTAAGTCCTATCACTGAGATCAAAGATTAATTTTTGTTGTAAAGTTCATTTTTTACTAAGTGCAATGAATAAGATTTTAATTAGTATTCAATATTTTTAAAAGAAAAACCCATATGAGGTTGTTGAAGCACTCGAATTCCAGGAATAAAAATTGATTAAAATTTAAGAGGAAATTGCATTCCATGGCATTTTTTGAAATGACACTTGGAAAAATGTGACATTTCAAAAATCATTGCCAAAAATGTCATAGTTGGTCATTTGAATTTGTACAGATCATCTCTATAGAAATGAATTTGAATTCATTAATGTATACATCTATCATCATTAATGCAGATACTTAATGGAGCATGATTATTTTATTGAATTTTATATCCAAGGCAAGAGTGATTCGACCTTATAAGCTAATTAATGAGATAAATAGGTAGAATGAGTAAAAGAAACGAATAATTACATTTTCATTGCATCCGTCCTTATCTGTTATGGTATCCTTATAGAGCAATTCCCCAAGTACAGGGGCGTTTTTACAGGGGCATTACAGGCCCCCTCACTGTAGCCGAGGCCCCACCTCTGTATTTAAAAAAAAAACTGTGGCCCACCCACCCCAATGTGTGTTGTCTGGCAGGGGCATGTAAATCAGGCACTGTACTTGTAGCAGAGCTCTTTTAATTATGGCAATAAATTTGTGCTCTTTTTCTTAGTTGTTTTACAGAAGTCAAATTCTAAACATTACTGATTACTCTTCAATGCAAATCCCTACTGGCTCCATATTCTTTCCCTTATATAGCTGAAGTATGTGCACCAACACAAACACAAAAAATCACATTCCAGAATATTTTGGAGTCTATTTCTCAATTATCTGAAGGAGGTGAGTTCTTAGCTTCTTTTATTTTTTTACTTAATTATTTGACAAACATGTGAATACATACTTTCCAAATTTCACTTTCAAAAATCAAACTACAACTATTTTCTTACGAAAATTAGATTATAATTATTTTTAAATTTAAAAAAGTAAATCAAATTATAACTATTTTCTTACAAAAATCATAGGATTAATTTCACAAATTGTCACTGAACTTACCTAAAAATTACAAAACAGTCGCTGAAGTTTAAAACTTGTAGAAACAGTCACTATCAATTAATGAATATTTATTTATTGATAAATTAATAAATTATTCTTTTATCAACAAATTAATAACTCTCTAAAATAATAATTTCTGTCGGTTCCAACATTATTATTTTACAGAGGCTTTACTAGAGAATTAACCAAGCAAATCGATGTATTACTAATTACAAGTTTTATGATACTGAAAATTATTATCTAGGATTCTCTTGTCAACCATTATGTACTTCAAATATCTCTATTGAAACCTTTTTCAAATATAAAAATTCAGCATCTTCTCACGAATTAATGAATTAGATATGATTCTTTCGTATTGTACAGAATAACAAGTAGCAGGTCAATATTCATTAATTTTATCGATAATGTGAATACTATAACTAAAGATGAGAGAGATAAAAAAAAAAAAGATGTAAGTTCGTTTGTGTGCTTGGCTAGTCAAGCATGAATTAATTCATAAATCTTTGAGTTCGGATTATCATGGAATACAAACTTTACAAATAAAATCCAGAATCATGTCAGTTGTATAACCTTGATTGACAACTTCACAATTGATAGCATTACTTTCATCTATTTTAAAAATTGTTAAAAACTATATTTTTAAATCAACGGTCCGAATTTTGACAACACTGGTGTTGCCATGAAAAAGTCTATACAAGTAGTTTAATTCTAAAATCCAAGGATCCGCAATCAACTATTGTCATTTTATATGTACATATTATAATCATATATTTTGTTATTTCCTAAAGTTATTTGTTTTGAATCTTTTGATATTATGGTAGAAATACTTCCAAAATAAGTAATTTAATTATTATATAAAAGAAAAACCTTATTTATTTTGACATTATGGCAGCAAGTAGAAATATTTGATTATTTATACTTTAATCAATAAAAAATTAATTCATTTTAAAACTTGTATACTTACAAGTAAACTTACCTTTATGTATTATACATTTTCAAAAACTTACCATGTCCTATTTCAGTTCTTTCCTTCTGCATTCAGGCTTCAAAATAGCCGTTAAGAAATAATTACCATATATCGTATTTGCTTTCCTATTTCAGTTCCACAATTTACCAATCCCAATTCCTCACGTATTCTCTCTTTCTCTCTCTCTAAAACGGGACGTAATCCAACACAAGTCTTAAGTTCTGTAGTCTCAAGAAAGAAGAATTATGGCCTACTTTCCTCCACAAATTCGAAGAAATTTTGGGTATCGAAGTTTTGTGTAATGCCCCGAAAATTTTCATAGAATAGAATTTAATTTTGTAAGCTATATCTTAATGTTTTGAAAAGTTAGGGACTAGAATGATATATAGCAATTTCATTTTTTATTTGGGCCATATATTTAGATTTTTGACCAAGTATGATAAGCATACGAATATTAGGCTCGTTGGATAGATTGTAATTAATTATGCATTTAGGCTCGAGAAAAAGTTAATTTGGATTAACGGAGCCCAAGTTATCGAAGTCGAAAGAATTAGCCTTAAATAATATTTTATATTAAATGAATTTAAATGTTATGAGAGTGACACGTGTAAGATTGGTAAGATATTATTTAGGATTGGTTTTATAGTTCACGTGTGGGAGTTTGTTGAAATGGTTAAGTAATAGTTATTATTATTATTTTTATATTTTAGTGAAATACTTCCTAACTTGCCAAGTGTCCCACTAAGAGGTTGGTTGAGATAAGTCACCTTAAATGATAGAGACGTGTGCATGCAACTTACCATTTTCTACACCTTCATCTCACACATTTCCCACAATGTACCAACTCTCCTATAATTTCCTATGTATCACATGATAGAATTGACACAAAAAATATATACGCACATTCACAGCACAAAAGCATAGGCAGAAAAAGGAATTGTTGGAACTTGATTCTTGTTTTGTCTTCCAAAATTAAAGCAAGTTTAACAAGGTAGGAAAAGAGGTGCAGTTGTTTATCCCGTTTAAATTATTTTCCTTTCACGTTGATGAAATTTTATACTTATGAAAGTTAAAGATATGATATTTTATGATGTGATGTTAAGGCCATTCCAGTACAAATGATATGATATAAACTCTTACCGGTTTCTAAAGATATGATGACGGTATGATTTTTCTTAATGCATGATTTAAATATTTTATTCGAGATTGCACCATATTTTTAAGTTCCTACTGAGTATTCCCATGTACTCACTTTTTCCCTACTTCACACAGGTTAGATCGGGTCGTTGGTCTGCGGACGATGATGTGCAATCGTGGTGCCGGGATTTTTAAGACTAAAGAGAAATAATTCGGTGTAATATGTCAAGACCTATTTATTTTCAGCACATGCTTTTGCTTTATTGTTCTGGATATCTTATTTAGGACTTGAACATGTTTTTTTATTTAATTAGGCATTTTCGTATGGGAACTGAAAATCCAATGATCTATTATTGTTCATTTGTTTGCTAGCTACACATGGGTAGTCAATGTGGCTGAGTTGTCATTTGATGAAATTTTAATTGCTCAGTATTGTACTATTATTGGACATGACAAAGTAAATTAAATTCTTTCAATCGTGTGCATTTATTCAGAATATATTTGACAATATTTTAAGGGTGCTAGGACAACTTTAATAATGAATTGTTTTTATTTTAAATTATAAATCATTATCTCTTTTTCTCACACACAACTTGGATTAGTCACGTTGCACTTGGAAATTTTCAGAAATTCATGTAACTCCATCGATAAGTCTCAACATGGGTGTCTCATTGGTGATTTTCAACAGCTTGAGACAATCGTTAAATTCATCGGCAATTTTCAGTGAACATGAATTTCTGTCAGTAAATTTATCCACAGAATTTTACTTGGCTTTAGTGGCTGAAAAACTCTTTTATTTTGTTTTCATGTAGTGAGAAACACAAAAGTGGATGAAGAACACACGACCATAAATCATTGATTTAAACTTGAGCATCGAGAATCGATAATTATCACTCGATGATTTAAATGATTATTGAGAATTAATTAAAATCAAGATCTATACTGACGAATTTTATTATTATTTGCATAAGAAAAAACTCTAGGTTTTATAAAATTTTATCGAAATGTTATACTAATCTTCTTAACCAAAACAACCTCCATGATACTAATTAATCTAAATCAATAAAACCCTCGATAAATTTGAAACGCAGCAAAGCATAAATAATCAAATAGAAAAACTGTCTATCGTGATCACACCAAAAAAAGTAAAAAGAATATAAAAAAAATTATAGAACCAAGCTGTGATTCATCGTTAATAAGGATTTGTTTGACGTGACTTTTAAAAAGCCGAAAACTACTTATTATGTCAAAGAAGAATATCAGCTATACTTGATTCCACTAAAGCAGCCTTAGACAAGGTCTATCTAATCGGTGATATTCTTCACCTTTGACTAAACAACCCACACATTGAATTGTTATCCCTTAAAGCTTAATCCTAGCTAGCCCAATAACCAGTTTTCTCTTATTTCACTGTCTCGATAAATAAGAGCCCAGTTAACTAGGGTTTTCCAACACGCCGTATATACAATACACTCTCCCCGACATTTACGTTTTTCTTGTTACCCTCTTTCTCGTCGCAAAGACGTACACACAGAAGAGTTCGTTTGTTCTACACACAGTTCATCACACAGAACCCAGGAGCCATGTTTTCCCCGAGTACAGAACACACAGTTCATTTCATAATTGAGATTTGGGTTTCAGATATCTTTATTTCGTTTTTAACTGTCTATTTGTTTCATTTGAGATTTGAGTGATGATTTTTTCAATTTTGCATCAATGCTTTTTTTTTTTTCTTGTGTGTGTTTCTGGGCTCAGGGGAACCATGGCTCCTAGGACAGTGTTGATTATATTGACTGGAAGATTTAAGGGGAAGCGTGTTGTTTTCTTGAAGCAGCTTGCTTCTTGATTGTTGATTGTTACTGATTAGTCTCCTTTTATATAATATCTTTAGCATTCTTAACTAGTTCTATGTGATGTAAATATTGTTGCTAAGTTCTTATATGTTGAGAGAAAATAGATATGCACTTTGCCACCCCCAACTATATCCCTACGTCAAGATAAAAAAATTGAATTGTGGGTAGAAAATGTAAGTGTTATGCCCTAGATCCAATCGATTTAGGTTATAAACACTTTTCATATGTTTAATGCATTTAATTCTGGCTAGATCTATTATTTATTTATATTGCTTTTCTATTGAAATTATATTAAATAATAGAATCCGTAGATTTAAGTCTTTTCAATTTGTTAATTACAAGGAGTTGTGATTGTGACATACAAATTGCAATATGACTGAATCTTAAATTATTCATGGTCGAAGTGATAACGAGATACGGATATCGTTATTACGGATAGACCATCGCGTATGACATTCTTACTTGTGAAATAAGTAGTTGATCTCACAAGCTAAAGTGTGGTGACACTTGAATGAACACGTTGATATTTTGTTATACAACAAAAACATTGGAGACTCTCTGGGAGATCCTTTGACTTGAGGTCATCATAGTACCTTATATGAGGACAGTCATACTTTGGTGGTGTTGGATGTTGCTCTGTCAAGGTCGCTAATACAGAATCGTTCGGGTATGTCAAGAATCATATGAACGTTGTGAATGATCGATAGAGAATTCGTCACTCTTAGATAGTAAGAGATTATGATCTACATTTTATCTAGTTAAGTTGATAATGAAATCCTTGACCAATGTGAACTCATAAGTCGAAAAGGAGTTTTCGATTACATTGACTAAACAGTGGGATAAAAGATATGATCGATAATTGAGATTGACACATCCATATCTCATAATTGATTGGATCATATTGACGAAAGGATTATAATTTCACGGTAAACGAACAAGTTTGGTTTGTCACATCACGTGACATTTCCCATCACATGTATTGCCCGACACATTGCTAGATGTCAATCTGGGACGACGAACATGAATGAGTGAAGGGTTCTTTAATTTACCGATGTTTTAATTAAATCAAAATAATAATTCACGACGTTAGATATAGTGGTCAGGAATCTAATGGGTCACACACAAAAGAGAACCAGAAGAATGAGATTTATCAATTAATTAATTGACAAGTGTTGGATAATTAATTAATTGGATTGCTTATTAATATGCCCGAATTAATTAATTTGATTAATTAATTCATGGACCGTATTTAATTAATTTGATTAATAAAGTATCGGGCCGAATTTAGTTTTGAGAAGGGTCAAGCCCACTTGGGCTTATATTAAGAGGAAATTACAAAAAACCAGGGGTTTTAACTTTCAAATTCAAAATTCAGGTCCAATATTTATCTAATCAAAAATCAGGTAAAAATTAAATATTTAAATAATATTATAATACTAATTTTTCAAACCCTAATTCATTTTCAATCCATTTTTTTTCTCTCTCTCTCTCTCTCTCTCCATTCCTCACCGCCGCCCTCTTCCTCACCGCCGCCGCCGCCGCGCCTCCGCCTCCCTCTCCCCTCCCCTCCCCTCCCCTCCCCCCCTCCTCGGCACGACGATTTCGCTGCCCATCCGGCAATGAAATCGGCTCACAGACAAGAAATCGTCTGTGCGGCAGCCGATTTTCTTGAAGGCAAAACAAATCGTCGCTCGTGAGCGTGAAATCGTCGTTAGGAAAGGGCAACGATTTATTCGGCCGCGAGCAACAAATCGCCGTCACGTAACGATTTCGCCGCGGAAAAAGGCGGCAACAAATCGTCTCCCAGCCGATTTCGTCGCCCATCCAAGAATGTAAATGCTGCCGGCAACGATTTTGCCGGATGTCTGCAATGATTCTTTGCGACATCCCGAAATCGTTGCGCGGCAGTTTATTTCTTGCATTTTATTTTATTTTTTTCTTTTTTTTTTTTTTGGCTATTGAGTGATGTTATTGTTGGTGGATCTATGATTGTTATTGTTGGTGGATCTATGGTGGTGGTGGCGATTTTGTGGCGGGGGCGGCCACGTTGGTGGTTATTGTTGGTGGTGTGATGTGCGTTGGTTGTTATTGTTGGTAGATCTATGGTGGTGGTGGCGATTTTGTGGCGGGGGCGGCCACGTTGGTAGTTATTGTTGGTGGTGTGTGACCAAATATTTAGTTATCTGTGACCAAATATTTAATCTGTGACAAGCGGTGTTGGTATGGTGTGGTGTGATGTGTGACCTCTATTTGGTGTATGTGACCAATTACTTGGTTATGTAACCAAGTATTTGAGGGTATGTGACCAAATATTTGGTAATGTGATTACTTAACTCATGACCTAAAAATTTAGTAATATGTGACTCAAAAATAATGTTGTGACCAAACGCTTTTGAAATATGTGACCGTGTGACCTATAAATTTTGATATGTGACCAACTAAATTTGAAATATGTGACCAAAGAAATAATTGTGACCTACAAAATTTTTGAACTGTAAGTAAAATAATATGTGACCTATAAGAATTATTATCCTAGTGAAAAATAATATGTGACTAACTAAATTGTAAATCTGTGACCAAAATGTGACCGGTGACTATAATAATACGTGACTCTTTAAAAATCTGTGACCTCGCCGGAATGGTCGCCGGAATCGGAGCGGTCGCCGGAATCGGAGCAGTCGCCGGAATCGGAGCCGGAGAAAAGTGGTGGTCGGAATTGTCGTCGGAATTGTCACCGGAGTAGGGGGGTGGTGCATGTGGGGTGGGTTTATTATATTATATTATATTAGAATTAAAAAAAAAAAAAAAAAAAAAAAAAAACCTGATTTTTGAAGTTTCAAACTATAAACCTTATTTTTGAATTGGTGTAAAGAATACACCTTATTTATGAATTTTTCCCTTATATTAATATGATACTAGGGTTTGAAAATTGTAGAGATTTTATTATTCTTGCTAGCACAAGAAAAGAAATCCCAGCCACCATTCTTATTCTCTGTGTGGATCACCATTGGAGGCTGGACAATTGGACAGCTTGGATTGCAGATCGTGATCATTGGAGTTCGTGAATCAGAAAAGGAGTTTGCAGAATTCATCTAAGGTATAATTCTCATCACAGTTTCTATTTAAACACATTGCAGATCCTTGGTGGGAATTGAAAAATTATTTTATTTTCGCTGTGCATGATTAAGTAAATTCTCAACAGTGGTATCAGAGCCTACTTTATGTTTATTAGAAATTGTTTTGCTTGATTGAACAATTAAAAGTTGATTGTTTATATTTATTTCTTGAATCTAGCAATTTATAAAATTATTTTTCGTCTTCAAAAATTATGTTTTTGAAAAAGGAAGATAATTTTTCGTCAAAAAAAAAAAAAAAAAATGGAAACCGGGCATGAAAGGGGTTGGCGCCGGCAGCACCGGCGCCGGACCCAGCAGCGCACGACAGTGTCGCGCTCTGCTGCTGGCAAAAGCAGCGGCGGCAACGCCGCTACAGTTAAAGGTGCAGCGTGCTGCAGCGCAAACGCTGCTGTTGCGGCGGGTGCCGCCGCTGTAAGACAGCAGCAACGACCCATCGCATTCCATTTATGCGTTGCCGGCGTCGCTAATTAAAAAAAAAATGAATTTTAGGGTTTTCTGCTAGACGGGGATGTTTTGGGAACGAGGGCCTCCCCTGCAAGTTATGAAGTTGAGGGGATCCGTCTGCAATTAAGATTCAGGGGCCAGTTTTGCAATTTTAGATAGAGGGCAAGCAATGTAATTTGATTAATTGGGAGGCTATGTTTGTAATTTCAAACTTGGGTCAATCTTCAATTTTCAAAAAATGGGTTTTTGAATTTAAATTTTAAAATGATTTGAAATTTGATTTTCAAACGGTTTGACGTTAAAAATTTAATTTTGACCTAAATTTAAATTTTATTTAAAATTGACGACTTTTATATTTTCGTTAAAAATTGGTTTTAACTTAAAAAATAAACTTTGGCCCTAAATTGATTTTTTATTTATTTAGAAGTTTTATCTTAAATTAAAATATTAATTCAATTGTAATTAGAGTTGGACTCTGATTTGATATTTAATTAAAATTTGATTTTAATTAAATTATCCCGCCCTAATATTTTAATAAATTAGAGTTGGACTCTAATTTGCTATTTAATTAAAATTTGATTTTAATTAAATTGTTTCGCCCTAAAATAATGGAATTAGATTTAGACTCTAATTTGATATTTAATTAAAATTTTGATTTTAATTAAATTGACGCGCTAATTAATTTAATTGATTAATTAATTATTTTCAATCCATTTGATTAAATGTTTTAAATGATCATTATTGCTAGATTCTTCAAACATATATGCATATAATATTAGATATTATATAGGATTGCATTTATATGATAAATGCTTAATCAGTGGATGATTATGGACTCGACCATGTAGATGTGTTGAATGGTTAATTTTATTCTTTTTGTTTTATGGGTCGCGAGCTCTAAATTTATTTTGGACCTGCGAGTCCGTTATTGTTATTATTATTATTTTGGGCCTGCGCGTCCAATGTTATTCAGGTCTGCGTGCCAACTAGTATAGGATACATGTTGTGATTGGACTGATTGAAGATGCAAGAGAAAGGAGGAAACCATGGAGATGGTGCATTGATATTAATTCAATGCAATACCCCCTAGGAATTGACCAACTAGTCTTCCTTTTGGTTCAGGTAGACTAGATAGAATTTGTCCATAATCATCCACTCTTATATGTATATTTATTTGCATGATTGATGCTTAATTAAATATGTACATATATACATGATTGAATTGATGGGACCTTTGCATAATAAACCCCTCACTGAAATATTGAGTCAGAATTTTTGTTTGCCTTCCATCATTATAGTGAAAAACGAGAGTCCTAAATCGATCTCAACTTGTTGAGTACACTCAAGGCTGATTCATTAGGGATATGTTTGACACTATTAAATATTTGATATTTTTGAATGATAGGTCTGATTTAACTAAAATTTATCTTTTATTGAGTACACTCAAGAAGATAAATTCTAGAGGCGTATTAAGCTAACACATAAGATGTGTAAAGATAAAGAGTTGTCAACTTAATGATCTGAGAGTTGTATGGAGATACAATTAATAATAGTGTCTACCCAAATATTTTATTAAGGCTTGTTGAGTACACTCAAGGTCTTAACATAATAGATGGGGTCCCAGCCCACTGGGAATCGAGCATGGATTCTATTAATTTAAGTATGAGGGTCATAAATTTATTTTAAACAATGGGAGCATATTTAATTTAATTAAAGTCCATATTAAATTTATGCAATACATTTTAGTACATATTGATTCTTTATTTTTCGTAATTTACAGTTTTTGAATCATGAGTAACTATATGAATTTGAGAGGCATACTGGATGCCAACAAATTGACCGGGTCGAATTTTCTCGATTGGCACCGCAATTTGAGAATTGTTCTCAAGCATGAGAAAATTGGTTATGTCCTGGAGCAGCCCTTTCCAGAGGTACCTACTGAGGACTCAACTGTGGAAGAGGTGGCTGCTTACAATAAACACAGTGATGACGATAACACTGCAGCATGTGTGATGCTTGCAGCTATGTCACCTGAGTTGCAAAAGCAACATGAGGGTATGGATGCTTACACTATGATTTTTCATCTCAAGGAGTTGTATGATGAACAATCACGTGTGGAAAGATATGAGACTTCCAAGCAACTGTACCGATGCAAAATGGCAGAAGGATTTTCAGTCAGTGCTCATGTGCTGAAGATGATTGGCTATATTGAGGAGTTGGCTCAATTGGGTTCAATAATGGACCATGAACTAAGTGTTGACTTGGTTCTTCAATCTCTGCCAGAGAGTTATTCACAATTCATCATGAATTTCAATATGAATAAACTCGAATGCACACTCCCTGAGTTGCTAAACATGCTTAAGACTGTGGAGCCCAATGTTAAAGTTAGTAGTGGGCATGTCTTAGCCATTCAATCCTCCAAGGGCACTAAAAGGAAGATTAAATGAAGTTTTAAGAAAACATCCAAAAAGGCTAAGAACAATTTCAAAACAGTTAAAGCAAACAAGGACAATACCAAATCTGATGATCCGTGCTATCACTGTAGAGTGAAAGGTCATTGGAAAAGGAACTGCAAGGCTTACATCGCAGGCTTGAAGGGAAAGAAGTCTTCTGAAGCTTCATCTTCAGGTATACTCGTTATCGAGGTTAATATGTCTACTTCATTAGCTTCTTGGGTATTAGATACTGGATGTGGATCTCATGTTTATATAAATATGCAGGGACTAAAAAAAAGTTGACCTACGCGTGGGGAATGGAGCAAGAGTTGCTGCATTAGCTGTAGGAACATACTTCTTACCATTGCCTTCGGGCTTAGTATTAGAATTAGAGAATTGCTATTTTGTTCCCGCCATTACTAAAAACATTATTTCTATTTCATGTTTGGACATGAGTGATTTTTCAATTAATGTTAAGAACAATCGTTGTTCCCTTTATCGAGATGAGATCTTTTATGGTTGTGGTGTTTTACAAAATGGCATTTATATTCTTGATACTGAGTCGTCTATCATGAGTATAGAAAATAAAAGGCATAAGAATGATAGTCTAAATAATACCTATCTTTGGCATTGCAGACTTGGTCATATAAATGAGAGACGCATATCCAAGTTACATAGAGATGGATACCTGGGATCAAAAGATTTTGAATCATTTGACAAATGCGAATCATGCCTATTAGGCAAGATGACCAAATTTCCTTTTACTGGAAAATGAGAAATAGCTGCACATTTATTGGGCCTAATACATACTGATGTATGTGGACCTATGTCAATCACTGCTAGAGGTGGTTTCTCTTACTTCATCACATTTACTGATGATCATTCTAGATATGGTTATATTTATTTGATAAAGTTCAAGCATGCAGCACTTGAAAAGTTCAAGGAGTTTTGTAGCGACTAAGAACTTTTAAATAATATAAAATTAGTTTTCTTGAAAAACGTGTCGCTCAACTTTAACCCTAATTTTAAAGAGATAGCGCTCGTCTAGCCGTTGTAAATGAATTTAAATTATTTCGAATCGAATCAATTTCCGAATAATTTTTAAAGTATCAAAATCTTATTATTTAAGGTCCAAAGTTTAATAGCCCAAATCTAGTTATTTCGGCCCAACCCACTTAGGCCCAATTAGGAAATCATTCTAGCCTAACTTTATGGCCCATTTAAATGCCTAGAAATTTGTGCCCTACTATTTTACTGTTCATATATCAGCTTATCTCCATCCTCCTCACAGTCTCACGCAGCCAAACAGCCCCTGGGTAAGGAGACTTCATCTCCCTCATTTCCTCTCGGTTTCAGTCCACTGGAAGACTCATGTTGATGCTAAAATCAATTTTTAGTACCAACAACAATCCCTCAATTTGGAAACTCTTGATGATGTTAGAGCATCTCCAAGAGACTCTCTATTTTTAAAGAGCATATTCTATCATTTGGAGAGCATCTATAAATTTAAAGAGTTAAAATTTTGATGGACTCCAACAAACTCTTTATATTTAATACTTAAATTTACTATTCCTAAAAAATATTTATTATTTTTCTTTATCTTTTATTTTAACTAATTTTTCTATAGATTATTTTATTGGTTTTCTACATTGAAAATTGAAACTTTTTGAATGCATTTAATTATAGAGAGTGAGTTTGGCTCTCCAAATTTGGAGAGCCAAACCCACTCTCTAAATTAAAATCATAATTTAAAGAGTCTATTGGAGCATGATTTTACATGTTGACTCTTTAAAATAGAGAGCATCTCATGTTTAAAGAGTCTGTTGGAGATGCTCTTAGAACCTTAATTTCTAGCACCAACAAGATAATGAATCCACCATCACTGCACTACCAACAATACCACCACCAACAACACCAATCACCAAAAATCGAGCTCACACCACCAACCCCACTGTCTAAACCGAAACCCAACTTCACCCACTGCATTTCGAGTCACCTACCACCATCACCATTTTCGCACACAACCCAACACCTAACCATCTCATTAGCTCAAAACCGAGATCACCACCACACTAGCTCCAAACCGACACCAACCACCTCAAACCGCCACTGCCCAACATCATTTTAGCCCCCAAAACACCACCACAAGAACATCCAATCAACCAAAAATCAAGAAAATTTGGAAACCCAATAACTTACCTTCTTACCGAACGAAAATCGAGCCCTAGCCTTCGACCCGTACGCCCTAAAACCTCCAATCACCACCCCCACACCTACCGGCCCCACCACGAGGCGTTGGCGCTAACGCTGACATCGGAATGGGGGAAGGGGCAGAGCCCCTTCCGTCGTCTCACACTCTCTCTCGATTTACAGAGAGAGAGAGAAATGAGAGATGATTGTTTTATATTTTTTTTAATTTTAGAATTTTAGCCCTAAGTCCCCAAGTTTTAATTGTTTTAATTAAGTCCCTATTATTTAGTTTTATTTTATGTTTGATTTTAATTTGATTTTGGAAATTGAACCCTAAGCCCCACGTTTTTAAAAGTGTTTGATTTAAGTCCCAAAGTTTTAAATGTTTTTAATTTCAGTCCTTTAATTTTATTTTCAGTTTTAGTAAATGTTAAATTAAGTCCCTAGTTTATAAAAAAGTCAATTTCAGCCTTTAGTTTTAATTTCATTTTTAATATATTTACAGTTTAGTCCATAACTTGTAAAATTTATCATTTCAGCCCCTAAACTTTTATTTTCAGTTTTAACAGATTTACAGTTTAGTCCTTAACTTATAAAAGTTCAATTTCAGCCCTTAAACTTTTATTTTCAGTTTCAATAGTTTTCAATTAAGTCCCTAGAGTCCCTATTTTTCACATTTAGCCTCAATACTTTGAAAATAGTATTTTTAGCCCTTAGATTTGTCAAATTCAATTTTAATAAATATCTAATTAGGTCCCTAAATTTTATTTTATCGCTTTAAGACTTTAAAATTTCGAAATACTAATTCAAACCTAATTTATATTTTTGGTTAGACGAAACGTACGGACGATTAAGAGTTTGAAGTTATTTTCCCGCTCCGCTTTTCACGCAACTCGAAATATTTGAGGTAGATTCGCCTCCATTAATTAGTTTAAATTATAATTGCATGTCTTATGTGAATTTACGTGAAATATATGCTTAAATGCATGAGAAGAGAATATGTCATATGAGATGTATGATATTGTTATGCTTGCCATAACTTATATGTTTAATTGTATGAGAAAGAAGAGAATCTCTTATGAGATAAGATGAGAATGTTATGTATAACTTATGTGCTTTAAATGCAAGAGAAAGACTACCCACAGCCTATGATTTTAAAGAGCCTATGATTTTCAAAAAAATGAACCAAAGATGATGATGATATCACGTTGTATATTGCATAAGTGTGTATTCAATTATTCTGTAAATTAATTATCGGCGATGAATCTCTGAGTATTTCTTCGAAATACTCACCCCGTTATTTTAACAATATTTGCAGACTTCGGAGGCGATCGTGATTGATGGGCAATGTGGCAACGATTTAATGAATTCAGTTATTTACATTTAGAAAGAATTTCGTATTTGAACGCTATTAACGTACTTGTTATTTCCGTATTTCCAAAACTCGAGATTTGAAGTTTAATCAAATTTTCTTAAGTTATTCAAATGAATTTTATTGCCGTTAGGGTTTTACAATTATAAATGTGATGTTTAAAATTTAGTTTTTTCGCGAATCTTTTTAATTGATTTAGGGCAAAAGACGATGACGTGGCAATCCGGGTTAACGGAACTCGGGGCGCTACAAGTTTAGACTTGAAGTAGAGAAACAAACAGGTAAAAGTATTCTCACACTGAGATCAGATCGAGGTGGAGAATATTTGAAAGGAGAATTTTTAGATTATATAAAAGAGAATGTGATTCTCTCGCAGTGGATTTCGCCATATACACCGCAACATAATGGTGTATCTGAATGGAGGAATCGCACTTTATTAGATATGGTGCGAGCAATGATGAGCCATGCAAACCTCCCAAAATCGTTTTGGGGTCATGAACTAATTGCTGCGTGCTACACACTAAATCGTGTCCCATCTAAATCGGTTGACAAAACTCCATACGAGTTATGGAAGGGTAAAAGGCCCAACTTATCTCATATGAAAGTTTGGGGCTGTGACGCTTATGTGAAGCATACTGAATCGGATAAGCTTGAGACTAAATCCGATAAATGTGTATTTGTGAGATATCCAAAAGAGACTATTGGATATCAATTCTATAATCCTGTTGAGAAGAAGGTGTTCATCTCAAGACATGTCATATTCATAGAGAAATAGTTCATTCTAGGAGAGGGCAGTGGGAGCAAATTAGAACTTGAAGAAGTTCGTGAATCCATAAATATTGTTGACCAATTAGATGAACCTGAGTCTGATCACACACCTGCTGAGGGACAAACTCTTGATCAGGACATAGAAACTCTTGAGGACACTCCAGCTCAGCGTAAGTCAAGTAGGACCATTCGACCTCCTAAGAGGTACGAATTCACGATAACTAATCAAGTATTATTAATCGAAGATGATGAACCTACTAATTACGCATAAGCAAAGTCAAGTGTTGACTCAAAGAGATGACAGAAGGCCATGGAATCCGAAATGAACTTAATGTATGAAAACAAGGTATGGACCTTGGTTGACCCTCCTAATAGGATAAAACACATAGGTTGTAAATGGGTTTACAAGAAAAAGGTTGACACTGATGAAAACATCCATACATACAAAGCAAGGCTAGTAGCAAAAGGCTATAAACAAAGGTAAGGTGTTGACTTTGATGAAACCTTTTCTCCTGTAGCCATGTTAAAGTCCATCCGAATTTTGCTTACAATAGCTGCATATCATCATTATGAAATATGACAAATGGATGTCAAAACTGCTTTCCTTAACGGAAACTTGCAAGAGGAAGTATACATGACACAACCTGAAGGTTTTGAATCCAAAGAAGCCAACAAGGTATACAAGCTTGATCGATCCATTTATGGATTAAAGCAAGCCTCTAGAAGTTGGAGTCTTCGTTTTGATAAGACAATCAAAAGGTTTGATTTTATCAAGAATGAAGATGAACCGTGTGTTTACAAGAAGACAAGTGGGAGCGCTGTCGTATTCCTGATTTTATATGTAGATAACATATTATTAATGGGAAACGACATCCCAATGCTTCAATCAGTAAAATTGTGGTTGTCAAAGAATTTCTCCATGAAAGACATGGGAGAAGCAGCTTATATCTTAGGAATTAAGATCTATAGAGATAGATCTAAAAGATTGCTTGGCTTATCCCAGTCTTCGTACATAGATAAAATCTTGAGAAGATTTAACAGGAAGAATCCAAAAGAGGATTATGTCCCATGTCACATGGGATCCATCTCTCAAAAGATATGTGTCCTAAAACACATGATGAGAGGAATCGCATGGATAAGATTCCTTATGCATCAGCAATAGGATCTATCATGTATGCGATGCTATGTACGAGACCAGATGTTTCATATGCTCTAAGCGTTACGAGCAGGTTTCAAGCAAACCCTGGTGAGAAACATTGGATAGCAGTTAAGAACATTCTCAAGTACTTAAGAAGGACTAAAGATATGCTCTTAATATATGGAGGAGATGAATTAAGAATTCATGGATATACTGATACTAGCTTCCAAACTGATAAGGATGATAGCAAATCTCAATCTGGATATGTGGTCACTCTCAACAACGGAGCGGTTAGTTGGAAGAGTTCCAAACAAGAGACTACCGCTGATTCAACAACAGAAGCCGAGTATATTGCTGCTTCTGAAGCAGCAAAGGAAGCCATTTGGATCAAAAAGTTCATTAGTGAACTTGGAGTTGTTCCTAGCAGTGTTGATCCTATACTTCTGTACTGTGATAACAATGGAGCCATCACGCAAGCGAAGGAACCAAGGTTTCATCAATGGTCCAAATATGTGTTGAGGCGGTACCATCTCATTAGGGAGATTGTACAAAGAAATGACGTAAAGATAGAGCGAGTTCCCATAGATGATAATATTGCAGATCCATTGACAAAGCCGTTGTCGCAGTATAAACATGATCGTCATGTAGACTCTTATGGTATTAGATACATAAGTGATTGGATCTAGTGCAAGTGGGAGTTTGTAAGTATTAGGCCCTAGACCCAATCGATTTAAGTTATAAACACTTTTCATATATTTAATGCATTTAATTCTGGCTAGATCTATTATTTATTTATATTGCTTTTCTATTGAAATTATATTTAATAATAGAATCTGTAGATTTAAGTCTTTTCAATTTGTTAATCACAAGGAGTTGTGATTGTGAGATACAAATTGCAATATGACTAAATCTTAAATTATCCATGGTCGAAGTGATAACGAGATACGGATATCGTTATTACGGATAGACTATCGCGTGTGACATTCTTACTTGTGAAGTAAGTAACTGATCTCACAAGTTAAAGTGTGGTTACACTTGAATGAACACGTGGATGTTTTGTTATAGAACAAAAACATTAGAGACCCTCTGGGAGATTCCACATGGGTAACTATCTGAGTGTTAGTGGTTAATCTCTAACGTTCGGTAGTGGAATTGGTCCTTTGACTTGAGGTTATTATTGTATCTTATATGAGGACAGTCATACTTTGGTGGTGTTGGATGTTGCTCTGTCAAGGGTCGCTAATACAGAATCGTTCGGGTATGTCAAGAATCATATGAATGTTGTGAATGATCGATAGAGAATTCGTCACTCTTAGATAGTAAGAGATTATGATCTACATTTTATCCAGTTAAGTTGATAATGAAATCCTTGGCCAAGGTGAACTCATAAGTCGAAAATGAGTTTTCGATTACATTGACTAAATAATGGGATAAAAAAATGATCGATAATTGAGATTGACACATATCCATATCTCATAATTGATTGGATCATATTGATGAAAGGATAAAAATTTCACGGTAAACGAACAAGTTTGGTTTGTCACATCATGTGACATTTTCCATCACATGTATTGCCCTGACACATTGCTAAATGTCAATCTAAGACGACGAATGTGAATGAGTGATAAATTAGAAAGGGTGCTTTAATTTATCGATGTTTTGATTAAATCAAAATAATAATTCACGACGTTAGGCATCGTGATCGGGAACCTAATGGGTCACACACAAAAGAGAACCAGAAGAATGAGATTTATCAATTAATTAATTGACAAGTGTTGGATAATTAATTAATTGGATTGCTTATTAATATGCTCGAATTAATTAATTGGATTAATTAATTCATGGACCGAATTTAATTAATTTGATTAATAAAGTATCGGGCCGGATTTAGTTTTGAGAAGGGTCAAGCCCACTTGGGCTTATATTAATATGATACTAGGGTTTGAAAACTGTAGAGATTTTATTATTTTTGCTAGCACAAGAAAAGAAATCCCAGCCACCATTCTTGTTCTCTGTGTGGATCACCATTGGAGGCTGGACAATTGGACAGCTTGAATTGCAGATCGTGATCATTGCAGTTCGTGAATCAGCAAAGGAGTTTGCAGAATTCATCAAAGGTATAATTCTCATCACAATTTCTATCTAAACACATTGCAGATCCTTGGTGGGAATTGAAAAATCATTTTATTTCCGCTTTGCATGATTAAGTAAATTCCTAACAGAAAATTCTTGTATGTTATTTGTTGGAATTTTTGTATTGGAAATTGGTTGTAACCAATTGAAATGATTTAAGTGGAAATTCCTTGTTTGGTGAATGAGAAATTAAGCCAAACTTAAACCACTTAATACTTGAAATTATTGGAATTGTGTAGAATATTGTGGAATATTTTAGAGAATGTAGATGAAAAGATGTGTCTTTTCATAGGATCATGACTCTTGGAGAGCATGACTTTTGGTATGAGTAACTTCCAATAATTATGATTATTCAAAAGATGTGTCTTTTGGTATGGATGTTCCAACTACTATATATATGGATTGCCTATGTGTTTGGATTAACTACACAACAAACAATTCATTTGATAGTTCATATCATGGTTACTTTAGTTTTGTATAAAACACTTTATAGAAGTGATTTTTTCTTGTATCAAAATCATAGTTATGGTAGAGAGGGAACTCCGTTCGAGTTCGTTGGTCTAAGTCATTTCGAGTGCTCCTATGGCTTGACGTGGTCATTGTATCTTGGGAGATGATTACCGAGAAACCGTTAGCACCGATGCGGGGCAAATTCATCTTAAGGAAAAAGTGTCAAACACTTGTCTCGACCGATCGCATCACTTGCATTTCATCTTTCTCATTTCTGATTTTAGTTATGCTTAATTTCAGAATATGGTTAATTTATTTATGTGTTTTATTGAAGGGTTTGAATTGAAGAATAACATGCGTTCACTCATATTGGGAAGTGAAGAATTCATATTATTATATTTGAAGTCGGTAAATCGCTATTTTATCTTCTCAAATCAGATTTCGGTAAGTCGAATGATGTTTCGATTTCACGGTATGTTCTTGATTAATATAATATGAACATTATCGGTGTAATATCTCCTACAATATTATCCGTACAATGTCTGTATAGTGTTAGTATGGTACATGTGGCCCTCTTTGTTGCTGTGGTTGAGGCATCTTAATTTAGTCAACTCCCACTAGTTGCAAGATGGCATTCTCATATCTATTGCCTTGGGAGCAGGTTCTCTTTCATTGCCTTTGGGATTGGCCATGAAAAATTCATTTATTATGTTTAAATAATGCTTGAAATACTTAGTTTGCCTGAATAGGGATGGCAAAAAAAACCGCCCCGCCCCGCCCCGACGGTGCCCCGCCCCGAACGGGTTGGCGGGACGGGGCGGGGCAAGGAGGGCCGCCCCGTCTCGGGTCGTGGGGCGGGGCGGGACGGAGATGCCCCGCCCCGAACTCGCCCCGTGAACCGTTTAAAAAAAAGTATTCATGTATTCTTTGGTAGAATACATGATGAACAAATATTTTTTGGAAGTAGAGTTATGGATTTATGTTCTTAAATTTGATGAACAATTTTTTTTGGAAGCAGAGTTATATTTTTCCTTAACCGTATAACTGGAAATTTTTTATAGCAAAAAAAAAAAAATTATAAAAAAAATAAACGGGGCAGGGAAATGGTCCTACAACGCACCCCGCCCGCTCTCGCGCCAAGCCCGCCCGCCGCCCCGTCTTAGACGGGGCGGGCACTGGCGAGGCGAAGTGAGGAGGCATGACGGGCGGGATAGGGGTGCCCCGCCCCGAACCCGCCCCGTTGCCATCCCTATGCCTGAAAATAAATGTTGCCCTTGTTTATTTGATCATTTTTTGTCACTATGATGGTATCTGATATGATATGATAAAATAAGTATCTAACCAGCGATGAATTGTAGTCATTTAGAAATCTAAATCTGAACTCGGTTCTCAATGGGGTTAATAGTCTGATAATGAGAATATATTTCACATTTTCATTGTAATGTTTTGAATGCATAGTATTTGTATTCATTTCTTGCTCTTAATATTGTAGTTTCTTTCAAGTATGATATGATTCCAGGACGTATCAAATGACCCTGCCAAGCTGTTACAGAATGTGTTTACTTCGTTGTGAAGTTCTTAATAGAAACTTAATTTTTATTCTTGATTTACTAATGGTGGGTAGTTAAACATACCTTTATGGAATGAGAAATGCTATTCATCCCTAATGGGGATGCATCCCCAATCTATGTGGTATTAAATGATAGGTGAAATTAAATAAGTCATTTAATTTTACCTATCATTTAACCAATCATTTACATCCACATAGACTGGGGATGAATAGTATTTTTCTTATAGAATTTTGTCTATACCCTCTTTAGTAGTCCGTTCAACCGTAAAGACATAGCTCTTGAAATTACCCTCTGTTACACTGAGGTTATTTCAATTTTTGTCTAATTGCTGCTGTAGGACCATTCAAGATCAATGGCGTTCCTCTAAGACGTGTCAACCAAGCCTATGTTATTGCAACTTCCACAAAGGTTGACATCTTTGGGTGAATCTGCAGAAGTTTGCTAAGCAAGCTGAGAAGAAGAAGAAGAACAAGGGCGAGACTGAATTCTTTGAGGCAGAAAAAGAGGTTATCCTTATCTTTTTATAGGGTAAAGAAGTTAAGAAATAGAAAACTAAAACCTTGTTAAAATATAAAAACTAAGGCTATGTTTGATAGCCTCTATTTTCCATGGAAAATGGAAAATATTTTCCTTTTCCACGCAAAAGAGTTGTTTGATGGGTAAAATTTAGCTAAGAAAAAGTTTTCACTCTCCTCCATCCCACATGCCATTTTCCTTGAAATTGAAAATGGTGGGAAAATCTTTCCAGGTTCTTCCATAAATTTTTTTATTTTTGGCAATGTTAACAAATTTCATAATCAATTATAAAAAAAAACATTTCAGTTTAATGGACAATTTCCATGTAAAATGAAATCAAACGAACACTAAATTTTGATAAAAAAATAGTTTTCGAGCAAAATTTTTTTTTTTACTTTTTGTCAATGTTAACAAATTTCATAACCAATTGTAAAACAAAAAAAATTCATTTTTAATGGACAATTTCCATGTAAAATAAAGCCAAACGTGAACAAAAAGATCCAAACTTTTAAAATTTTTCCAGGTAGAAAATTATGTCAATCAAACACATTTAATTACAATTCCCAGTAAAACGTTTTCTAGGAAAATCTTTTCCCTATAAAACATTTTTCACCATTACAATCAAACGAACCCTAATAGAATCCACTGTTCACGTCTTCAAATAAGGCAAAGTGGTCTTATATTACTTTATTCATTTTTATTTTTTTCCTTTTTTTGGCACTATTCACGAGGTGAACAGTGGACCCATCACTTTTCACGTCGTGAACAGTGCCCCCGACCCGTCACTGTTCACGTCTTCAAATAAGGCAAAGTGGTCTTATATTACTTTATTCATTTTTAATTTTTTCCCTTTTTTTGGCACTATTCATGGGGTGAACAGTGACCATCAATGTTCACGTCGTGAACAGTACCCCCACACCCGTCACTGTTCACGACAGTGACGTTCTTTTTCTTTTTTTTAAGGTCAGGTTATGAAAAATACACTAGTCTATAGGAAAATTAAATCTAAAGCTCTGATACCAAATTGTAACGACCCATTTTCTATCTATTAAAATTCGAATCGTTATCAAAATTTTCATTAAAAAAAAATTAAGACTCTGTTTGAAACCCCTTTTTTGTCCAAAAACTAATTTCCCAACAGTGTTGCACTGACAACTCTCCCCCAAAGTCAATTAATCCGTCAGATTCCCAATTTTTGTGTCCTTCTAGCTGTTGTATTTTCTTTCCGATTTTGTCCCCATTAGTAATTGCTTCATCCGTCATTTTCCCTAACCTGTCATTTCCACCTACTCCTTCGAACCATCGACAGAGACTCACGCCACAGGAATTTTCAACACCAATCACTGGCCAAACCAGAACAGGCGTTAAATCCAGTAGCCTTACGGCTTCATTTCGCTACTGCCAATCGAACACCCAACCTAATTTTCATCTTCACCGTGTCCGATTTCGTGGAGATAGTTCAATTTTCTGTACGAGAGGGGGGTTCTACACATCGATCCGGAGCTTCTGCGGCTACATATCCGGCGTCCAGCACCAATTTCTGAGCGGCTTCCGTGGAAAGAAACTTCTCCCCGTGGTAAAGTTCCCCCGACCAAACGATAAGCCACTCTTCGTACTGTGCATTTCCGGCGCCCTAACTGTGTGAATTTGCTACAA